>CAWUFW010012152.1:0-560924 GCA_963921515.1 Calotriton arnoldi
GCGGGGTGTCAGAAAGGGGTCGGAGACTGGGTTTGGGTAAGAAAGGGTTTTATTGGGTGTAACACGCGTCTCTTTGTGGTCTGTCTGTAGTACGGGAGCGGGGGCTGGTCCCTTCGCTTCCTGCTCCCTACGGGGAGGTCCTCCCTCTTCTTACACGCTCCAGCGCGGTCCCGTCCTCCAAGGTGGTGGGGGTGAAAAAACAAACAGGATACCAAGTGTAAGTGGGGGGTGTACAGGTGCACTAGACTTGAAGCAGGGAAGGGGTGGTGAGTCGGGATCACTCGGTGCACGATACGTCTATCGGCGTGAGGGAAGTGCTCAGGGAGGAGTATGCCAGGGAACAGGGATCCCACAGGTCAAGTATCCGGTCTCTCCCTCCCTCTCCTACCCAGCCCGCCAAACGGTCGCGTGCCTGCCAGAGCCACGCTCCTCAGGAGGCGTGGCTGGGCGAGTCACGGGGTCATTGGCCTCCTAGCTCTCCGTCTTCACGCCCGACCTCGCTGTCTCCTTCCCCGGTGTTTTTCTTCGGTTGCTTTCGCGCTCTCTCCTCCCGTCCACGTCTTCCTCCTACGGCCTCCTCCGGTGATGTCACACACACCGGCCTCCGTTCTCCACCGATCTTATTGGTCAGGGTTCCTCGTCGTCATCGTAGGGGGCGTGTCCCGCCGAAACAGCCGTCCCAGTTAAAGGGACGGTCGCCTGTAATTCTTCCTCGTCTCCCGTCCTTCGATGGGACTGCGTAACCCCACTCGTCCTGCTCCTGGTAAGGGAAGAGGGAAAGGGTGGTCTCCTCGTTTCCCAGGCTCTTTGCTAGTTTAGTCCCCTTCAGGTCCAGGCCCGCCCGGTCACATACCACCCCCACTTGGATTCTCCCGATCGGGGAGAGGATAACGGGACAAATAGTCGGCACTGCCATTGTCCTTGCCCCTACGGTGCCTCACAGTGAAGGGAAAAAGGCTGGAGGGACAGGAACCAGCGCAGAACCCTGGGGTTAGAGCGATGTTCCTGCTCATCCACTGGAGGGCGTGGTCCGTGTACAGGAGTGAAGTGGTGACCCTCAAGATAGTACCTCAGCTTGTCGACAGCCCATTTTACAGCCAGACATTCTTTCTCAACGGTGGGGTATTTAAGTTCCCGTGGGAATAGCTTGCGGCTGATATACAATATGGGATGGTCGACACCCTCCGCTGACGTTTGTGAGGAGGACAGCCCCTATGCCATAGTCTGATACGTCAGTGTGGAGGATAAATGGTCGGGAAAAGTCGGGGGAGGACAACACTGGGTTGGTGGTGATGGTTCGCTTTAGTGTATTGAAGGCTTTCTGCATCTGTGGTGTGGGTTGCAAAAGGCTTTGTGTTTTCACCTCTTGTCTAAGGGTGTCGGTGAGGGCGGCTACGTCGGAGAACTGGGGATGAAGCGGCGATAATAACCTATCAACCTAGGAATGCTCTCATTTCTCTCTTTGGCTCAGGAGCGGGGTCTCTGCAATTGCCCTGACCTTTTCAGATTTGTGGTTCTATCATTCCGTGACCTAGTACGTAACCCAGATATTTGACCTTTTGGTAAGCTACCCGGGACTTCCTTGAGTTGATGTGTAGCCCGGCTTGTTCTAAGGCACACAGTACTGTCTGTAGATGATCTAGATGGGATTCCCATGAGGGGCTGAAGATCACGATGTCATCTAGGTAGGCAGACGTAAAGGATTGGTATTCCCGGAGCACCGTATTCATGAGGCGCTGAAAAGTCGCCGGGGCCCCATGTAAACCGAGGAGCACCGTGAACTCGAACAGCCCATCCTGGGTGGAAAAAGCGGTCTTCTTCCGGTCCTCTTCCCTCAGAGGCACCTGCCAGATATCCTTTGGTGAGGTCCAACATGGTGATATACCGGGCCTCCCCCAATTTTCGATCAATTCATC
Organism: Calotriton arnoldi; assembly: GCA_963921515.1. Lineage (NCBI taxonomy): Eukaryota > Metazoa > Chordata > Amphibia > Caudata > Salamandridae > Calotriton > Calotriton arnoldi. The sequence continues at coordinate 1,917 of CAWUFW010012152.1, forward strand.
AATACGAGAGGATAGGGTGAGGCGTCAAAGGAGGAGATGTGGTTGAGAGCTCTAAAGTCCATACAGAACCTGGTGCTCCCATCCGGTTTGGGCACCATCACTATGGGAGACGACCACTCGCTCTTGGACGGCCTTATGACTCCGAGTTGTAACATCTCTTGTACCTCTCTTTGTACCGCAGCTCGTTTGGCTGCGGGTATCCTATGTGGACGCTGTTTGATGATCTTCCCCGGGAGGGTCACAATGCAGTGTTCCGCCATAGTGGTCTTTCCAGGTTTGTCTGAGAACAGGGAGGAGAACGGGGATAGGGTTTTGCGGAGTTCCTCTTTCTCTTGGTCTCGTAAGTCCTCATTGACCACCAACTGTTCCAGGTGGTGGAGATAGAGGCGTGTGTTGGTAATGTGAGATGTGCCGTCTTCGGGGGGGGGCCCTAACCACTTCTTCAGTAGATTCACGTGGTAGATCTGGCTCCTCCCGGGCCGTTGTTCCGCTCCCAATAGCTGGTTTGCCCGACAGTTCCGATGATCTTGTAGGGTCCCAACCATTCGGCCTGGAATTTTTTGTAGATGAGGGCAACAGCACTAAAACCCAGTTGTCTACCTTCATCCTCCTCCATCGCTTCCCCTTGTCATGAGACTGCTTTCTGTTTTTCCTGTTTCTTCTCGGAGCTGTGAATACGCCAAGTCCCTTAGTTTGCCTATCCTGGCTTTCAGAGCCTGGGTATATTCTAACATTCCTCGGGTTTCGTTGTCTTCCTCCTTCTCCCACGCCTCTTTTGTCATTTCCATCAGCGTTCTGGGTTGGCGCCCATACAGCATCTCAAACGACGAGCAACCTAGGCTGCTCTGTCTTTGGCCAAGTATGACGTACAAGGCCAGCGGTAGTAACTGATCCCATTCCCTTCCGTTTACTGTGAGCATTTTCCTTAACGTGGCCTTGAGCGTTCCATTATACCTCTCCACGAGGCCGTCTGTCTGGGGGTGATAGACAGAGGTTTTGATCTGCCGCAAGTCGAGCATCCCACAGACCTCCCTCATTAACCTGGAGACGAAAGGGGTCCCTGATCGGTTAGGATCTCCTTGGGGAATCCTACCCGTGAAAACAGCTCTATGAATCTTTCTGATATCAGGCGAGTGGTGGGGGCCCTCAGGGGACACGCCTCCGGGTATCGAGTCGCATAATCCACTATTACCAACGCGTATTGATTCCCTCTCCGGGGTTTTGGTAGGGGTCCGATGAGGGTCCATTCCTACTCTTTCAAATGGGGTGCCTATGATTGGGAGTGGTTGTAATGGCACTGCTGGGGGGCGGTGTGTATTCCTCTTCTGACATATCTCACAGGTCATGCAGTGGATCTTAATGTCCTTATATATCCCCGGCCAAAAGAAATGCCTTAGCACGTTCTGTGTTGTCTTTTCACTACCTGTATGTCCGGCCGTCAGATGTGAATGTAGAAAAAAACATGATCTGGTCCCTGAAAGGAAGGGGTACTAGTAGCTGATGGGGGTCATCCTTAGAACCCTGTCGATATAACAGGCCCTCTTTTATGAGAAATCTGGGAAACGAGAAGTAGGGGAGTGCTGTGTCCTATGTGCCTGCTCCCAGGCGTTAAACAGGGATGTGTCGTTGGCCTGGGTGAACTTGAAGCTCCTGTCTAAGGTCCAGGGCTCGGGGGTTATCAAGGCTGTTGCTGGTTTGTCGGTCGTGTCTCTTACCCCTTCTTTGCTTTCCTGGGTCTGTAACGTGTGTAGGAACAGGTCTAGGAACTCGGGATTGTCGGTTCCTATGATGAGATCCTCTGGCAGGTTCTCCAACACCCCCACCCTGATGAAATGGCTTCTACCGTCACACGGTGTAAGGGTCACTACGGCTACCGGGTAGGGTTTTACATCACCATGTACGCATCTAATGTGCACTATGGTATCTGGGATGATTTGTTGGGGCTGTACAAGGACCCTTTGTATCACGGACTGTCTACAACCTGAGTCTAGTAGGGCATTCACCACCTTATCATTCACCCGTACACTTACGTGATAAGCCACTCCCCATCTCAGCGGTGTAGAGTATAGACCGGGGGATGTAGCCCACCTCCATCGGTTCTTCGGTCTGTTTTCGTCGAGGACATATCCGTGCGATGTGGCCCCAGTCCCCGCAATCGAAGCACTGAGGTCCCCGGACCGTAGGCACCTCTTGTTTATGGAAACGTGGTTTCGGGGCTTCTGGGACCGCTCGGGGTTTTGTACCGTGTCGTGGGTTAGGATGTTGGGGTTGTTTCTCGGCCTCCCACCCGCTGGTTCTCGGTTGTGCCCGGGAAAAAGTAGTGGCCATGTCAATGGCTTGTTCGGTCGTCAAGCGGGCATGTTGTCGCAGCCATCTCTGCGTATTCAAGGGAGGGCTTCCAGATATTGTTCAAGATATATCTTGTCCATGATCTCTTCCTTGGTGCACAGAGTCGGCGTCAGCCATTTATCGGCTGCCATCTTTAAGCGAAAGAACAAGGTCTTTGGGTTTCCCCAGGGGTGCCCCGCTCCTTCCGGAGAACGCACCCTATATGCTTCCGCATCAAGCCCTGGGTGGTCCAGGATGAGGGACCGAATGTCCTCATAGGGGTATTCCCTGCTGCGTTGGCCACCTGATGAGCGGCCTGCGCCTCACCAGTTAGGAGGGAGCCAAGAAGAATGGCCATTTCTCTTTGGGCCATCCGCAGGCCAGTGCGGCTCGCTCAAAGTTGAGTATGAAGGCGTCAGGGTCGTCGCCGGCTACATACTTCTGCAAAGAAACCCCAGAGGGCCCAGGGGGGGTGGTTCCGGTGTTCAGGGGATGTGGGAGGGGTTGGTCGATCATCAGCTTCTGCAGGGCCCTCTAACTGCGCTGAAACCGTGTCCCTGAAGGTCCCTCTCTGTCCGCTTGGGCCGACGTCAGCTGTCTCTCCACAGCCCATCCCAGCTTCTCCTGACCCTGCACTAGATGTTGGATTAGCGCGTCCATCGTGGGGGTACAGATGGAGAGGTCTATGCCCGCATTCTCCACCACTTGTAGCGGGGTGTCAGAAAGGGAGTTCGGAGACTGGGTTTGGAGTAAGAAGGGTTTTATTGGGTGTAACACGCGTCTCTTTGTGGTCTGTCTGTGAAGTACGGGAGCGGGGGCTGGTCCTTCGCTTCCTGCTCCCTCGAGGAGGTCCTCCCTCTTCTTACACGCTCCAGCGTGGTCCCGTCCTCAAGGTGGTGGGGGTGAAAAACAAACAGGATACCAAGTGTAAGTGGGGTGTACAGGTGCACTAGACTTGAAACAGGGAAGGGTGGTGATGGGATCACTCGGTGCACGATACGTCTATCGGCGTGAGGGAAGTGCTCAGGGAGGGTATACCAGGGAACAGGGATCCCACAGGTCAAGTATCCGGTCTCTCCCTCTTTCCTACCCAGCCCGCCAAACGGTCACGTACCTGTGTGAGGCCACGCTCCTCCAGGAGCGTGGCTGGGGCGAGTCACGGGGTCGTTGGCCTCCTGGCTCTCCGTCTTCACTCGACCTCGCTGTCTCCTTCCCGGTGTTTTCTTCGGTTGCTCGCTCTCTCCTCCCGTCCGCGTCTTCCTCCTCGGCTCCTCCGGTGATGTCACACACCGGCCTCCGTTCTCCACCCGATCTTATTGGTCAGGGTTCCTCGTCGTCATCGTAGGGGCGTGTCCCGCCGACCAGCCTTCCTAGTTAAAGGGACGGTGTATGTATTCTTCCTCGTCTCCCGTCCTTCGTGGTACTGCGTAACCCCCACTCGTCCTGCTCCTGGTAAGGAAGAGGGGAAAGGGTGGTTTCCTCGTTTCCCAGGCTCTTGGCTCGTTTAGTCCCCTTCAGGTCCGAGCCCACCCGGTCCCTATACACCGCTGACCTCTCAGGCAAGGTTCGCCCCTAGCATTCTGGTAAATGCAGTTTCTTGTAGCTCGCTCCGATATTTTCAAGTGTTTCGCCAAGGTTGGCGCAGATAGTGCTGATCTCTAGACACGTGTTTCTGGTTTATTAACCGTCATCAGTAGAGAATCAGTCTACTCAGCAAACCCCAAAATACAAGATTGTATTCTCTACTGATGACGGTTAATAAACCAGAAACACGTGTCTAGAGATCAGCACTATCTGCGCCAACCTTGGCGAAACACTTGAAAATATTGGAGCGAGCTACAAGAAACTGCATTTACAGAATGCTAGGAGCGAACCTTGCCTGAGAGGTCAGCAGTGTGCTCCCACATCCTGTTGTCTATTTAAAGTACTCCTGTGAGTCAAATCAAATCAAATAAACTTTATTCGATTTTTAGTAGAAAAAAATCATAAAAGTTGCACAATAAAGAATATACAATCTAATGTTTAAAAAGACTAATTCCTTGCATATATACATCTTAAAATATCAGCTAAAATCTTAAAATCACATCCTCAATTAATCAATGCCCCATTTGTTCTAAAAATCAATCTGTCTCATGCTATGTTTCCCATGTAATACTTTTCCTTTTTTTCAAAATGGCCTTCAAGAGACCAGACATAGCTCCCACACAGTAAACATTATCCAATCTTTGTAAATAAAGGAAGGCAGGTCGACATTGTCTCCATCCCCCGCCCTTCAACATTGGCAAAATCCATCTAGATCTTTCTACTCTATAAAATTTACAAAATAAAATCACATGTATGAGTCGTTTGGGGGACATTTCATCACAGGGGCACCTACAAAGCTTGCTGTTCCAATCATTTTGTATAGGGAAGCTGACTAAACGATGGAAGCTGTCAAATCTTAATCTAGTGAGGACAAACCTATCATAACTTCTAAGCACCATTCCAAATAAGGTTGAATGGTGGGACATACAAGAGTTATCTGATGTTTAATAACTGTATTTTTATACATTTCTGAAGCCGCCCTTAGAGATTCCAGATGATCCTGACAAAGAACTTTGAACTCCTTCCTAGAAATTGTGGTCAGTATAACAGGGTTTCTATAAAAGTCAGGTTTTCCCACGTCTATTAAAAAGCTTCTAATATACCTTAGCCATAAAATCTTGTTCGCGTGGGTTAAACTCATAGCATCACTTATAATCTCTCTATTTAACTGTGTGTGATGTGACGTCCAGACTCTGTGCCATAACAACAATGGCTGCATCTTTATCAGGTCTGAAATGTATGGAATCCCCAATTCGCTATGGCAATTATAAACTGATGTACTCTGTGGGATTGCTAATATAAATCGTAAAAACTTATTTTCCTCTTTTTGTAATGTAGCCACGTCCTGATAACCCCAAACACCAGCCCCGTACGTCGCTATAGCTCATACATTTTGCTTTGTAAATTTTAAGGAGGATCCCCGGGGGTCTTTTGCCCATTTTAATAGAAAAATTCATCAGTGCCCCAATTGACCTTTTAAAAGAAGAGTTCTACTTTTGACCGCTGGACTCCATGATCCAGCATGATCCAGTAATACACCCAGATAGGAAAATGTGTTGGTTGCATCTATCCTAGCTTTTCCCACAGGGAGACTTTTGCAGCTTTTTCTCCCTTTCCCACATGTCATCACAAAGGTCTTCTTAATGTTAAGTTTTAGGCCCCGGCTATCCATAAATTCAATGTATGCATTAAGAGCACTCTGAAGACCCAACTGAGTTCTGGCCATAAGCACTGCGTCATCCGCGTAAAGAAGTGATCCTGTTGTCTATTTAAATGACTCCCGTGAGTCATTGAGCTGACGAGCTCGTGGATGAAGCACCTGCGCGCCAGTGAGAGGTGCCGGACCTGATATAATGTTTGGCAGCCTACTCAACGCAAACCCCCAAAATACAAGACTGTATTCTCTACTGATGACGGTTAATAAACCAGAAACACGTGTCTAGAGATCAGCACTATCTGCGCCAGCCTTGGCGAAACACTTGAAAATATCGGAGCGAGCTACAGAAACTGCATTTACCAGAATGCTAGGGGCGAACCTTGCCTGAGAGGTCAGCGGTGTGCTCCCACATCCTGTAGCCTACTCGTATTCAACCTATCTGACTGCATATTTCTCGGCTAAAATAAAAAATACCTTTCTAAATCTACGAATGGGAATAAATCCGACAAAAGAGTGTATGCAGCCTTGGATTGAGCAGTGGGCAGATATTTTGGAATTATTGCTTACGTGCTTGACTTCCCTGCGAGTGCACCTTCACGCTCTTTCTTGAAAATCAGTGGGCAGATACTAACTGCAGATTATGCGGATGGCACACAAGAATCATTAGTTCATATAGTATGTGTGGGGCCTAAATTGATTACCATTCAGCGTTTTTTTTTTAAAACAACTATTTTTGAAGATTTGGGTTAGATTGGCACTCCACCCACTTATTAGATCCCTATCTGGTGAGTCGATTCCGCTGTTATGCCAGTTGATAAAATTTTTACATGCAGCTGAAAAATGTTTGTATCGCCAGTTTGAGATGTATTAAATTTGTATCATTTGAACTTAAGAGATCCTCTGCACAGTTTGATACCTAGTAGAACAAAGTGTACATGTTATTAGGGTAATAACTAAGCAATGTAATTATTGAAACTATCTTGGGACAGATATAATTGATGCACTTTATTATTGTCAGCTTGTACTATGGAATTACTAACTATGGCACGTTGGCACTTTAACACGCAATATGTGCAATATCTTGCTATAGAAATTATTGTTGTTTTTAAAAAAAAAATGTGTTCTTCAATGGAATCACTATTTATTGCATGGTCCATGTCTGATTTTAGAACATATTTATGAATGTATTGGTAAAATTGTTAATAATATTTTCAATTCAATTCAAAAATCTTTATTCGGATAGTGGTGTATCCATAAAAGCACAGTTCACATAACAACAGAAACCAGTATACAAGCCCATTAATCGGAATATTTGAAAAGTAAAATCATACATAAACAAACATCATGTTATGAACAGGTAAAAACAGTTATCGATAAAACCCTCTTAATTTAAGTCAGTCTAGATTGCTTTGGGCTGGATAAAAAAACGAATCTACAGACAATATCCATTGGGTTTAGATAAAACATAATCATAATATATAAAAATTAATTCAATAAAAACGAGCGTCATAAAGTGCACATTGTGTTACAGGCGCGTACTGCAATTTTTAGAAAAGTACCTACACGAACAGTTAGTTCGTCATCTTCCAACTTAAGAATTTCCATATAGGCTACATCAAAACAGATAGGCAGGATTTTTTTCAAAAACGGTATCAAAAACTGTTTTGTATATTCCATATAAAACTTACAAAAAAATATGAAATGGGGTGTTGTTTGCCCGCTACTGCCGTCGTAGGGGCATGGTAATTGATCTAGATTAGCATTGTACCTCAGAGGAAAACATAATAAAAATGTAACTGTGCCTGCCCGCAAACGGAAGAGAAGTCCTCTCTCCCAACGACCTATTGGTTTTAAAAGATAACTAGATGGTGTATTTGATGTATCCTCAATAGACATGTAAGTTGCTACAGACGTTTTCTGGGCCTCCCTTTCGTGTCTTAGTGTACTATAATGGGCGTAAAGGGCCCCCCAAAGGACTTTTTTGTTCATATTATCAATTTCGGTAGGGTTTGAGGAGACCAGTGCATAATTAATACTACTCAAGCTCTCCTTCACTGCTGCAAGCCATGGTATTTCCCTTCCCTTGTCGCATTTGAGGCAGTCTCTTATTATCTCTCTAGTGAGGGACGCTGCTGGATTTTTCCAAATGGCAAGCCAGAGAAGGGCAGGGCTGGCCTTTATGTAGTCTTCAATAAAATCAGTTTTAATTCGGCATGACAAACATATTGTGATGTGGAGAGCGGTACTCCCAAAAGTTTTCGGCAGAATCTGTTTTCTTCAACCTGCTTACTGTTACTCTTTGTGTAACCCCAGACCTCCGCTCCATAAGTTACTGTTGGGATACACTGTGTTTTATAGATTTTCAAAAGCGCTAAAATTACCCCTGTTCTTTTGGGCTGCGGAAGGCCGAGAATTGAATTAATAGCTTTGGAAAACGTATTCCTGCTATATGCCACATGGTCGACCCAAGAACCGTTGGCAGCAAAGACCAGCCCCAGGTAAGATAAAGTGCAAGTGCTTTGTAATTTTTGATTATCAACAACAATGGTGTTTAAAAGATACTTTTCGGCCCACAAGACATAATAAAAGATTTTTTAAATTAGTCCACAGATCTAAACCAGCCATAAAATCCACAAAACCCTGCACGAGGATACGTAATGCATTGGGTGTTCGGCCAATTAGGACCGCATCATCGGCATACAATAGGGTGGGGAGTATCTTACCATTGATTCTGGGGACATCGTTGGTGAGTACGGTCAAAGATTTATGTAAATCATTAATATATAGAATAAAAGGCAGGGGGGCCAGAACACACCCCTGCCTTACCCCTCTGTCAACTCTGATGTCATTTGAGACCTCCCCACCCATATTGATACTCACCCGGGCTTTCAGGTCCCTATGCAAATAAGCTAAAAAATGAACTAAAACCTTGTCTAATCCATATTCCAAAAGGGTAGACCATAAACGAGACCGGTTAACAAAATCAAAGGCCGAGGTGAGGTCCATAAAAGCCAGATATATTGGGGATTGCTGGGCTATAGTATACTTCCCAATAATTAAATTAAGATTTAGGCACTGTTCGATAGTGCCTATTTTATTTCTAAATCCTAATTGGCATGATTGTAAAATGCATTCCTCCTCAGCCCATTTTTCTCTTGTTATATAAGATTCTCCCTAAAATTTTCATTGTGTTATCTATCAGTGATATTGGCCTGTAGCAGCTTGACTGAGAACGGTCACCCTTTTTAAAGATTGGTACGATGATGCTTGTTGACCATGTGCTTGGGAGCGGGGCATTAGTTAAATTATTAAAAACATTCAATAAAAGCGGCGCCCAGAACTCGGGTTTGTACTTAATCAAGTCAATGGGCAGCACGTCAGGTTCAGGGGCTTCATTTCCCAAGCTCTGATTGATGACATCTTCAACTTCCTGTATGGATATTGGGATCCCAGAGGGGACCTGGTGCTCTACGGGGGCCTCATTGTGTGTTGGGGCTGAATAGATCATAGAAAAATGGGCTACCCATGGCTCACTGTTTATGTTGCAGCTTATTGGAGTCAGTGGTTGTCCCATGGATCTCATGTCTTTGACCGCAGCCCAGAAAGCGTTCCCATTATTTAATGTGGCAGCCTGTGCGAGTGCGTCCCAGCGCTCATTCATATATTCTTCTTTTCTTCGTGAGAGGGCTACCTTATACTTTTTCCTTAATAATTTTACAAGGAAAGGATTTCTGGGGTTTGTTGAAAGTGCCCTGCGAAGCTGTCTATTGATTAAAGAATAATCGCCATTAAACCATCTCGGTCCGTGTTGTGCTCCCGGGATTGGCTTAGATAACATAGATTTTATACCCTCACATAATTTTGAAAAGGCGCCAATTACCTCGGGGTTAAAATCTTGTAGTGACAGGCATGAATCAATAAGTCTCGGGACGTCCCTTACCATCTTAAAAAAGAGATCAGTGTAATTGGCTCTTCGCCAAACCAATCTTAGATTGTCTGTAGAAGGGGTCAAATTCCTAGCCCCACACTCATTGTTATATGTCGGCCTCGGGGCAATTCTTAATTCTATTATAATGGGATTGTGGTCGCCATGAGTAGTCGAGACAACCTTAGCTTTCTTTAGACAATCCTCAAGAATAGGAGAAATAAAAACATAATCTATAGTAGAGGCCCTACCCCTACCTCTGAATGTTGGTTCAGGCGGGTCATTGTTATTAGTTACAGCAGCAATTTCCATCACGTTGGTCAAATTATGATTAAGCAAATGATCCCGTAATTCAACACCCCTATTGCATAGATGCACCTTAGAGCTAGGTCCTATAATTGAGGTGGTTTCCCTAGGGATTTTGGTGTTATAGTCACCCCCCAAACAGATGCCTACTGTATTACCAAATCCATTACGATGTTGTAGAGTTGTGATAAAATTAAACAAGTTGATAAAATTTACATTAGGTGCAGAATAAAAGTCATTATCATAAAAATTTATTAAACATATGGATACACCCCTTCTATATATTAACGCTTGAAATTTATCACTATTTGTATCTAAAAACCTGACGCTACCTCCCACAGCAATGTTGACCCAAATTGAGAGACCACCAGATGGGCGACCAAACTTGGGAATGGAGGCAAGAGTGTTAAAGCATTCAAACCCTTCGATGTATAAATCTTGCGTAGCCCAGGTCTCCTGAAACATAAGAACATTCTGCTCTTGTACTATATCTAGCCAGTCTGGTAGAGATATTTTTGACTCTAAGCCAGCAACATTCCAACTGAATACTTTTAAATTAGAGTCATTAGTTGCTTTATTTGTCATATCGTGAACGGATGGCTCTGAGGGGTGCACATGGGCATTCGATATAAAGGTGGAGTCATTAGTTGCCAAAGGGGGTGTTAGTCAATCCTGACTATCCAAATCAGACAGTGCTAGGAACCTATTGTGCATGATTGGGTTGGGGACGTCATTTATCAGGGGTCCGGGAACCGGTTTATAAAAATACCCCAGCGGTAATGAGTAAATATGCGTGGGATTAGTAGTAGAGTCTTCCTGCGCCCTCAATAATGACCTGACCATGGATTGCCTACGAAAATTGATCACTACGCAGCCCCCCTCGATGTTCTTTGTTGACACCCCCACCCATCCTACTCTTCGTACCATAATGATGTTATTCATATCTGACACCTTATACCACCTGTGTTTGGATAGCCAGTCCACACATTTGTTGCGTAATTGATCCCAGGTCTCCCCCTGTTCTTTCTCAAGGGTTGGTACCCCTGCCAGCACTAAAACATAGGGACATGCAGCTGGTGGCAGTCCTAAAACCTCCTTGTTAGAATCAAAGGGTCCCTTTCCCTTGGGGTTAGATATACTACTACTAAGATTGCCTAACTTTGGGTTCGCGCCAGGTAAAGTAATCACTGGTTCAGACTGGCTAGTAGAGGGCAAGTTTTGGGCAGACCTGGGTATATTTCGTACGCTATTAAGGGAGAGATGGTTTTCATGCTCACCGTTGGGCTTGGGTAAAAGGAGCTCCTTAACTTTGCTACATGTGACACATGGGCTATCGAGCAAAGGGCCATTAGACAGGGTTCGATTTGGGATCAATGGACCAGGGCTTGACCCAGCATTAGTTAATAAAGACAAACCCACCCCTGTAGTAGCAACAGTCTGATCAGTCTCTTGATGCCCACTCATTTTATTCAACATAGTGTCCAGATGATCTAAACGTTCCCAAAGAGAGGTGAAGTTCTTATCTATCAACTCGTACGAGGACAATATCAACAACGGTGTCAAAAAGCACATCCCTGGAAACACTATGTGCTGTAATAAAGGGTGCAACCTCAATCTGAGTACTAATAGAATTAGTTGATGCCACCTCAGGGATACGGACGATCGATGGAGACTGTATCCACGAGCTCATGACAGTGTGTGATGAACCAGAGCTAGAACGGGTGGGTTGTTTCCTTTTAGAACTGGTGGGCTTCCCAGGCTTCCTTTTGCGCTTGGCCACTGGGACTGCAGCAGGTGCTAATGTGTCCGTGTTTAGCTGCGGCCCAGTCGTGTCAGCACCCTTAGAACTTCCACTGGAGAAAGCTGTGTTATTAGCTGTGTTATTAACACTGGTTCCCGGGGGCGTCGCGGTGCTAGGTGCAACTGTAGGCGCGTGACTGACTGGCATGTAACTGACCGCAGGGCGGGAAACTAAATCCGCTGGGGACCCTCCTGCTGTTGAACCGTTCAGTAATGCCTCGCTACCCAGGGATAAACGTCATTCAGTAAGTTCAATTTCACTAGAGACGATACTAACAACCCTCTCTAGCATACTGTCGATGGTAGTGGTAGCAGGCCGCAGTGTCGATGTCCCTCTGCGTTTCCCCATGGTTAAAACTAGAGTCCGTTTCAATGTGAGAGGGCACTCACCTCAGTCACTTAGTCACTTAGCTGTGGGTGGATGAAAGAGGGGTGGGCCAGCCCTGCCTCTTCCTGGCGCTGGCGGGCGCAGACGGGCCCGCCCTTGGCTCGGGCGGCCATGGCCCGGGCAGGCCCGCGCGCGTCCCGTTCTGCGGGAGCCCCGAGCAGAACTTAAGCGCTCCTGGCGCGGGTCAAGGGTCGCAGGTGCTGGCGGCTCCTGCTGCGATGGTGTATGGGGATTGGAGTCCCCCAATGAAAGTGCCTTTCCCGCTGTGATAACGGCACACCTAGCAATCCCCGAGCTGTGAAATCTCAAAATGAGTGCTTGGTTAACCTGCTCACACCAATCCTGGAGCTGCTCTCATGCTGAAAGCATCTCCAGTATTGGTCAAGAATCGCATTCCACTGGGCAGGAAGGGAAGTCCTTCCCTTTCCTGTTCATGGACGACAGACCACCACCGCTGGGAGTGCCGCTCCGGGTGAGAGCATCATTTAGGTGAGTTGGGTGCATGGCGCCCCCCTATATTTTTGTATTGCCAGCTGCCGCTGGTTTAGATCATGAAGAATGTGCATCAGGGCCACTTTGGAATGTATTCTCTGAAGAATTTGGTGACATCTTAATTTTTGGTGGTGAGGAATGTATTGGGGGCAGATAAATGAGCACAAACTTGAGAAAACTCTGTAAATAATGTCAGGGTAGCAAAAGTGTAGTTTAGCTGTATCTAGGTCAGTGGTCACAACATAAATGGAAAAAGGAAGCATTTAATATTTCTGTATGCTTAACAGTTCTGCCTGTTGCAGCAAGGTTTGCCTTAGTAATAGTGGATTTTCACTTATAATAGCCTGAGGCCTATTTTGTGGGAATCTTGTTTATGACTAAAGTTCTAAATTAAGTATTTTGTCTTGAACGATTTCCAGACAGGATAGCTATAGATAATGGTGTGCAGCTGTGTTTGTACATGATAAAATAATTTTAGTTAATGTTACTTTAAACAAATCATTAATGCGCCCATCTCCCACCCAATTGGTTAATGAGTTTGTTCCTTCCTCATCTCAGCATTATTCCCTCTCAACATTCTGACCTCATGAAACAAGACATACTTGCAAAGCATTCAAGATGCCCATGATTATAGTACCTTGTGAATGAAGGTGTTATTAATACAAAGTTTTGAGAATGTGGATGTCAAGGCCAATCCCTCCCTATTCCTTTAGAGGTCGACTTACTTAACCCCTTGCGCTGCATTATGGATGTTAAAGAAGACCCAGACTAAGGCGCAAAGGTGATAAGGGGAGGAGAGAGAGAGAGAGCGAGAGAGAGAGAGAGAGAGAGACATTCCTGCAGAGTGGAATTCAGAAAACACAGAATGGATTTCAGAGGGACAGCATCTCGGGCCAACTTACGGATATCAAGATCTTCACCTAAAGGTGAGGGAACATAAATACTGTGGTCACAACAATATGTAATACATTTTAGACATAAGGGTAAAAAGGTGTAGGACATACCTGGTGCAACCAGAGGGGATGCTGTAATCAACCACTGGCGTATGGCAGACCATGCACAGAAGGCAAATATGGAAATCTACACTGCACCAAGAAAGAAGAGTCTTAGACAAGGAGACAAAATTAGGAGAGAGTAATGAAGCAGGACTCATCAACAAAGGGGAAGTGAACAAGAGGACCACGGGGAACCTGAATAAAAATGAAAGCAACAAAGGTGAAGGGTCAAACAAGCAGAGTGTGAACTATAGCGAAAAGCGATGAGTTATAACAACTGTTATTGCCAGACAAGGAAACTCTATAGAGCTGGGGCCAAAAACTTGATTTGCCACTATTGACCCGGACATGTGCCTGATTCTGCTGGTCCTCTAGGGCTGGGGGCTGAGGATGTGAGGCTAGGAAATGCAGTTTCAAGTGCGTATTTTTCACTGCCTTATGTGCTATGCCCTCCAAGTTCCCAACCTCGTGTGACAAACAGTCAGCAAGAAACTGAGATTTACATCACCCATATATAGTTTGCTCGTTCGTAAAAACATTATTCGGCTATAAAAGTACATATAAAATAGCACAGTTAAAACTGTTAAAAACTTTTTTGATACGATACACACAGTGGTGATTATAAAATTCATTTGCTGCTCTATTGCATAATACTTTTCCTCACATTGATAGATTTAAAAATAAATAGGGCAACATTATAGCCTACAAAAGGTTCACTTAGAGTCACCAAATATTTCATTGCTACTTTATGTGCTTTGTTTGCTTCGGTCGTCACAAGGGCAAAGAGCCATATCGGGTGGACAGGACTTCATAGTTGGGAAAGCAACTAGATGGTGCACAAGGCCACATTTCAATCTTACCAGAACAAAACGGGGCTGCGCATTAGTCGCATATGATAAATAACTCCTACCTCCTCCAAGTTCAAAGACTTATAAAAGGCGACTGTTGATGTATTCCTATTATCCATCGATCGTTGATCCAGTCTATGCTGAAGAAAGGTTTCTATAATCCTCCTCTTGGTTAGAGATAATACCTTTATAGGATCCGACCAGATAGATAAATTAAACAGCCTGGCGAGGGAGGAGTTAATATACAGTAGCCAACGAATACTTAGTGCATCATTCAGGGTTAAACAATCTAAAATAATTGTTCTGGTAAAATCAGTTTCTTCCTTGGCCCATAATGAAGCCCACAATAACAACGGTCTGACTAATAAAAGATCCTCTAGAAACTGTAGTCCGACCTCGTGATGCAAAATAGTATTTGATGCAGAGGAGGGTAGGCATAATAAACATTTTAAAAAGCTGTTTTCTTCTACTTGCAGGGCCGTGATATTTGCCTAGCCCCTGAGGCCTGCCCCATAAAGGGCTGTAGTCACTCCTTTTGCTTTGTAGATTACTACCATTTTGTTAATGGGTTGGTTCCCTAATTTTGAGGAAAATTTAAAAATCCCTTGCGATGTCCTGCTCATTTTAGCTCTAGTGTTTAAAACATGTTTTGACCATGAGCCATTGCCCGCAGATAAAATACCCAAATAACAAAACGAGTTGACTAAAACAATTGGGGTATTTTCTATGAAAAACGATTTACAGGATTTATGCTTAGGCCCACAGAACATGGTAAATGTTTTAGATTTGTTAATTACAATTTTCTTTCGAGTCATAAAAATGCAAAAGCATTCATCAATCTCTGGAGGCCCACTGGAGTTCGTGCTAATAATACTGCATCGTCAGCATATAACAATACAGGTATTGGGCGACCAGCCGCCTGAGGGGCGTAAGCCTGGACCGCCTGTAAGTAATTATCTACCCCATTGATAAAAAGAGAAAATAATATTGGCGCTAGCACACACCTTTGCCGAATACCTCACCCCACATTAAATTTGGCAAAATATTCTACCTGGGGACCAAACCGGACTTGGCTAGTTAGATTCTCATAAAGACAGCAGAGAAACCCGATGATTGGCCTAGGTGCACCCATGGAGGTCAGAGTTGACCAGAGTAAGTTATGGTCGACCAGATCGAAGGCGCTACTCAATCGGTAAAGCATAAATAAAGTGTGCCTGCCTTCGCCCTGGTATATTTACCAGTAAGTATCTCTAAATTGATACATTGTTCGATAGTCCCCAGCTGTTTTCTGAACCCAGACTGCACCGGGGATAAGATAGATTGCTCTAGCGCCCATTCCTCCAATCTTATTAACAGGACTCTACTCATTACTTTCAAGGAGGAGTCCAGGAGGGAAATAGGGCGGTCGTTTTTTGGGTCTGTTTTATCCACTTTTTTAAATATGGGTACAATAGTAGACTCGCCCCAGGAAGATGGGATCGTATCTATTGCAGCTGAATTAAACACCCTGGTTAGGATAGGTCCCCACAGTTCAGGGGCGGATTTAAAATATATCTTTCATGTAAATTGGTGCAATTTTGTTGCATTGGCACGAGTATTAGATTCCAGGAACAACACAGTGACTGTATTCCTCTGAATTCAAGCAGATTCGTGCTCTTTTGTCCCACACAATCTCAGGCGATTCCAGGGATTATCCTGACACCATGCCAGACTACAAAGACAAAAACCAAAAAAAGCAAAATCACAACCCAAAAAGAACAAAAGTTGAACCATCAATCCCAGGTTCACCAATTAAGGTTAAAATGGAACCCTTCATAAATATGGAAACAATAAGGAAATAAGTGAATGCTATGCATGATTTAGTATACTCTACAAAAACAAACAGAAATCTCATGCATGCTAAAAGTTCTGCAATACACAAAGACATAAATGCCCCCCAATACAAGTTACAGAATCTGAATTTAAAGTAAGTCATCTTGAAGCCATAGAGACAAAGACAAGACTATTACTAGGGGCTACCAGTCACAGAACGTAATTCCTACAGAGAGAAACCTGTGATCTTGCTGATTGAAACAGAAGGAGGAATCTACTTTGGACCACCTGCAGGGGCAGAAGGTAAGGCTAATAGCTGGATTGAAAATTTTGAAGATGGGATCATGAAAACTCCAGAGAGATTTTGCAATCAAGAAAGTAAAGAGAGACTTCACACATAGACTTAAAAGCTCTAAACACCTTCTGTATGCTGACATGCTGTAATGCTCCAATGTAAAAACAACAATTGATGGACAGAATGCAGAACAATGTCATACATTCACCCCAGTACAGAGAGCTGGGCCTAAATCCATCGTTATTTTGCTCACCATGCCATTCCAGCTTGAACCCAGCCATATGCAAATCAGTCTTGACCCTGTGCCCAATGGGAACAGTCCAGCCCGAACTGCCAGGCCAGGTCCTCCCTGGACTGGAAACAAGCATCCTAGGACCGGTTTCGGAGTTTCACCCCTCATCAGCCAGGCTAGCTTGACTCCATTGGCATGGAGAGCACGGGACCCACATCTGAGCATACCCGTCCCACTCGGGGTGATAAATGCAAAAACAACAATTGATGGACAGAATGCAGAACAATGTCATACATTCACCTGAGTACAGAGATCTGCGCCTAAATCCATCGTTTTTTTGCTCACCATGCCATTCCAGCTTGAACCCAGCCATATGCAAATCAGTCTTGACCCTGTTCCCAATGGGAACAGTCCAGCCCGAACTGCCAGGCCAGGTCCTCCCTGGACTGGAAACAAGCATCCTAGGACCAGTTTCGGGGTTTCACCCCTCATCAGCCAGGCTAGCTTGACTCCAGTGGCATGGAGAGCATGGGACCCACGTCTGAGCATACCCGTCCCACTCTGGGTGACAAATGCAAAAACAACAATTATTGGACAGAATGTAGAATAATGTCATACATTCACCCCAGTACAGAGATCTGGGCCTAAATCCATCGTTATTTTGCTCACCATGCCATTCCAGCTTGAACCCAGCCATATGCAAATCAGTCTTGACCCTGTGCCCAATGGGAACAGTCCAGCCCGAACTGCCAGGCCAGGTCCTCCCTGGACTGGAAACAAGCATCCTAGGACCGGTTTTGGAGTTTCACCCCTCATCAGCCAGGCTAGCTTGACTCCAGTGGCATGGAGAGCATGGGACCCACGTCTGAGCATACCCGTCCCACTCTGGGTGACAAATGCAAAAACAACAATTGATGGACAGAATGCAGAACAATGTCATGTATTCACCCGAGTACAGAGATCTGGGCCTAAATCCATCGTTTTTTTTCTCACCTTGCCATTCCAGCTTGAACCCAGCCATATGCAAATCAGTCTTGACCCTGTGCCCAATGGGAACAGTCCAGCCCGAACTGCCAGGCCAGGTCCTCCCTGGACTGGAAACAAGCATCCTAGGACCGGTTTCGGGGTTTCACCCCTCATCAGCCAGGATAGCTTGAATCCAGTGGCATGGAGAGCACGGGACCCACGTCTGAGCATACCCGTCCCACTCGGGGTGACAAATGCAAAAACAAAAATTGATGGACAGAATGCAGAACAATGTCATACATTCACCCCAGTACAGAGATCTGGGCCTAAATCCATCGTTTTTCTGCTCACCATGCCATTCCAGCTTGAACCCAGCCATATGCCACAATGTGCATAAATTATATTTGTACATGAGGAACTATCATCCTGTCATATGGGCAGGCATTAGAATTGGGATGTCCCATGATTATGCGAAATACACACTCTGAAATAAATACACAAAGGTTTTTGATCCTGAGGAAAGCACGTAGGTATGAACCTTTTCTTTTTTTTTAGGATTGCTTGTCTTTGCCTCACAGTGATTCATAGTGATTCACAGAGGGAATAAGAAGGCATTATCTTCAAGGAACCAGAGGTACTAGGAACCTTCTTAGTCAATATCTTAGTCAATATCTCAGGGACAAACACTGATGTCTAATATTTAGGTTTAACATAGGTTTAACACTCATGGAGCTTCTCTCCTTTTACCCAGCCTGTTACTTTTCATACATTCTAATCAAAAGTATACACATTGTTCCTATATGAACTACATAAGCAGATCTTGCTTATGTTATATGTTCTTACAGAACAGTTCTGGTTGACATTCTTGTTGATCACGTCGTATGATATGATTGACTTACGATATAAAACACATGATATATGATATTATATGATGTGCTAAATTTCTGATACATTTATGATATTAAAACCAACTAACAACAGTCTTATGATAGTCTTAGAAGGGCCTTAAAACAATCTCATGATATAGTACCTGATAACACATGATATTTTATACTTGTCTGATATTTCACATATACTTCTATTCAATATATTCTGCAAATTCAAATTTTTAAACAATTAGGTTCTCAGCTACTGTTTTTGATTATGATATTGCTTCTTTTCTTATCATGGAGTTTAAAAGTAATTACTAGTTAACATTAGTGTAGACATATATGTCAGTTCTTCTATGGCGAGGCTAGAACAGTCTCTTAGCTTTGATACTGTCTCAAAGGAGATGTCTTCTTGTTATCTCCCAAGTAATTCGCTCTTAAACTAAGCACTTGTTGTTGCCAGTTATTTACCAGAGTTGTATGGAGCACAATTGTTTTCTGGTCCCACGATGGCTCTGGGGGATTGCACTGCATTAAAGTGTTAATTGGGATTATTTGTTTCACTAATAATACTTTTTCTTTTCTTTTAAATTTTTCTCCAGTTACTTATTTTCAATGGTTATTCTAATAACACGGTTTCAGATAACACTGTTTTAAGTGTGTGACCAAAACGTAATGCACATGTGGTGCAATGATTCTTCCGTTCCATTATACAGATACACATAACCAATTTTAACAGTATTACCAAACTTTATTAAAGTTTCTATACTAATTAAATTAAAATCCTACCTCTGAACACGAAAGGGATTAACCATCCTGTTTAAATGAGATTGTAGAGTGATGTAACAAGCAGACAAGCAATGTCACATCTCCTCAAGAAACTAACATTGAAGTAAGGGAAGCAATCTCTGTAAAATCATCCTAAGCTGAGAAAATCACGTGCTGTCTGACGTGAGGAAAAAAGAATGGGGTGATTATTACCCGGTTAGCTAGGAGATCAAGACGTTCAGTCAAAGGTTCAAAGACACTTTATTCGGATAACGTCGTATCCATAAAAGCACAGCAACAAAACAGGTTAAAAATATACAAGTAAGAGAGTCATAATAAAATCCATTAGCAACATACAATATACAATAGTCTTTCAGATTCATACAAAAATTCATATATAAATAATGTGAAGACTCAAAGATTAGACATCATCTGAGTGCTCGAGCAGCAATTCTCAAAAAAGTGCCTGTGCGAAAAACCAGCTCTTCGTCATCCAGAGTAAGTAACCTCAGGTAAGCATTTTCCAGACTGATGGGCGCAAACTTTTTAAAATACGGGGTTAAAAGCCACTTAATATACTTTAAATAGTATTTACAAAAAAACAGAAAATGTAAAATAGATTGACCACTCTGACCGTCACACGGGCAGGGTAAGTGATCGAGGTCAGAGTGGTGACCGAGGGGAAAACATAATACAAATTTAACAGTGCCTGCCCTTAGGCGAAATAGAAGGCTCCTCTCCCAATGGCTCATGGACAGGGTAAGATAGTTAGCCAGCGGATGCACGGGATATTCTATGGCCATATAGCTGAGGACAAGGGATTTTTGGATTCCTTTTCAATCCTTTCCGTTCTATATAACGAATAAAGCTCACTCCTAAGCTCATTTTTATGCATAGTCACTGCTGTGCTAGGATTTGAGAAGATACTTCCCTTGTTAACGCTACATAGGCTCCGATACACCCCTGACAACCAAGGGATATCCTTCCCTTTCTCGCATCCAATACAATCGCTAATGATCTCTCTCGTTAAGGATGCGGCCGGGTTTTTCCAAACGGATAGCCAGAAGAGGGCGGGGCGGGCCCTAATAAAATCTTCTATGAAATTTAGGTTAAGTTCCCTGTGGCAGATATATTGAGGTGTGGAAATTGGGACTCCTAGTAGCTTCCTGCAGAATCTGTTCTCTTCCTGTTGGATACAGGGACTCTTGGCAATGCCCCAAACCTCAGCGCCATACATGGCTATTGGCACGCATTGCGATTGATTTTTTTTTAAAATAGCTAAAATGGCACCTATTCTCTTTGGGCGTGGAAGACTGAGAATCGAGTTGGTGGCCTTTGAGAACTTGCTCCTGGAGTGAGCCATATGCTCAGTCCCGAGCCGTTCGCAGCAGAGACCACCGCAAGATAAGGGAAGGTGCTAGTGCTCGTCAACTTCTGATTACCCACAGATATAAAACTAAGTTGGGGTTTCCTAGGACCACACGACATTATAAAAGACTTTTTAAAGTTAGTACATAGGGCCAAACTGTCCATGTGGTTAACAAAACCCTGCACTAGAGTGCGTAAGGAATTCAGAGTGCGGCCCATAAGGACCGCATCATCCGCATAGAGTAGTACGGGGAGTGTTTTTCCATTGATTTTTGGAACGTCTTGAGTCAATGATTTTAATGTTTTATTCAGTCCGTTAATATAGATGATAAAAAGGAGTGGGGCTAGAACACAACCCTGTCTAACCCCCCTGCCTACCATAATAGCTTTGGTGACCTCGCCCCCGCAACCGATCCTAACCCGGGCCTTAAGGTCTTTGTGAAGGTGCGCCAAAAAATGCACCAGGGGCTCGTCCAATGCATAGTCCAAGAGGATAGACCAGAGTTTTGACCTATTGACAAGGTCAAAAGCAGAGGTCAAATCCATAAAGGCCAAATAGATTGGCGAAGCCCGCGCAATGGTGTATTTGCCCATAATTAGATTAAGATTTAGGTATTGTTCATTGGTGCCGACCTTGCTTCGAAAACCCAATTGACAGGGCTCTAAAATACCGTTTTCCTCAGACCACTCTAGTATCTTGTTATATAGGACTCTACCCAAAATTTTTAAGGTATTATCAATTAGGGAGATGGGCCTATAACAATTGGGTTGGGAACGCTCCCCCTTTTTGAAAATCAGGACAATAATGCTTGTGGACCAGGAACTGGGTAGCGGAGCGTGCATTAAATTGTTAAAAACATTTAAAAGAAGAGGCGCCCAAAAGTCTGGTTTGCATTTAATGAGGTCAATAGGTAGCCCATCTGGGCCAGGGGCTTTGTTTCCCATACTCTGTTGGATGGCTTCTTCCACCTCAGACAGGGTTATCTGTATTCTAGTTAATGGCCCAGGCTCAAGTAGTCCGCCTCTTGTGCGGGAGCAGCATAAATCTTTGTGCAGTGGTTTTCCCACGACTCACTCGCAATGGTGCAGCTAATGGGAGTTAGAAGCTGCCCCATGGATCGCATATCCCTCACAGCTGTCCAAAATGTATCGACCTTTTTTATATTTGCGGCTTTGGCTGGTGCCTCCCAGCGATTTTTTAGAATTGCCCCTTTCCAAATAGAAATCGCAGTTTTATACCTCAGCCTGGACAATTTCACTTCAAGATTACACCTTGGGTTAGATGACAGGGCTCTGCGCAATTGTCTGTTTGACTCAGAGCACTCATGATCGAACCATCTGGGACCTTGTTTCACATGAGAGATGGGTTTTGACAAGAGAGTTTTAATTGCTAGGCAGAGTTTAATGAAATCATGGACAGCCTCAGGGGATGGATCTTGGGCTGATAAACATGAATTTATGAGGTGCATATTGTCCTTCACTACTAACTGAAACAAATCATTATTATCAATACCCCTCCATATCAATCTTAAGTTGTCGGTGGAGGGCGTTAAGTTCCTGGCCCCGCATTCAAGGGTAAACATGGGCCGGGGGGCTAATCTCAACACTGTTTTAATTGGATTGTGGTCCCCTTGACTCATAGCGATGACTTCTGCTTCCATTAGATGATCTACGAGAAGGGGAGAAATAAAGACAAACTCTATAGTGGAGGAACACCCCCTTCCTCTGAATGTTGGCACAGGATAGTTATTTGCGTGTGTTGCGCCCACAATGTCCGTGGCGTTGGTGAGGTTATGCATACTCAGGAACATAGCCAACTCTGCGCCCCTGCGACAGGTAAGGCTGGAATTATGAAACCCTGAGCAATGTGGTGTATCTGTTAATTTCGCATTGAAGTCACCACCCAAAAGGATACCAATAGTTTTGGCTGATTCTTGCTGGCAATCGAGATTGGAAATGAAATCAAAGAGCTTAATAAAATTCCCATTGGAGATGGAGTTGAAATCATTATTATAAAAATTAATCAAATAAAAAGAGACTCTCCTTTTATACAGTAAAACTTGAAAGTTACGGCTGTTAGTTGGTAGAACCTTGCTGCCGCCACCAGCAGCAATGTTAATCCCAATGAATAAACCCCCCGAGGGGCGACCAAATTTGGGAGTAGGGGCTACAATATTATAGCAATGAAACCCATTGATATATAATTCTTGGGTGGCCCAGGTCTCCTGGAACATAACTATGTCCTGTTCCTTTATTAAACATAGCCAGTCCGGGTCACCAAGCCTCGACTGGAGGCCTGCTACATTCCAGCTCAAAATACTCAAGTCTGTATCAACCTTAGCCTTAGATATGGCTTGCTGATCATCTAACGTATCAGTGAGAGGGGGGGTACAAAAACCTGAGGATTTTCCGAAGGGTATAGTCGATATTCCGGTAGGGATGGTTGTCAATCCTGTGTGTCCAGATCTGATAAGACCTGAAACCTATTGGATACAGGGATGGGGGCAGGCATATTTGCAGTGGGCCTAAATTGCGGTTTATAAAAATAACCCAGTGGGAGCGCACAAATACTGGAGCTTTGGAGGAATGTTTGCTCACTGAAACTTAATATGCAGCGAACCATGTGGGGCCTGCGAAAGTTGATCACAATACAGTCACCATTGATGTTTTTAGGGGATTCACCAACCCACCCAACTCTGCGGACCATAAGGATCTCATTCATGTCGGATGGGTGAAACCTTTTGTGCTTTTTCAACCAATCCACAGTCTTGTTGCGTAGGTCAACCCAAGACTCCCTCTGGTCCCCTGTAAGAGTGGGAACACCGGCCAGAACTAATACATAAGGACAAGTGGCTGAAGGTAGGCTCAGAACATCAGTGTTGGGTCTCGAGCAGTTACTCCTTGTACTGTCTATTGTGCTCCTGCTCGGGTCAGTTGATGTGGCACCAGAATCTAAGCGTTCAGGGTGACTGCTGCATAGACCCAAGGTCTTCGTGTTAAGCTCCCGAGATGCATCCTGTATATTCCCCTGCTCGGGGCTGGGTTTCAGCGCAGGAGGTTCTTTAGATTTGCGGCATGTTATACAAAAGTTAGTAAATGAGGGCTCTTTGTGCGTGGTGGGGCTTGGAATTAGCAAATTGGATCTTAAGTTAGCGTCTGCTGGCATTAGCAAGCCCTCCCCCGCATTGGCATCAGGATATAAAATCGCTTTACTGCCACTGCCACTTGAATTGTCCATAGCAGTAACCACACGTTCTAACATTTCCCAAAGAAGGGTAAAATTCCTGTCGATCAGTTCTTTAATGTGGGCTAATGCGGTTTCCAGAGCTGTCTCCACAGAGGTGGCAAGAGCAACATCCCCAATGGTATCATTCCCTGTTGATGGAAAAACGACATCAGTCTGTGTGCTAACAGAATTGGTTAATGTTGTTACATGATTAATTACATGGTTAGCAGATCTGGGACCCTTTATGCCTTTGGATTTTTGGATGCCAATGCCCCACTTCCGTTTAGCCGGTGGTACTCTCACCTTGTTCTTGTCTCGGGGTTTAGCGACCCGTTCTCTGGTGATTATGCTAGACCCGTTAGAGGTGACCATAGAGGGTACATCCAGAGTTGCCAAGGGGGAATTCGGAGGCAAATTTTGGGGCGTAATGGACAAGCGCATTTGTGGGGTGCCACCCGGATCGGGGATACCTAGTAACGGGCGACTCTGTAGTGTAGAAGAGTCTAAGGAGAGTTGTCGCTCTGTCATTTCAATTTCATGGGTCAGCAATGATTCTGCCCTAACAATGAATGCATCTAGGGTCCCCGCTACTCCTTTTCGCTTACTCATGATGGATCCACAAATCGTATACAGTCAATGGCCAAATACAATAATACAAATGCGACACTGATACTAATATCAAGGGTGGAAATATGCGCAACAGTACCTGAGAGCAGGGAGGTATAATCTTGTGCAGGTAACCAGGTGTCAGAGGGGGGCCCAGCCCAGCCTCTTCCGGGCTACGACGGGCGTGGACGGGCCCGCCCTTGGCCCGGGCACGCCCGCGCGCGTCCCGTGCTGCGGGAACCCTGAGCAGATTTTAAGCGCCTACTGGCGCGTCCCGGGTGCAGGCGCGGCATCCCTGGCGCTGAGCTTGCTGGGAGGTGTAGTCACCTACCTCCCAGCAGCGATGATGGTGGCAGAGACTGCGGCGTTGATGGAGGGGGTGAGCGCACGGGCTCTGCTGGCTCCCCTGTGGTGCAAGGCAATAACGTTCAGTCATCTCAGCTGAATTCGATGATGGCAGCTGGCTGATTGCCCAACTCATATATGGTTTTGCAATAAATATTTATGCTTTCCCAACAGGTGATCCCATGTTTTGTCCAGCACTAACCAAAGAACTAAATAGCTTCCTCCAAATGCTAACATGATAATGGAAAGAGACTTTAATTTCCATATGCATGGCCTGTTCGACAGATGATCAAACTATGAATGTAGTGCCGCTAAATCACTTAAAAATATACTACAACTTTGCAATATCCACAGAATCCAGGATGTCTGGAGACGACCACCCATACACCAGAGATTTGACATTCTTCTCTTTCTCTCACCAAAATTAATCCGGAATCAATTATATTCTCATGGATGGACCTATCGCTCACTGAAAATGCAACTGTGGAACCAATATTACACTCTGACTATGCCTGTATCACAATGTGCTTCAAGCTAGTCAATATAGAACCAACGGGGAGAAGCTGGAGGGTAAGCCTTGAACTCCTAAAAAGGAAGACTCTCAAAACATGATAAGGAAAACTAGTATGCAATTTTTAACAGAAAATCGTAACTCCTGCACAGCCCTTCAGATAATTTGGGACTCAATGAAAACTACCTTAAGAGCAATCATGATTAAGGCTATGTTTCAAGTACACTTAAATGGTCTGCTGATTTAGGGCCTTTAGAGTTCAGTAGATGGGTTATTCAGTGACAAACGTGACTGATATCCCTTCCATTGTATTACAAGTGCCATTGCATATTGTTAGAATAGAAAAGCTTGCTTATGCAGTATGTTAGCATTCGCTGCGCCATTTTATATACCAGCGCCATTTTGGGTTATAATCGAAACTTACCCTTCATCATTTCTGAGAAGAGGCCTCAGTTAGGTTTCATTTCTCCAAAGCCAGAATTCACCTCACTAATGAATACACTGTTCTTATTAACGCATACCTATCCCTTTAGATAGAAGCCTTCTCCCACTTGTCTAGTGGCGGGCACAGGCAGAATGACCTTGACTGTTAGATAGTGCGCGCCCAGCCCCAGAATCGAAACGTAACTTTTTGTACTTCACTGTTTTACTGTATTTGCTTGGAAAATTCCATTGTGGGCGTGCCTTCGTTGGTTCCGAATGTACATAATGTAACTTTATGCTTGCTGATGCCAGTCCCTCTGCAGCACTCCTAGGCGACTGGGCAGATTGGGCTCCGCTCTGAGTGTACTCTAAATAAACAGATATTGGTTTGTGTTCTCTACTGTCTGACCAACTCTTCATTTGGTATGGAAGGCTGAGAGGTGGTCATGAGTGATCCGGTGATCCTAATCGGGTCACTTCCTTCAATATAATGCACTTGTAATATGGTGGACGGGATGTCCGTTACAATTGTGACGGAGTAACCGGTCCGGCGAACTCTAAATCAGGCCCTTAATTTCTAGACTGCCTGAAGAAATGAAGACTCCTTATAGTTTAATGTACGTGAAAGGTATCAAGTGTTTCCTTAAGATGGTCTGAAATAGGAGGAAAATCTCACAATGGGAAAAAACCTTATGACAATCTAAAGGATCTTGATTGAGGATGCAGAGTAGTATTGATGAGAAAGGCAAGCTCCAAACTCCTCTTGAAGGAATCGGAAGGAGAAAAAACTAGACCATATTCCAGAAGAATATCCACTAGAAGTTCAAGGGGCAAGGAGCAAAAATCTGGAACAAAAATGGTAGCAAGGAGGACAAAGAACGTGATGAAAAATGAGGAAGTAATGAATGCCTTGTCACCCTCTGAAGGCAATATCGTTTGGGCAGAAACATGTTGACCACTTAATGGGGACAAAGATTACCCTGCATTTTTAATTGGAAACACACAAAAAGAATATAGTCCACAAGTAGGTAGTTTTAGCAGTTCCACCATTGTCTTTCTCCCCCTTGTTATTCAACATTATACTTTAGGACATATCCACCCTCAGATAGTTCAAAGAGCTCCCTTGTTTTCAGGGTATTAGTCAACATGGGCACTTATGCGTAGCCAATGTGGGGAGAAGCCCTATAATGAAGCATGCTAGCTTTTTGTTGGTATGGGCTATCATCCTTAAAGTTAAAAAAAAAAATCTTTTATCTTCCTTTCTATATACCCTAAGTACTTGCGGTTGCCGAAGAAGATTACTTTGGGAGAGTTTACTCCTCCTTTCCCTCTTTAGCTTTAAAGATCAAAGGGAAAATACCATAATTCATCCTGGGTTGAGATTTACAGACCATATCCTATGGACTGACCAGCATCTTTAAATGGGTTGTTCATAAGGCTTGACAACACCCTCGCTCAGGAAATCATAGCACTCACTTTGTGAAGTTAAGAAGAAGCCCAAGTTTGGCATTTGTCCTCCAGCTTGGCATTCTATAAACCCACTGCCACCATACTCATCCTGAGCACTGAACAGCCTGGAGATCCTCCCCTTCTGAAAGCACAGAGATGTCAGGACGGTTCTGGGTGTGCGGGCACTCAGCCTCATGTTGAGTGTGGCACCTCAAGACTAACTTCTTGTCAATGCTTCTTCATTTTTGGCCTGTAATAAATCTTTAACTTTAATCTGGACACAGAGGTAACACAATGGTGAAAGACAACAAAGAACATACCTTGGGTATGATTTTAAACTATAAAATGAGATACAAATGTTATAACTATAACACAAAATACTGAACAATAACAACTCTGATGGAAACAAAGTAAGAACCTTGAAATACAAATACAGCCAAATATTAAGTCAAAGATCCAGCATCTGGATTAACACACAGAAAGCAAAAACTTTTGTGCATTACATAAACCAGGGAGTGAATTAGCAAATGATTGGTAATTTAAAAATAATAAATCAGTGATATCATCTGTCAATGAGCCTCGCGGTAAAACTCCTACTAAAGCCAAAGAAGTAGCTAAGACCTTTTGAAAATACTACTCAGACTTATATGCCAACAGCAAAATGTTAAAGCAGCTGCTTGCAAGGAATACCTTGACAGTGTTGCCCTTCTTGTAATCTCTACAATGACAAAGTAGATCTAGACAACCTTATTGATAGAGATGAAATTAAAAAGGCCTTTCATTCCTTGAAAATAAGTAAATCCCTGGGTCGAGAAGAATATCCGGCTCCTCTTTACAAACTATTCCAAGAGGAGATCACTGACTTTTTGTTAGATCTCTTCTCACATTTGGTGAAAATAGGGAAAGTGCAAGGTTCCACTGCAGAGGCAACTATAGTACCTTGTTTAAAAACTATCACAGACAAATCTCACTGACCAATATCAATGTTAAAATCCATGCCAAATTCCTGACAGACAGATTAAAGACAGTGCTCCATAATCTAATACACCCCTCACAAACAGGCTTTATGACAGATTGAATCAGGAGTGATAATGTTTTCTCTTCTCCCATATCATAGAGAAGGCTAAATTATTACCTTTCCTGAATGTAGCGATATCCTAAATGCAGCAAGGCTTTTGACAAGGTCTCTCAGGCCTTCCTTCGTACAGCACGTCATAGATTTTGATGTGGTGATCAGTGAGTCTATATGATGATGGTTGTTTACGACAACCTCTCATAACTAAATTGTACCTTTTTTGATTCTTTTAACCTAAGTCAAGGGACAAGACAAGGCTGCTCCCCTTTCCTGTCTTTTATTTTTGCTACTGAATCACTACTTATAACACTGAGATTGGACACAGGAATCCCCAGAATACACTTTGATGAAATATCTCATAAAATAGCTGCATATGTGGACACATGCTTTTAACCTCCGACTGTAAGAATGCCCTAACCTTGAATTCTAGATCCAGTAGGAGTGATGAATGTTTCCACACTTTTCCGCATCCACAGCATACCATACACAACAACACTATTTTGGTAAGCAGCAGACTTGGAGAAATGGCAATAGGATAAGAGAGAAAACAGAGGCACTAGATATAACCACTCTGACTCGTCACTCTGCAGGGCATGGACGTCGACTGGTTGTCGTGGATATCTAAACACAAGATTAATTCAGTTTCATAACTGATCATCTTAATGAGTCATCTATCAATTACTACAGAAAGTATATGCCTTCAGATTGTCTCTATGTCTCATGCTCTCTACATTTAATGGAACAGTGGTATTCCTGGAATGGGACCACAATCAATTTCTAAGTAGTCAATGTTATTTTCCCCTTTAACATAATCTAACATTCTCTTGACTAAGATTGTATTGTATTGTAATTGCATTTATATAGCGCTTACTACCCCGACGAGGCGTCAAAGCGCTTTTTCAGCGAGTAGCACGCTACTCCGGAACCCATAAAGGATTAGTGTTGAATTAGTATAGTGAAATATGAAAGTAATTTGAGTGGTGGATAGGTTAGTCAGTTATTTGGATTCAGAAGGGTAGCGGAGGGATAGAAGAGGGAAAAAGGTTTGCATTTATATAGCGCTTGTTACCCCTGATGTGGTGTTGAAGCGCTGTTTTCAGCGAGTAGCACGCTACTCCTGAACCCATAAAGGATTAGTGATGAATTAGTATAGTGAAATATGAAAATAATTTGAGTGATGGATATTAGTCAGTTATTTGGATTGAGAAGATTAGTGGAGGGATAGAAGATGGAAAAAAGGTTTGCATTTATATAGTGCTTGTTACCCCTAATAGGGTGTTGAAGCACTTTCTTGGCACGTAGCACGCTACTCCGGAACCCATAAGGATTAGTGGTGAATTAGTATAATGAAATATGAAAGTAATTTGAGTGGTGGATATGTTAGTCAGTTATTTGGATTGAGAAGATTAGTGGAGGGATAGAAGATGGAAAAAAGGTTTGCATTTATATAGCGCTTGTTACCCCTAATAGGGTGTTGAAGCACTTTCTTGGCGCGTAGCACGCTACTCCAGAACCCATAAGGATTAGTGGTGAATTAGTATAGTGAAATATGAAAGTAATTTGAGTGGTGGATATTAATCAGTTATTTGGAGTGAGACGGATAGGGGAGAAATAGAAGAGGGAAAAAGGTTTGCATTTATATAGCGCTCGTTACCCCTGATGGGGTGTTAAAGAACTTTTTTGGCCAGTAGCACGCTACTCCGGAACCTATTAAAGGATTAGTGTTGAATTAGTATAGTGAAATATGAAAGTAATTTGAGTGCTGGATATGTTAGTCAGTTATTTGGATTGAGAAGGGTAGCTGAGGGATAGAAGAGGGACAGAGGTTTGCATATATATATAGCGCTTGTTACCCCTGATGGGGTGTTGAAGAGCTTTTTCGGCGAGTAGCACGCTACTCCGGAATCCATAAAGGATAAGTTCGGTTTTGTGAGTGCACACTCTCTGCTTCTGATATACATTGAAGGTTGCCATCTGTTAAAACTGTAATAAAGAAAACTTTCGTCAGAATTATATACTTCTTTATGATACAAATTAATCACTTCCCTTAACATCTCCACTACCTTAAACTGAACACATGCATCTTGAATATTTCAAACAGTCTTAAAAGGTAAAGGAGGTCCTTTCTCTTTTTCATATAGTATAGGATCGAAAAACGTACAATCAAAATATAGTTTTATACTCCTTTGAGGAAAACTCAGAATCAGTACTTCAAACGATCAACGTTTGTTTTCAAAATACAATTTAAATTGTTGAGAATATTTCTCTGTATTCAGTTTCCACATACACTTCCAAGAGGCAAAGATCACCAAGGTTTTAAAAAGATCTGTTAGCCAGGTCCTAGCTGTCGCAACAAAGTAGCTCGATTAGCTATTACAGACGCTGTGAAACACAAAGGGCCACATGTATCAACATTTGTGATAGCGATTACCTAACTGCGAATTCCTGCAAATCGTAATTAGGTACTCACTATTCCAAATGGGAAACAGCGTTTACAAGGCTGTTTCCAAAACGCAATGGCTTTACAACGCGGTCATTACAACGACCGCGTTGTTACCACGCGTAACCCCAGGGAATGTGTTGGATTTTAAATCCAACACCTTCCCTGCTGTTGCGCAAACTGGAGTAGGAATAGTAATTAATACTATTCCTAAGTCCAGTGCGCCTCCTACAGCAAGTCGTTGAAACGACTTGCGATGTAATGGCATGCGTGATAACAACGCGGTCGTTGTAATGACCGCGTTGTAAAGCCATGCATTGAGAATGTATGAGATGTAACGTCATACATTTATTACAAATGTATGAAACTCCATGAGGTTCATATAGCGATACGTAGGGGGTCGCAAATCGACCTACCTCATTAATATTAATGAGGTAGGTCGAAATATGCGACTTCCTAAAATCACAGGAATGATGGCCTGTTGGGGTCAGCAGACCACCATGTCCATGATTGCTTTTAAATAAAGCAATCTTTTTTTTTTTAAATGCAGCCCATTTTCCTTAAAGGAAACAAGTTGCGTTTAGAAAAATAAATGAATAGTTTTCTTTTCATTTTTTAAGAGTAGACAGTGGTCCGTGGGACCACTGCCTGCTCTTAAAAACGTTTTTGCATAAATTCACAAAGGCGTCTTTTGGGGACCCCTTCCTATTTACGAATGGGTTACCACCTACTTGAAGTAGGTGGTAAAATGCGATTGTTTTGCGACCGCATTTCGGTCACAAAACATTCCTACATACCGATGCGATTCAGTATTAGGAAGGGACACCCTAAACACGTCCCTTCCTAATAGCGAATCGCCAACCCATTTTGCGATTCGGTAATAGGCTACCTAATCGCGAAACAGGGTTTGGTACATTGGGAAAGAGTTTTTTCTGATCGCAAACGGCCTGATTCTGCGTCCGGAAAAAAAAGGCACATACATGTGGCCCAAAGAAACTTCTACTTCAGACTTTAAAATGGCTGCTGATATTTCCAAACAATGTGAGGGTTCAGCGTACTTATGGGAATTGTAGTTCGTGCTCAGGCATCAATGCCTAATACTTCCATCATAGAAAAAAGCCCTTTACCAAATGGCACTGACTTTCCATGAGCATTGCTATTCTTTCTTTTCCCAGGATGAATCCAGTTTGCAGTATTGCACTTGCGTGTCCTTGGCCAGAAAGGTGAGCCCAAGTCGCAGATTATGCCACCGACACTGATACTTCCTTGCTTGAAATACGTTATGATATGGAAATGGAAAACCATGCAGCAATGTTAGGGTACACATTAAAGACAAAACAGAGTTCTGACACATAAACGTGTATTCCATCTCTTCCACACTGAACCATACAAGTTGTGCTGGCAAATTAATTTCTTAAATATCTAAAAATCTTGTTTAATGCACAATCCCTGGGCCTATTAAATATAATGAAAATCAACACCTAAACAAAATTGCCACTCTACTGAAGGAATGGCTTCCGAAATGTATTACCATATGTGGGAAAATGGAAACGATTAAAATGCCCCCTACCATGAATTATCTATTTAGCATGACACTTGTAGATTGCCAATATCATCTTTAAAAACCTTATCCAGCTTATCTCAAACTTCATATGGAGAAGAAAAAAGCAAAGATATCGATCAAAATATTTTGCCTAAAAAACATCAGGGAGGAGTCAACCTGGCAAATTTTAAATTTGCCAGTTGTCTTTTCTCATTTAGCAGAAAAGATTATGTTTCCTCTCAGACCTTCCTCCCTCTCTGAGATGGTTGCAGATCGAAAAAGAACTTCTAGCACTACATCACATCTTATCAACTTTAACCAGATCTGTCAGGAATTTGAAGGGTCAGGGATTAGGACACTAACAAAGACGTTGGAAATTATGGAGGATAGTAAGATTGTGGCTCAGGCAATAAGTTAGAGGACTAGAGTTTCAGCACCTTAATAGGAGTGCCTGTCTCTTTCCCTTCCACTTCTAGGCCATCATTGATCAGTCTGCACAAGAAGGCGTCTACATTAATTGCTCACTGCCTGGCAACTATGGGCCAGATGTAGGAAGCGAAATACCGATCGCAAACGCTGAAATTCGCAGAATTTCAAAGTTTGTGACCGCAAAATAGCCCGTGAAATGTAGAGAGGGAAAAAGCCAAGCGCAAAATAAGGAATCGCTAAAAACAAGAGAAGTCAGTTAGCGATTCCTTATTTTGCGAATTGACCCACCGACTCCCAAATTGCGCCTCGCAATTTGCGAAATCGCAAAAATAAATTCGCAAAGAAATGTATGTAAACTCGCAAATAGCGATTTCTCGCAAAATCGCTATTTGCGAGTCGCAAATTACCACCAACTCAAAGCAGGTGTTAACCAGGAGCACTGCATATAAACAGCCCCAGAATGCATCAGTTCCAACACAATGGCAGCCCTCTATGTCATTGCAAGGCGGATGCGGATGCAAGCAGCAGCACAGAGGATGAGGAGGCGACAGGAACGCATATACAGAGTGCGCATCACCCTTTTCCAAATCACAGAAGAAGAAATACATGAGAGGTACAGGCTTCACCCCACTACCATCCTAGACCTGATACGTGACCTGCACCCGATCCTGGAGCACCAGACACGCAGGGCGCACGCAATTCCACCACATGTGCAGGCCCTTTGTTCCCTGCACCTACTTGCATCAGGTAGTTACCAGGGGGTGATAGCTGTAGCTGGAGGGGTCTCACAAAGTTGCCTGTCACGCTTCTTCAACACCTTCCTGGATGCCATGCTACAACGAATGCACCATTACATCCGGTTTCCCACCACGCAAATGGAACTGCATAAGACCAAGATGGATTTCCATCAGATGGCACAATTCCCACATATCATTGGGTGCATTGATGGGACACATATTGCAATCTGCCCACCCTCTGCTACTGAGTACATATATCGGAACAGAAAATCATATCACTCAATCAACGTCCAAGTAATCTGTGATGCGTCACACATCATAACTGATATTGTAGCAAAATTCCCAGGAAGCACGCATGACTCCTGCATCTTCAGGCACAGTGGAATCTATACACGTCTGGCTGCGGGAGAATTTGGAGAAGGATACCTGCTAGGTAAATGCATGTGACACACTCTGTTGTACACCTTGGATGTATTGGAAGTGGCCTGTGATTGATGTTTTTTACCTTTCTCATTTAGGTGACAACGCAAATGCAGTGCGTGCATTCATACTCACCCCATTCCTCAACCCATCTACCCCAAGTGAGAGGAGATACAATGCTGCCCATAAGTCTACATGGAATGTGGTGGAGCGGACATTTAGACTCCTGAAGAGCAGGTTCCGCTGCCTTCACAAAAGTGGAGGTGCACTACAGTACCGCCCCAAGATATGCTGCAAAATCATAGCTACCTGTGCCATGCTACACAACCTGGCCACAAAGAAGGGAACCCCCGTTGAAATCACCGATTCAGACTCAGAGGATGAGGAATGTCCACGGCCACTGCACAGCGCAGCAGGTGTTGTAGGAGCGGCAGATGGGAGACACAGATGTGCTGAGATCACACGCAACTATTTCTAAGTGAGTAATGACACAAAGCCGATACTGATATTTGTATAACGGTGTTTTATTGTCCTTACATCAGGCAATATGTATGCACACCGCCTCACAATACTGGCCTCTGTGTGCCTTGAGTTGCCCATCATGGCATGTCCACACTGCATGCACATTGTCATCCACTGTCATTGGGTCACATGGGTTACCTCACCCATCAGCAAATGTCAGCCACAGCATGGACTTATTTCCTGCGCCCACGTCCAGCAGTGCTTCGCTCAGTGTGCACGCTTCCCTCCCTTGCCGACAGTTCTGCTGATGGCCCTTGCCTTTCACTACACCGTCTGGGCTCAGCGACGGGTGGAGTAATGCTGCTGTGGCTGGTGACCTCCTCACTGTCTCCACCATCCCCAGACCCTGTGGCAGCTATGTTGGCTGTCTGGAGCAGTTTAACAGCAGTGGTGACCTGCACCAACCCCCTAGCAACATCCTGGCTGCAGTGGGCCATTTCCAACTGCATGGCCACTGTGCGTCTGCTCAGGACAGATGTGGCATTGCATAGGCGGTTGACCGCCTTTGTGTATCCCTCCATGTGCTGTTTTTCCCTGCGCCTTGCACCACGTTCACTGTCCAAGTTGCTGCATAACTGCCGTACTGCCTCAGTCATGTCCCGCATGCCCTCAGCAACAGTGGTGTTCAGTCCATTGATGCCCTCCTTAATGTCCCTCAGGTTCTTGTTCATGGACCCCATCTGGCGTTGCATTAATCGCATTGTCTTCATTTGCAGACGCTGCACCTTCACCATGGTGCCCTCAAGACCTGCGAAGACACTGGATTCATCACTCTGCTCAGACGGACTGTGTGCCCTTGGTCTGCGTCGGAGACCACTGGTGTGGCTACGCTGCATGGGTGACTGTGTTTCGGGCGACTGTGCTGGCTCTTCGGGCATGGTCTGTGGAGCTCCTGTGCTCTCCTCCTCTGCCCCCTCCATCTCCTGTAGTGTTTCCACTGTGTACCTCCTAGGTCTGGGTGGTGGTGTAGGTGTGTCATCTGTGGGTGTCTGGGACTCTTCCTCCTGAATATGTTGTTGCCCAGGTGCATCATGTGTCTCCCTCTCTTCTTTCTGGGGCGCAGGTTCGCCTGTGGAGACAGAATGTCCACTTACTGACTTGCCTTGCAGCATTTGTGTAACATTAAATTACATGAGTTGCTATTCACACTAACAGTCCTCCGCTTGGTAATTGACTGATGTGAGGCCCCTGCAAATGTGTTCATAAATCTCACTGATATGCTATATGGGTCTTGGGACTACGTCTCCCATGATGCATTGCTGGTTATTTGCAAAATATGGACTGGAGTGGAATTCTAACTTGCTCATGGGGGATTGGGGATTGGGGATTGGGGAGGGGGTGGGTTCAGGCCATGCTGTGCATGCATCTTACCTTGTCTGGTGTTGTCTCGGGCTGAGCTGTCCACGTCTCCTATGCCACTGATGGTCTCAGGCTGGAGGGTGGACTCCACCAAATCATCCAGGGGTGTGGTTGCAGGCGCTGTGGATGGTCCGCCACCTGTCTTCTTTGCTTGTTTCAGCCTGTCTGCTACCCTCTCCTTCGCCCTGGAGCGCAAGTCATACCAGCGCTTCTTCAGGTCGTCGATGGAGCGCTGGGTGACCCCAATGGCATTGATCTTGCCTTGTATTTCCAGCCAGATCTTTCTCTTCTGGGATTCCGGGACATACAGGGATTTCTTTCCAAATAACTGGTCATGTGTCTTCACCACCTCTTCAATGAGGACCTGCAACTCCTTTTCGCTAAACTTGTGCTTCCTTTTCCTTTCTGCAGGCTCCTTTCCCTTCTCCTTTGTGTCCATCCTGTCAGTTGGTGTCTGCCTGAACACTCCTGTACAGCTCCTGGGTGTGTGCTTCTGCTCTCTGCCTCTCCCACAGCCTCAGGCACTCAGAAACAGCATCGGTGTGGCCACTTCCTGAGTGTGATGTCATCAGAAAGCACCTGAATGGCAGATTTGCAAATTTTTTTAAAATTGTGATTTCGCTAATTCCGAATCGGTAATACCGATTCGGTATGGGGGTTTGCGAATTTTAGGGAATCGCAATTTGTTTGCGATTTTTTATCTACATAGCGGTTTGCGATTTCTTAATAGCGATTCGGTAAAAATCGCTATTAAGAAATCGCAAATATCTTTTTACCTACATCTGCCCTAAGTGCTTTACTGTGGTTTGCTGCTACCGCTTAAAGTTTGTCACCCATCCTTCCTGTCCTACATGTTTGTTTTGTTTTCTCTTTGCAAATCTGTTGGTTCTTTACTCCTCTTACTTAGGTAGGTTTTGTGGCTTTGTGCAGTTTCCTCTTTCTCCCTCTACCTATGACTTCAGGTACTGCTGCTCATACCTAATGTTTTTGTCTGGTTGTTGGGAACGTCTCCTGGTCCGCCGCAGCAATCTTGATAGCTTCACTGGTGGAAGTACTGGTAAGAGTATCCCCAAAAGAGAAATTGTGTTGTTTCTACTTTCCCTCACAGTGAGGTGCATTTTATGTGATTGTCATCTGGGTTTTAAGGTACAGGTTACTCTTCAGAAGGCATTTACCTCTTGAATGCCTTCCATCACGAGTGAGGTCCAGTGATATTCAGTAAG
Organism: Calotriton arnoldi; assembly: GCA_963921515.1. Taxonomy (NCBI): domain Eukaryota; kingdom Metazoa; phylum Chordata; class Amphibia; order Caudata; family Salamandridae; genus Calotriton; species Calotriton arnoldi. Next base: position 38,858 of record CAWUFW010012152.1, read on the forward strand.
CACTTACCTCTTGAACTCCACCCACCACGACGGAGGTTTCTGAATACCATCACACCATTATTCGAGATCAGTAGAGGCCATGGGGCACCTGTGTTTTCTCTCTCTCCCTTCCCCATTCTCCCCTTACTGCTCCCTGTATTTGAGTCATTTATCAGCAACACTTAAGACAGTGAAGGGAGGATTCAATATACATCAGAATTCGCAAACTCTTTGCCCTCAGCAAGAACAAACAATATTATCCCTCATAAATATCTGATTCAGGCATGTTTTTTAAAACATTAGACTCTAAACTCAACAACAAAATTCAAAAAATGTCTTTGATGTCCATGTGGGAAAACAAAAAAATTACAATTCTTGGCTCCACACTCTCCCAGGGTAACTGGATCAATTAAGGATTGGATCTATTAAGGAATATCACTAATTAAAGATCTGCAGGAACAGGCCCTAGCCTGCTCAGCAATACTGTCCTTATACAATCTATAAACCATAACATTCTATAACGTTTTGATAGAGCTTGATTGTGCTCTTTGATTTGTAGGTGTGCATTATAATCATGTGTAGTTTGCACCTACATATATCCTTTTGGCGTGTTAACATTTGGCTGTTAGGATGTGAAACGTGATAATGTGTAAAGTGAAGTGTTAGAGATATTTCGTACAATGTGGAGAAATTAACATTGTAATTGTGTCATAAATGATGGAAACTTAATGTTTGTTTTATAAATGACAAATGAGAATTAATTTACTGACATGTAATGCACTGATTTAAACGTGCACAATGTTAATGTTCATGTATATGCGTGTTTAATGAAGTTTCATGGTGACTCGTATGTTAGCCGATTTTTAGTAGGCCTTGTGTGTATTTTCCCTGGCTCTCAGAAATAGGTTGTTCATAATGTTCATGTGTATGTAGAATCTTTTTTCTTTCTCACGTTTCTGTTGCAGGTGGAGAAATTCGTCTTTGTTGGTTAGAATAACGCTTTTGTTTTAGGAGTTAGGCTTAAGGAGGAGAGGATACATTTGAATGATTGGTGCTGATAATGTGAGACGGTGTTCTTTCTCACTGGAAAAGGCCTGGGAATCAATGTCATCGAGCCAGAGGCTGGAAGTATCGAAACTAACTGCAAAATCACCTACGCGGCGGTGTCCAGCTGGATGAGACGATTGCGTGATGTGAAATGAGTGTGCCCTAGGATTTTGATGTTGGAATTAGGGACAGTGCCCCGGGTGTTGAGTCAGGAGAGGAGATCTGATGGAGAGGGAAGGAGCATCTTAGAACGAGCTCTGTAGCTTTATGCTACTTGACCCATTCAACGTGAGTGCACTTCTTAGGAAGTCTTCATGCGCTGACACCTTTTCCTGAACTTGCCTGGAGAATGCTAAGTAGGGATGACACGTTAGTGGTAGTGTAGGGATTCTTTGTATGCTTTATTGTCTAAAGTTTGCCTGTATGTTTGGCTTTGTATTAGTTCCGATGTATTTCTACACCCTTATCTTGAGGTGCTTGTATGTCCAATTATTCTTGGCTTTGTAATAAACTAATGAAACGTGGAACCTTGAGTCGGTGATTCTTCGGAGTCATGTTTTATGGAGACTGTAAAATCTAATGGGACAAGTTATTTCGCCCCTACACACTTTCAAGCAGGAACCAACGGTCTGTCGACTAGGGGTTCCAGAGTATATCCAGATAGGGAACCTGGCCCCATCAGTTGGTAGCAATGTTGGATGGTTTCCTCTTGAAGTGAGGGGAGAATCTAGAAAAGTTTAGGAAAGTTTAGCCCCATAGAGCCCCAACGAGCCCAAAGAATGAGAGCCCAAAAGATCAAGGATGGAGAACGACGGACTTAGGCGGAGACCGACGGAGATTGACGGTGCGGCGAGAACAGCGGTGAATGGTGGAGTGAGTATGAATAGGGATGTTGTGTGTTAGATTGCGGGGATGATTTGATTGTCTGATGTCTTGCAGAGTTGGGATGAGAGTCAAGTAAATGTGGTTTCGGGCCATGAGATTTGATTTTGATTTGATGTCAGACTCGAAGAGTAGCCTAAGATCCCGGGATAGATTTGTGGTGTAGAAGACACCGATTTGTTGTAATTGTCTGACCATTGATTTGTTGGGAAGTCATGAAGCGCTATCGGCGACCCGCCTGAGACAGGGAACTTTGTGTGAGTGGATTTGTTAGAATTGTTTCGGAAGCCTTGTGTACAGGGGTGGACCACAGCGTTTCGAGTGGCCAGCGCAGGTCGTACGTCACAGTGTGTGAATGGTCTTGAGTGATTGAATTCTATCGATCTTGAAGAAGAGGCAGACAATTGCTGGTTTATGTGACTGTCCAGTCGTTTTGTGGACAGACAGTCACTTGATTTTGATTTACGTGACTGTCCGGTCGTTTCGTGGACAGTTACTTGATTCTATGATTCAGAGTGTGAATGCGTAAGGTGAGATTGTGAAGGAGGGTGAACCGCTGTGAGGGGGAAGAGTGACGTCGGAATGTGCCGCGCTGCGATTGGTCGGTTGGTGTAACACCGCATTGGGATTGGTGGGTTGTCATCAGGAAGTGAAACAGAAACATCTTGTGGGTAAAAGAATTTGGTTTAATCATGCAAAGTGTTACGAGATCTCTTTAGGGGAGATAGGGTAGTGGTAACAATATTTACAATGGCAGTGGTGGTCTGATTGGTAGCACATCTGCTCTTTTAGTGCATTCAGTGTGTACAGCCAGGTATTGGTGCCCCTCAAGGTTAAAAAGACTGCACCCCACTACCTAAGGTGCCAAATTACTAGAACCCAAATGGTCCCAGTGAAAATGTAAAATACATGTGTAAACCTCGGCACTCTAAATCAGTTCAAATGTTAATTCATAAAGTTGTTTGGCAAAGACAAATTCAAAATATCGGCAAAAAGTCAATTCAGTTTCTACTGTGTCAATTTTAATATCTAAAAGTCACCAAATCTTGAATTACAGATTTCAAATTTACAGCATAGTGACAATATAATTGGGAATAGACAGCTTGATGCAACAATCCTCCTTTTTGGGCGTTGAACCGGCAGCCAACACGTGTTTCGTTTCTTTGAAACTTTTTCAAGGCTTCAGGCATTGGATCCCATAGATGGCGCTCACAATGTACGTGAGGGTGTCCAGATCTCTGATGTAACAGTCATCTTTTCTTGTTAAATTAATTTTAAACCGTCGCAAGTTCTTGGGCTATAATATGACCTTCATTTTTAGTATCAGCTCGCGACGTTGTTCTCCCAATTTTCTTATGCAAAAAATTTGATCCAATGACTGAAGCCTTGAAAAAGTTTCATAGGGTAGTGGTAACTCGAGTGGGTGAGGAAGCACCACCCGAGGATATGCCAGCACATTACGTGGCCACAAACGTAGGACTCCATACCATAGTTTGGCTTCAAAATTGGCATAAGATTACTGGGAAATTTAGTTTTTCCACGTTATGGGTCATTTCGATTAGAGGTGCTATAGCAGTTGAGGGGAGTGATGGCTTCGTTGCGACCTCCACCTAGACCAACACAGTTTGAAGCATTAGATGCTTGGATGCGAGAAGCACAGGCGAAGAGCAGGAAAAGAAGTCAAAGGAGAATGAAAAAAGCGATGAAGGCATACCAAGATGCGCAATGGGATGCTCAGTTGAAGAAGTGGAGAGTAGATACCATTGAGAGAGAGAGGTTATACCCACTGTTGGTGAAAGAGGGAGACGCACGGAATAGGAAGGAAGATGATGATAGTGACAACGATGGCAGTTTGCTAGATAGGTTGCTAGCAGAGCATCCTCCACCATACAATCCAGGTTCGGACGAGGGAAGACAGGAATTGACAAATGCAGCAGCCATGAAGAGAATAGGAATACTGCAGGCTAACCCTAGTGCGAGGATAGTGGGGAAGATTTCAACAGGAATGGAAGGAACAGGGATAGCAGCATCGGGAGGTACAGAGATGAGCGGGGTTAACGCTGCTACGTGGTTACCGGAAGCCCTCACGGTGCCGGTTACCATCGGACCTATAGTATTAGTGTATGACCCAAGTCAGGGGGAAAACAGTAGTCAGCCACAGGCAGGAGTAGGAGAAAGAGTCAACTTAGGAGGGAATGTTACTGTGAACGGAAATGGTCCATATTTGGTGCCTGTAGAAGCTAGTACTCCATTACCAGCAACCGCAGATCCTTCTAGAGTGTGCGTTGGGTCTAGCGCAGTACGCTCAGTGTCATTGGCAGATTCACGTTCAGATTTGAGGATGTGGGAAGCTCCAGTTAGAGGACCTGTGGGGAGGATGTCAGGAGGAGGAGTCAATCAGGGAGTTTTTGGGAGTCAGTATGTCCCACAGAATACAGCGGCAGGAAATTGCCACAGGAATCAGAGCAGTGAAGGAGAAGAACAGAGTAGTGCATCAAGCCAGGGAACAATTAAGGCTGTAGTAAAGGCCAAGTTGCTAGACGTAGTAAGGCTAAATGCAGAAGTGGATGAAATAATAAGCGGAAACTTGCCTCTGGAAAAGATAGAACTTTATGAGCAAGATGAGTTGTTGTTTGTGGCGAAGGATGGTACTCGTAAGGCAAGGAGGGCACATGAGAAGCTGACAGAATTGACCCAGAAGTATGATGTGGATTTGTCCAAAACAAAAATGTTGCAGGAAAATCATAGGTTAAATTACAGTGACCAGGAATTGGAAGAGAAACGAGTCATAGGATTTAAAACCCATATCCGAGAATTGGTTGTAGGGATCCGCGCATGGAGCATGCTTGATAAATGGGAGGAAAGATGGTCAAAGAAAAAGAACGTCAAGAAGGGGATAGGAGATACACCGCAACCGGGAGGGGGGAACAGCAGGAGTAGAGGCTTACCCATTGCGAGAGCTACCGAGTGGCGGGTATGTGCATGTACCTTGGAGAAGGGGCGATTTGGCAGCATTTACAAACGATTTTCCTCAGCTGAGGGAGAAACCTGCCAAATGGTACAAACAAGTCGATCCCTTTGTTAAAATTTCAAAAGTATTGTGGATTTATTTAAATACTTTGTTTGACCTTGTGGTACCTAGTAACTTGTGGTCTGCTTGTAAAATTGCAGTTGATTGGCCATCTGCGAACCAGACCGAGACCCCATAACGCATGGCCCTTCACCTTTGGTCATGAAAAAGTTTGTCTCAAGAAAAAGAGAGGGGCCCTTTTACACCAAAGGAGTAGGGCGCCAAATAGACCAAAGTCACAAAAACAATCCCCTTTGGGTAGCTACGTTCAAATCACATTCATACTCAGATAAGAATTTTTTACCACCAAAACATAAACAACATAAATCCCGAAAGATCCCAAAAACTTAGTATGGGTCAATTGAATATTGCATATTTATTTTTATTTTTCGTTCATTAAAAACACATATTTATAAAACAAAATTAATTTCACAGTTTAAAAAAAGACAATTAAAAAATCGTACAGATATCAATATATTGTCCAAATTTACAAAACACAAAGTTATATAAAAACAATTAATGAGCAAAAACAATACTGTAAGGGAGAACAAGCTAGAAAAATATTTCTGGTCATACAAGCACTACACCAATCTAACACAGATCCTATGTTATACAAAGAGATAACTTATTCTCTTATCATTTGTTCAATATAACAGTTGTCCCTAGAGATCTAGGGTAGGCTTTATCATAAGAGCATCAACGAGTTTTGGTGGGTACTATTATTCGACCGCCACCTTCTTCAGGAAAAAAGACAATATCTCCCCAAATTCAAATCCTGGTCTGCACTACATTATAAAACAGAAGACATAAAAACAAATTAAAACACAATTAACCCACAGTTTCTAGGTCTATGAACATAATTCATATCCTGGTGATAAAATGACTAACCACACATGTGGTACCATTCATTCTCACTCCAACTCACACTTACAATGCCCAGTAAGCACTATGGCATCTTAATGGAAATACCTTAAAATATTCCAGAAGGATTTATGGTCCAAGACGGGAATATTACTCGATACAAGAAGTGGAATAATATCTACCTTTCTGTCCCACGAGTCTCTTGGGAATCTGAAATAACACAATGTGCTAGTATTCTCCGTGACATAAACATATATTCATGTATAGTTATTATAAACTCAAACCAGAAAATCTAAAATCAGGTTACCTCCAACGGTCTCTTAGATAGAAACCCAATTAAAATAGGAGACTATAGGTGAATCCAGTCTCTGTACATGAGAGAGGAAGTGAACAATCCTTACTCTTTTTATATTTTCCAATAATCCTGGTCACTATTCATTCTATATTATATGGTCCCAACTACCCAAAAGACCTACAATTACCTTCAAGGCTCCAGTGTAGAATACACGGCAGTTATGGATGCTAGCAGCTCCTTCCTCCAACTGAAATAGTCGCTGGGGTCTTATAAGGTGTTCCTCTATTATTAGTCTAGGAATAGGGGTACAAAAAAGCAGTACAGAAAGGTATTGGTTAACCCTCTGAAACCACTCATATCAGCTCACTTCTACAGTATATATCCTCTGGTTACTGCACCTAAAGGTGAGGGCTTCCCGTTAAATATTACCAAGTCCCTTAGCCAACTCCGAGGTGATTAAAAAACCCGAAAAAGTTTGAGCAGGTAATCACATGGTTGCAGTCTAAGATCTTGCCACAAGAAATTGATTGGGTTAAGATAGATCGAACTACCCAAGAGCCCAAGGAAACAGTGCATGCTTATTATGAAAGGCTCTTGCAAGCCTTTAGGCAGTATAGTGGGTTGGACACTTTAGACTCGAAGGACATGGGACAGTTCGTTTCCAAGTTTGTTTTGGGATTGAGACCACAAATCAGCTTTATGATCCAGCAGCATCTAATTTGCTGGCAGAACAAGTCCGTGGACGAGATTCTGCAATATGCCAGATACTGTAGTGACAAAGTGGACTCAAAGCATTGGAAAACAAACAATAAATTGATGCTAGTCTAGATGAGGAATGCATATAGGGTGAACCAAGTGCAGTCGAGTGGAGGAACATTGGGTCAGAAGCAGGGAAATAATCATGGAGGAACCCAGAATGCGTCAACACACGTGGGTCAGGGAAGAGGGAGAGCCATAGATACCAAGACAGGGATTGAGGTTGGTACCCTAAAGAAAACCACTGCACGTCATTTTTGTCACAAAATCGGGCATTGGAAGCGCGAGTGTTGATTTAATCCAGCGAATCAGCTTCAGGATGAGGAGATAATGCAGTACCTGAGGTTGTAAATGCTGTGACGAGGCCCAGGTCCGTGAACGGAGGGGCTCTGAGTCCACAAGTGCAGGTTCCCCAACCTCAGAGGATTTTACAGGGAAATCGAGTATACCAACAGATGCCTTTTATCGAAGCTCTAGATGAGTTCGATCCATACCCGTTGCAATGACTGTGCCTGAAGGGGGAGGAAGACTGTACCCTTGAAGCAGTCTTAGAGGTAGACCAGAGAGGACTGTATGTGGAGGCAGATGTGGATGGTCATCCCATCACATTCTTGATTGATGCTGGTGCTACCCGCTCTACTGTGAGGTCCACAGTAGTCCCAAACCTACCCCTCTCGGGACAATCGATCCAAGTTGTAGAAATTGCAAATAAGAGAATGACCAATCCATTGACAGATGAGATACCTGTGAGAATAGGAACATTTCAGGATCATCACCAATTTGTGGTGTGTGATTCGAGTTCAGTCTGTTTGTTGGGTCGTGACCTTTTGTGTAAATTAAATTGTAGAATCTACTGCATGCCAAAAGGAGTAGAGCTGCAGACTAATGATGACATTGCATTTAAACTGGTGAATCAGAATCTCTGCATAGAGATGTTCCCTGTGCTGACAGTGGAAGACCTGCTATATGACTTGAGGGACTCAGTCTCTACGGTGGTGTGGGATTTCACAGGAGAAGAGATAGGACTGATTCGAGGTGTTGAGCCAGTTAAGATACAGATCAAGCTGAATGCTGAGTTTCCAAGAACATCCCAGTACAACCTGACTCCGGAAATGGTGGCAGGATTTACACCTGTGATTGAGTCAATGATCGGGCAGGGCATTCTGAAGGAAATCATGGGGAGCCCATGCAACTCCCCTATAATGGGACTGCAGAAGCCGAGTGGGAAGTACAGGATCATGCAAGACCTGAGAAAGGTCAACACAATCGTAGTTCCATGTTGTCCTGTGGTACCGAATCCATCTGTGATCTTGTTCCAAATTCCTTGTGAGGCTGAATGGTTTACAGTGATTGATACGTTGTCAGGCGTTCTTCTCGATTCCCTTAAAGGAGCAAAGCCAATTTTTGTTTGCTTTGAAAAATTGTGTGTTAACGTGCTGTCGTATGCCACAAGGGTATACTGATAGTCCATCAATCTTTAATCAGAATCAAAAAAAGAACCTTGAGAGTCTAATACTGCCACAGAGCTCGGTACTCGTGCAGTATATTGATGACCTCTTGATAGCATCGGAGACTGAGGAGGCTTGTAGGGTCGATACTGTTGCACTGTTAAATCACTTGGCAGAAAATGGACACAAGGTGTCCCCAAGCAAACTCCAGTACTGTTTGCCTGAAGCTCAGTATTTGGGTCATCGCATTGAGAAAGGCAAGAGGAAGGTGTCCCCAGACCGCGTTGATGCGGTCATGAAAATGAATGCGCCTACCACACAAAAGTAGGGTCAGGATGTTTTTGTGAATGGTTGGGTACTGCCGTCAGTGGATTCCCAACTTCTTGTTGAAAGCAAAACCTCTGCAGAGGTTGACACACAAGGATGTGAGTGATCTGGTACCATGTGATAACAACTGTTTGGTTGCCTTTCTGGAGCTGAGAGAAAGCATGTGTCGCGCTCCGGCTCTAGGAATGCCTGATTATAACAAAGCTTTTTGTTATTCTGTTGTGAGCGTGAGGGTTGTGCACTGTCTGTACTCACCCAGACACATGGAGGTGTCCGTAGACCAGTTGCCTACTTTTCAGCTACATTAAATCCTGTAGCTTCAGCATTGCCCGGATGTCTCAGATCCATTGCTGCAAAATGTGTCAGCATTGAAAGGTGTGAAAGCATTGTGATGGGTCATCCTCTTACTGTATATGTTACACACTCAGTTGAGCTCCTAATGACGAGAAACAAAACGCAGCATTTGCCGAATAATCGTCTCACACGCTATGAGCAGGTCATTCTTGCTCATAGCGTGAACAAAAATGTGACCCTGAAAAGATGTTCTGTGTTAAATCTTGCTACTTTCATGCCTATTCCAATTGTTGAAGAGCAAGATTGGGAGGACCATGACTGTCTCTATGTGACTGAACTTTGCACCAAACCGAGACCCAACATTGTTGATGAACCTCTGCCTGAGTCAGACCAAATCCTTTTTGTTGATGGTTCATGCTTAAGAGACAATGCGGGTTATTTGAGAGCAGCCTTTGCTGTATGCACCATTTCTGGAGTTGTGGAAGCTGCTTGTTTGCAGGGAGTACACTACGCACAGGTAGTTGAAATCATTGCCTTGTCACGTGCATGCCTTGTCTCTGATCAAATCCGAGTCACCATTTACACCGACAGCCAGTATGGGTTTGGTGTGGTTAATGACCTCGGACAGCTATGGTCACAGAGGGGGTTCCTAATGTCATCAGGATCTCCCATCAGAAATGGGGAATATGTTATACAATTGTTGGAAGCTTTGCAACGACCAAAAGAAATAGCTATGGTCAAGTGTACTACCCATGGGAAGGGGGAGGACTTTGTCACACTAGGCAACAGGTACACAGATGAAGTTGCACGTTTCTGTGCTGAACAAGGGTGCATATTCAATGGGGATTATGCTGGAGAGAGCACAGAAAGAACCGAGCTCAGCATGATGTTAGCCATAGTGGACACCTGGGATGAGGTCAAGCGTCTGCAGGGAGAAGTGTCAGATCAGGAAGGAGCTGGTTGGATTAAAGCAGGTTGTGAGAGAAGAGATGATGGCATCTGGGTTTCATCTGATGATCGAGCAGTGTTGCCAGATTGTTTACTGAGCCATATGGTGAGGCAGATTCATGGAGCAGTTCATATTGGGAGAGATGCTATGGTGCAAATGTTCAGACAGATGTGGCTTAATCCACGGTTCCGTGCGTTTGCTGAAGCGTTGTGCCACCGATGTGTTATGTGTCAACAAATGAATGCTGGAAAGAAAACTGTTGTTGCACTGAGTCACATTGGAAGGTCTGGGGGTCCTTTCAACAGGATCCAACTCAATTTTATTGAGATGCCTAGGTGCACTGGGCTGAGATACGTTCTGGTGGTGGTGTGTGTTTTCTCACGGTGGGTGGAAGCATATCCAACAAGACGGTGTGATAGTCTCACAGTAGCAAAGCTGTTGCTTAGAGAGCTAATACCTTGCTTCGGATTTACAACTTCATTGGAATCGGATAGAGGAACGCACTTCCACAGTGAGATTATGAAGCTGTTGTGTACTGCCTTACAAGTTGATCAGAGATTGCACTGTAGTTACAGACCGGAGTGTCTGGTCTTGTGGAGCAGATTAATGGAACTCTCAAAATGCGGATGATGAAGGTGTGTTCTTCTAAGTCTTTGAAATGGCCTGATGCATTGCCTTTGGTGTTGATGAGTGTGCGTAGCATTCCGATAGGACAGGACCTTCGCCCCTTGAAATATTAATGGGGAGGGCGATGCGCTTGCCAGCAGTGCCATCTGCAGCATTGATAAACATCACCGATGATTTGATCCTTGATTATTGCGAAGGACTGGCTGACGTGGTCCGTTCTGTGTCTCACCAGGTTGAAGCTGCGACTGCAACGACCTCGAAGGACCTCTGCCATGACCTGTGTCCAGGTGATTGGATACTTGTCCGAAAGCATGTGAGGAAGAACTGTCTTGATGCTCACTGGAGAGGTCTGTACCAAGTGATTTTGGTGACGAATACAGCTGTGAAGTGTGGAGGCTTGCCTAACTGGTTGCACGCCTCCCAGACCCGCAGAGTTTCACGACCCTCAGAAGAGACAGCTCCTCTTCCTGAAGGAGAACCAGCCATGATTGCGAGGCCACTGGAGAGGACAAGCCAAGCTGTGGGGGTTTCTGACGAGGCTGCTTACCCACCAGAGCAAGCTGAGGGGGGGCACGGTACACAAGGCCCAGGTACTGACTCTGAGGGAGACGTTAACGTTGCAAGTGGTACAGAGTCAAACTCAGCTGAAGAAACTGGTATGGAAAGTGGGCGGGTGCAGAGAAGGAGAGCAAAAATTGTAAGAGAATCGTGGCCTGAGAGACAAAAGAGGCAGAACTTGAGACTTGCTTTTGAAAGAGAACTTGCCCCTGTGTCTGAAACGTCTGAATCGGAGTTAAGTGACTCAGAACAAGTACAGGAGGACTTAAGGAGATCCAGAAGAGTAAGAGTACCATGCCAGAGATACGCTGCCGCGGAGTGGACTTATATGATCACAGATGCCGGGAACAGTGGGGACTGGGAGACCGAGGTCTTCACAAGTGGCCAGCAGAGTTCCAGAACTGATTATTGAGATTGAACTGCTAGTCCCTGGAATAGAAGCCAATGGAGTGTTGACAGTGACTGTACCAAATCCTCCGATACTGAGTGGCGTGAGGGTTTTGATTCTGCAAGATCTGTCATTTCCAACCTTTGGATATCAGCCACCAGCTCAAGAGATTGCAGCAGTTCATCTTGAAATTCTATAGCGTGTCATTAATGAAATTGGCTCTGATCTTGTGAGGGATTGTTGATTGAACTGTGAACTGTAAATAAAACGCTTTTGCTTAAAAAAAGATAACCCAGGCCTGAGAGGAAGAAGAAAGAGGGTTAAGGAAGTCTTTTTGAACTGTAAATAATTGTACAATGAACTGTGACATTGGTTTCCTGGATTCCAAGGATCTGTGCATGAACTTTGGCGAGCAGCAATAAGAGGCAGAGAAAGAGACTTTGCATTGATCCTCTTGCTGTGCGAACCCGAACTCAGTCAAAATGCAGTCTGGAAATTCGTACCGAAGAGCAAAGTGTATAATAGGTACACTTATAGTAGGTGTAATGGTAGTGATAGCAGTAGTTATTATCAGGTCGGTAAAAACTTCACACGAAGCAGAAGTTGATGGGGTGGGAGTACAATGGACATCCACTCCTACCACTCCTAGCACAAAAGAGGGTACATTAGGAGTTGCCAAAGCTATGCTAGATCAAACTAGTCGCATGTTGCATGTAGATTTGTCTAAGGTTGATTATACGTTGAAAGCTTATGCAAAATTGTTGTATGAGTACGTGAATACAATGGATGTGAGAGATTGTTATGTGTGTATGCAGTTACCCGTGTCAGTAGAGGAGGGGATTCATTACCATCATCTGCCTCTGACGTATGGCATCACATGTAGTTTATTGCTTAGCATGTTTTACGGTAAGGGTCATTTCGAATATTATTTTTCCAATTATGATGTAGTGCTTTCAGAGGTGAAGTGTGAAGAAAAAGGGAGAGACCCCACTGACCAAGAGACAGGGTACCACAGGTAATTAATATGAGAGAGCTCTCTTGGACCTATACAATATATTTCTCAAATTTCATTCAGCTGTATTACTATCACCAACCATCAAAACACTCAGATACCTTACAATAATCACAAACACGGGCCCAAAGAACAATTATAAACACATAGATAGAAACTATAATTAGTATTGCAAAATAATTTTATTTAAAAAAAAAAAATTCTTTATAAAAGATTCTTAGTAAAATCAAAAATGGCACAGATGCAAATTTATACAACAAATGATAAAAATCTAAAGTACACGAGAGACAGCAAATATGTGAAACATTAAAAACATCATAATACGGTTATTTCAAGAGAATCAATATATTGTGTAGGTCCAAGAGTGCTTTCAGAGGTTCCAGGTTATGAGCACCTGAACAAGTATGATTATTACAAGCAGGTAGAGAGGATAGAGAAGTATTTCATACCTACTGTTACATTAGATACAGCTTACGCTCACCACCACAACTTAACTTGTATATTGACTGATGTAGAGAAGAAGTTTGTAGATCAAGTAGAGGATAGGCATAGGCAATTAACGGTTACACTTAACAGTAGAGGAGGGAAATTTTAGTGCACAAAGGAGGAGTTAGCTCATAAGGTGAAGGGGAGCTATGGTCCAATAGCTTTAGATTTTGAACAGCGAAGAAAACTTTGCATTAGACAGGTACAGACCTACTATGATAAGATCTTTGTTGGACAGAGCATATGTGATTACATTTTCACAAGCGAAGCCACTGCAAAGAAGTTCTTGCAATAAACAGTACAAGTGGTGCCAATGTGCATTTTGTGTGTGGGAAGAATGCGTATGTGCGATTGCCACTGAATTGGTATGGCACATGTTATGTGGCTGTTGTATTTCCCAAGATATACCACGTTGAAGATTTGGGACTGTTGGAAGGGGATTACACCATAGGAAAAAGTGAGGTACAAGTGCAGGAGAGATTGTTGGAGATGTATTTGGAGCGATGATACCCAGTTTGGGAGTGGTTTTGAACAACATAAAGATTAGAAGGTTGTCAACTATTGTGGATAAGTTGTCAGCGAATACAGCTCAGTCTTTGTTGCTTATGGATGGAGAGATGGTATCGATAAGAGCTATGGTGACGCAGAACTGTCTTCCTTTAGATGTGTTGTTAGCAAAAGAGGGCGGAGTCTGTAAAATGTTGAGGGTTTAACAGTGTTGTACTTATATCCCAGACCATAGCAAGGATCTGAGGAGATATATAAGTAATATCACTGAGATACACCACGAGATACATGACTTGACAACAGACGTAGTTTGGGATAAGATTGGGAAAGGATTTGGAAAGATTGGGGGTTGGTTTGCAAATCTTGGGAAAGGATTTCTTGGTTATATTTTGAAACCAATCATAATATTTGTCATTTCTGTGATCCTTTTCATTGGAGTGATAGGAGCCTATAAGTGGCATAAGGAAAGACAGGTTGAGAATTCTCTTAGACAACGGGAAAGGAGAATGGAGAGATGCAGGACTGTTACTATGAGAATCTCAAAAGCCTAGAAACGGTTCATCAGGGAAGACTGGCTACAACTTCTGTTTAGGTCAGTTCTTTCTACAGGTAATTGTGATTGATTGTGATGACACTTGTCATCAGAGGGGGGGACAGATAGAGCGCGATAGTGCTCTTTGATTTGTAGGGGTGCATTATAATCATGTGTAGTGTGCACCTACATATATCCTTTTGTCATGTTAACATTTGGCTATTAGGATGTGAAACGTAATAATGTTTAAAGTGAAGTGTTAGGACCAATGGTCCCTGTGATGACAAGCTCCCGCCACCTGGATGTCCCCCCCGCACCTATACACCACCCTATGCGCGAAAAGATGCAACGGTAAAACACAAAACATCATACAAATATTGCAAATGCCGTAATGTACTTTTATACATATGAAAAAAAAAGCCCCTCATAGGGTGCAATAAAGCAAGGAAAAAGGAGGAGGTAAACAAATCAAAGCTAAACGACCCACATAATGACCAAAAAAAACCTAGAAAAGCAGATGATTACACATCCTAAAAAAGAGTAGCACAAATTTAAACATGATACATCATGACCAGTATATCAATAGCCTGACACAGCTACTTTTACTTTACAAGGATTGTAAGAACTCTTTGGCTTGCACCTCGGAGATAAAGAATCGAGTGTGTTCTTTATATAGGACTTTTAATTTAGCTTGAGCCCCTTTGGCCTGAAATGGTGCAATAAGCTGGCGTAGCTGCCAGCGTTTTTCTACAGTTTGATGACAGAAGTCTGGCCTGATGAAAAACTCCACCCCTTTCCCAGCCCTCTTTTTATCAGGACGTGCCAAATCGAATACAGCTTCCCGGGCAAGAAAATTATTGAGAGATATCAAAATCGCTCTCGGTCTAGTTACTGTTTGACCAGAACAAGGACGGAGGGAAAACGGAAAACGTTGTGCCCTCTGTATCTCTCTCTGCCAGTCCCACTGTGTAAGTTCTGGGAAGGCCTCCGTGAACAAGTCGATGATGAACTTGCGAGGATCCTGTCCTTCCGTGCCCTCAGGAATTTGCAGAACTCTCAGATTATTCCTGCGAGACCGATTTTCTAGATCGACCAGTTTCCACTGAGTGTCATCTTTTAGGGGTCGCAGGATCTCAGTCATAGCCTTCTGTGCTGCCAGTTCGTCCTCTAGGCACGAGATACGAGCTTCCGCTTCATTAAACCTAGTAGTGAATTCCATACAGGTCTTGGCTATGCAACGAACTGAATTCTGCAATTTGCGGCATGAGCTTTGCGCCCTCTGACTCTCTGCACGTGTCTCCTCCCTATGTGTCATGATAGACCTCTTCTGATGAACCTGCCGCTTTTTCTTTGACAGTCTCCGAATTACGCCCATTGCCATTACCTATCTCTGTTGAAAAGGAGTAGTCCCATTGTAAAGCATTGCTACCATCCACCTGGTTAGCTCCTTCTCTAGCTTCTGGGTTCTTACGAACTGTCCGGGGACTGTCGTCCGATGTATCACCTCCAGTGTCATCCGGATGCATGCTGCTAAGGTCACTGCTCCCGCCACCAGGCAAACCGGTCTTAACCTGGGCCTTCAAAATTGACTCTAAGTCATCGCTGGAAGAATCCGAATGATCCGAGAGAGAAAAAAAGTAATCCCCAGAGTCTATCTCCTTCGTAGGACTCTTTATACTTTGACAATCATTCTTCCTACCAGAACCAGATTTTTCAATGCTTTCTGTGTTTGAAGAATGAGCTATCTCCGGGTCGGTATCATTTGGAGCATTTTCAGGGGTAGATACACTGAATAAAGTGGTATGTTGGGTGCCCCCTCGTGAAGCGTCTTCCATCATTTGAGTTGCATTCAGGATAAGTGGTGATCCAGAGTCAGTGTCGCCCGCATTAGTATGGGCAATAGCAGAGTCTTTTTCCACAAAGCCTTGTTCTACCACGGGGTCAAATACCTTCCTACCACCTGTTGTTTGCGAAGGAGGCTCAGCCTGAGGGGGCTGTATAACTTTTTTTTTTCCTTCCCTACAGAAAACAAAAGGGGAATTGTGCGCTTACCCATGCTGTCTTTTGAAGGTTTTTCTCCCGTTGCTGCGGCATCATTTTTGGTAGTTTTCCCAATAGTGCTTGAATTCGCCAAATTCTTGGTACCCACAGCTCCGTCTCCAACAGGGTCAACCAGAGGACGCGACCTCCCTCTCCCAGTCTTGGGAGGCATCATCCGAGCAGCGCAGGCCTCCCCTCTCCGGCTTCCATCGAGCGTGACAGCTGTAAGGCAGCACCAGCGCCGGCTCCTCGCTACGCTCCAGTAAACGCTGTGAAGGCGCCACAACTTCGCCGAGATAGCCGTGGTAGCAGTGCCTAGCATGCCGAGAAAACCCAGTTCGGTGAGTTGCTAAGAATCCTTTCTAGAGTTTAGTTGGTTATTTCAATATGTCGATCCCTTCTCCTTCGCCCTAAGGCATAGTCGAGACTCCGTGTAGGTGCGGGGGTCCAGGAGCAGCCAGCTCACACATCCGAGCTTGCGAACGCCATCTTGCCTCTCGCTACATATATCGGGACGGGTGGGGATAGGTCTGGAGGGTGGGGTGGGAGGGGAGTTTCGGTGGGTGGGGCTTCAGGGGGGGCTGGGGTGGGAGGGCTGGGGTAAAATTAGAAAATCAATCCACAGTATCGTTAAAGTCTTGAAGTCGAGAGATTTAAGGTTTTGCTATAATAGAATTGAGCAAGGGCTGGCACCCATACCTAACCAATGGCTAAGTTAGGGCTTTGAATTTGTTCTCTAAATGTCTGTGGGTTAAATAATTATAACAAAAGACAAAGAGTTGCTGCAGAGCTTCGTGTGATTCAGCCCGACCTAGTGTGTTTACAGGAAACGCATATGCCATGGGGAAAGCGGAAAATTCTGTCAGAATTGGGTTATGTGGCCTTGGCAGCCTCAAAGCAATCTACCATGACTCGGGGGGTGGCGGTGTTAGCTAAATTGGCAACACAAACAACAGGACATGTCTTAGCTGATAATCAAGGATGTTGGGCTATTCTGGAATGTATTTTGGGGGAGTGAAGTTCACACGCTGTCCACATTATATGGCTCCAACTTCGATGAAGCCCTCGTCCTTGAGCAGTTAAATTTGGAACTCGCACTATGGCCTACCCCACTTGTGCTGTGCGGGGATTTTAATATTAATTTGGTCGGGAGAGAACTCCAATCTGGTATCCAAAACTATAAAGGTAGGAAACCTAGGATTTTTAAGGCATTATACCATCTATTGTCTGATCACGGCCTGATAGATGTTTGGGGCACTCTCCATATGCTAGATCCGGGGTTTACGTTCTATTCTCACCCGCATAGCAAGTTAGTATGGCTTGATTATTTTTTTGTATCTCCTTTATTATTTACAGGAATTAAGATACAAGTTTTCCCGAGAATCACCTCCGATCATGCGCCAGTAGTGTTGGACATTCCCGCACTTGGTACATGTATAACCCCAAGGGTTTTCACTTTCGATAGGAAACTCCTGTTGGATAATATTTTTATCGACCACATGAAGGTTTGGATAAAGGAATTCCTCCAAATCAATCGGCACTCCGCGTCACGTGGGGTTGTCTGGGATACCCTTAAAGCTTGTTTTAGAGGAGAAGTCCTGAGGTATGGACTACATAAACAAAAGCAAGCTAAACTAGTAGTTCAGGAATTATATCATAAACTCAAAGCAGCGGAAGAGAATCTGGCATGGGGGATCTCAGCTGGCAATAATATTACTGATCTGCAAATTAATGTGGCCAGATGCAAGGCTAATATCAATCGGCTATGGAGTAAGGAAATCGCGCTAAAATATCAAATGTATAAAAAGGATTGCTACGAGTATGGGGAGGCCACAGGGCGCTGCCTAGCTCAAAAACTACGCTCAAAGGAGGCTGCACAGAGAATAGATGGTATGAAGAATGCTCTGGGTAGTATAGTACATGATCCTCAGGAGATCCTTAAGATTTTCTATAACTTCTATAAAGAACTGTACACAGAACAAGATACGGGGCGACACCCTAGGGATCTGGGGCTGCAATATTTATTATTGGAGCAGTTGGATCAGGAGGAAGCCGGGATGCTGGACAGCCCTATCACTATTGATGAATTAGAACAGGCTATCAATAGTATGGCGATCGGAAAAGCGGCTGGCCCGGATAAGCATCCATCGGAGGTCTATAGGACCTTTTTTCAAGATCTCAAAATGGATATGCTAGCTGTCTTCCAAGCAGCGCAAACTGGGGGCGCGCCGCGATCTTGGGACGAGGCTAATATCGTCATATTCAAGAAGAAGGACAAACCATCTGACCTTCCGGGGTCCTATCGCCCGATTTCCCTTGTTAACTGTGACGGGGAAAATCTACGCTAAAATTCTTGCGAATCGATTGGCTAAAGTCATCTCCCCCCTGGTCTCTCCAAGACAACACAGTTTTATACCTGGTAGGGGGACAGTGAACCATATCAGTAGGGTAGTGACTCTATTTGATATCGCACAGGTTGAGTCTAGGGACCTAGGACTGATCTTGCTCGATGCTGAAAAGGCATTTGATTGCGTCGCATGGGAGTTCCTTTGGGGGGTCCTACAGCAGATGGGGTTCAGCCAGGGGTATATTCAGGCTCTACGGGTTTTATATCGATCTTCCGTGACCAAGATATGCTCAATGGGGCTTGCATCTGAATCAGTACAGATCTCTAGAGGCACACAGCAGGGGTGTCCTTGCTCCCCACTCTTGTTCGCTCTGTACATTAACCCCTTTTTAAACATGTTGGAGAGGGGTGACCAGATTAAACCTTTTGTCATTTGGCAGGATCATTTCTGTGTTCTGGCATACGCCGATGACATTGTGATTGTAACATCTGTTCCTGTCGCGGCTTTACCTGAAATTGAATATTTGGCACATGAGTTTGGCTCTGTTTCAGGCTACAAGTTGAACACGTCTAAAACTCAGATTCTCTGTACGAACCAAATTTTGGTTAATGATTTCAGAGCGGTTAAGGAAGTTACATATTTGGGCATTAAGATTCGGGTCTGTCTAAAAGAGCTGGTCGAGGTTAATTGGGGGGCTATTATTGGCAATGTTAAACAATCATTAGAGAGATGGGAGTGCTTACACCTTTCTTTGGTAGTCAGATCTAATGTCCTTAAAATGAATATATTGCCTAGAGTTCTGTACTTTTTAGATCAGTTCCATTGGAATTATCTCGTAGACAACGTCAATATTTACAATCACTTTATGCCAGATTCCTGTGGGCCCCGGGGAAACCACGTAGAGCTGCACGCTTAATGAATCTTCCTCGGGATAGTGGTGGGTGGTCGGTCCCCGACTTTGCATTTTATTATTATGCGTGTATTTTATCGAATATACGTATATTATTGACCGGAGAAGAAGTGAATAATCTAGCCGAGGCCCCTTCAATATATCAGTTGGTCTTGGGGACCGAGGTCAAAAATTGTCTGTTTAAAAAAATAGATGGCAGTTATTATAAAAAAAACTTGCTTTAAAATTTTGGGTGCAGTTTTTAAGGTTTGGAAAATAGTGCGAAAAAACTTGCAGATTCCAGGACTATCATTTTATACACCCACCTCCGCAGTAGGGCTACTTCCATCGATTTTCTGGGATCACGTGGTAGGTAATTGGAGACTCAAGGGCATCACGCAAATTGGTGATTTTTATCAGGCTGGGGGGCTATGCTCTTCTTTTTCAAGTTTGTCGGACAAATACCATCTACCTAAGACTCAATTTTTCAAGTTTTTACAAATACAGGATTTCTTAGGTAAACAGTCAACTATGATGACACCGCACAAGATAGTAGAAGCTATTAGACGCCACGAAAAAATAGGGGCTCTTTATAAAGTATTGCTAGCTTCTAGGATGGATGATTTAGACAAGCATAATTCTAAATGGGTAAATTGTCTGGGAGTACAGTCTTTGTCTCTAGAGAAGTCGATCGATATTGCAGGGAAAATTTTCCTTGCAGCAAACCTAAAAGCCCAGCATTATAAGACACTGTTTAATCTGTACCACACCCCTGCAAAGATAATGAAATGGGGGGGATGAAACAACGGGAAATGTTTTCGGTGTGGTGCAGACAATGCTGACATCCTCCATATATTCTATTCTTGTGCTAAATTGACTCTTTTTATTTTTATTTTTCCCTTTTTTTAAATTTTTGTTTTTATTGTTTTGTTTTCTCACAAACACCATAGTTATACATAAACAAATAACCATCAGCTACAAGAAAGACCATCCCGGCAAGGAAAAACTTTTTAAAAAAACAAGGAATCAAACAGTCAAATTATAAACATATCACCAAAAAATAAAACCGTTAGAATACAAAACCCAGTAGTTAATATTCATCCAAAACATCCGAAATTGGTGCCCATATACGTTGCCCCCTCTCTTTCTTCTTACGGCCTTTTAGTTTATAAATTGAGGACTCAATATCATATGCTGCAAATAAACGTGCCCGCCAGTTTGAGAAAGTCGGGAGATCAATATTAATCCATTGGGAGGTTATACACATGCGAGCAACGGCCATGGCTATAAACACAAACTCCGACACTGCAATTGACCAGCTACTTGTAATGACATTACTTACACCAAAAATAAGAAGGGTAGAAGTAATTAAGACTGGAGTCCCCAAAGTCAAAAAAGAAATGTTTCAATACCATAAATAAAATCTGTTAGCTTTGGACATGAATAAAACATGTGTACCGTATCTGCTGCATATAAATTACATCTATTACACTTTACTCCCCTTGTGCCCCCCCACTTAGCAATCCTCGCTGGAGTATAATATAAATCAAAAATTGTCATAAAATGTTGACTCCTTAAACTACCCGTAATCAAAATCTGATTTGCTAAAGACAGAGAGTGTTCAATATCAATCTCAACCCCCCCCCAACTTCCTAGCCCACTTTTCCGAATGTACTATCAAGTCATCTGGACAAGAGTTGAGCATAATAGAATATATATTCCCTAGCCAACTTTTTTTGCAATAATTCAACCAGGGGTATTTTTCAAAGTCATAGGCGGCTCCATGGGTTCCTCTCCCCAAGAAACTCCGAATTTGCAAATATTTAAAAAAATCACCTCATTTCAGCCCATATTGTTCTTGCAATATAGCAAAAGATACGATCTGTCCATTACGAAAAAGGTCCCCCATTACTTGAATACCCTTTTTCCCCATTCAGATGTAACCTGATCCCGAAAAATTGGTGGTAATGATAGTGTGGTCACCAATGGGGAATAAGCATTAAGGTTCGGGATCCTAAGCTTACGCTGAACTTGTTTCCACACCTTAAATGCGGCTCTCAACATTTTAAATTGTGTCTTTTTATAATAACTGGGTTCAAAAATCGACACAAAACAACATTTAGCTTGATTCCCCAATCCTAATTCATAGATGGATGGGCGATTTGCCAATGGTATATCGGCTTTAGAGCCGACAAATAAAATAGCCATATGTTGAAGTATTGCAGCCCAATAATAAAATAAAAAATTAGGAATAGCCAGACCCCCATTATGTTTAGGGAGAGTCAGCCATTTGGCTGCTCTTCTTGACCTCCGATAACCTTATAAGTCTGTACGGCTAGATTATTTTTTTTGTCACCACAATTAGTCGATACAAGCAGCATTGAGATTTTCCCACGAGTGATCTCAGATCATAACCCGCTTATAATAGAACTTCCAATGCAGGGGATCAGGAAGGTTCAGATGTCCAGGACCTTCGAAAGGAAACTTCTGCTGGATGAGGTTTATTGCTCTCATATGGCTAGATGGATAAGGGAGTTTTTCGCCATTAATCGGAATTCAGCATCTATTTGTATAGTTTGGGATGCATTCAAGGCGGCTGTTCGAGGGGAAACCCTGAGCTTTTCTACTGCACGCCAAAAATTAATATATGAAGAAATTGACAACTGGGTAAAGCAATTAAGGAAAGAAGAATGTGAATTAATAAGTAACATTCAGAGGGCGTAGGTATTGAGGATACCTTGCAGCAGATTGCTATCTTTAAATCTAAAATCAATCGGTATTTCAGCATGGAGGTTGCAGCTAAATATACACAACAGAGGGCGGAGGCATATGAGCTGGGTGAAAATACTGGTAGAGTGTTGGCTAAGCGAATTCAGCAATGGGAAGTTGCCAATCGAATTCTTAAAATACAGGATTTGGATGGTAAAGTTAATGATACTCCGGCTGGAATTCTAAAAGTTTAAAAAACTTTTATAGGCGTCTGTATAGTCAGGATCCTCCAGATTCCGCTGGGATAATGACTGATTCCCGGGAGAATTCTTAAGGGAGCTAGAAACTGTAAAGGTAACTCAGGATCAAAATGCGGTGTTAGAAACTCAATTTACGTGGGAAGAGATCGAGTTGGCTTTAACAACTTTAGCAGCAGGAAAAGCAATGGGTCCTGATGGTATCCCGTTGGAGTTTTATAAGACTTTCCGGCAGGAGCTCAAGCATGACATCACAATTTTATTTGAACATGCACGCAATGACTATCTAATTCCAGACTCCTGGCGTAAGACCACTATTATCATATTTAAGAAAAAGAGGAAGCCTGAATTAAACCCTGCCTCTTACAGACCTATCACACTGATTAATGCCGATAGCAAAATTTACTCGAAACTTTTGGCAGTTAGGTTAGGAAAAATAATTACCCCTTTGGTTTCCTTACATCAACATGGATTCATTCCAGGCAGGGATACTTCGGATCATGTCCGACGAGTATAACCTTTCTTGATTGGGCACAGGCCACGGGGTCACCGCGAGGAGTTCTCCTTTTGGATGCCGAAAAAGCGTTCGATAGGGTCTCCTGGCGGTTCCTCTGGTCTGATTTGCAGTGGAAGGGGGTAGGTATGGGCTTTATACAAGCAGTTAAGGTAATGTACTCATCCCCTGAAGCAAAGATTCGGATTACAGGTCAGGAATCAGAATCATTTACTATCAATAGAGGTACAAGACAGGGGTGTCCTTGTTCGCCCCTGTTATTTGCTTTGTACATTGATCCCTTTTTAAAGAAATTAGAGAGCAATATTCATATTAAGCCAATTAAGATTGAGGAGACAGAGTACAGAGCATTGGCCTATGCCGATGATATTGTGGTCCTGACAAGTGATGCAATTTCTGCTTTTCCAGCTGTTAAAGATCAAGCAGTTCAGTTTGGAGCCTTCTCAGGCTATAAGCTAAACGTTGAGAAGACCCAAATTTTATGCTCTGGTATGACCTGCCCTCACGATTTCCCAGTTGTTACAGAAGCTATTTATTTGGGTATTACAATCACTATGCAGATTGATAGAATCCCGATTTAAATATCAGTCCAACAATTGATTCTATTAATAAGCAACTCGAGAGGTTGGATCATCTACATTTATCCTTGATCGGGAGGAGTCATGTTTTAAAAATGCAGATTTTACCTAAATTTTTGTATTTATTTAGGACAATACCTCTCGAGTTTTCGTCCTTTTACTTTACAAATTGACTCTTTTTATA
Organism: Calotriton arnoldi; assembly: GCA_963921515.1. Classification (NCBI taxonomy): domain Eukaryota; kingdom Metazoa; phylum Chordata; class Amphibia; order Caudata; family Salamandridae; genus Calotriton; species Calotriton arnoldi. The sequence goes on from CAWUFW010012152.1 coordinate 62,395, forward strand.
GGATATATCGAAAGGTTTTTATCAGAGGTCACTGGTGTGTCTATAAAAATCTCGGCTTCCATGATGTTGCTAGGGATTGGGGAAGATCTACGCCAAGGGATGCCAATGCATAAGTTTAGTTATTTAATTATTATTGCCATGGCAGTAGCACGGTAGTGTTCAGCGTCCACTTGGCTACAGGCCGATGCACCATGTGGCGCGCCAGGTTCTACAGTACCTTCAATCTGGAGTTTAGTCTGTATTCTGTTAAAGGGCCCAGAAAGCAAAAACTTGGTCTGTATGTGTGGGGGGCAATGATTGATCATATGATGGGCTGACATTAACGTTTGTACAGGGGAATGAATTGAATTGCTACTGTGCTCTGATTTAAGATTTGTTTGCACATATTTATTTTTGATATTTTGGGGGCATTGATTGATCATACGATGGGCTGACATTAATGTTCGCACAGGGGAATGAATTGAATTGCTACTGTGCTCTGACTCAAGATATTTGTACTCATTTATTTTTAATACTGTGGATTTTTAATAAAAAAAAAGAAAAAAGTGAAGTGTTAGAGATATTTCGTACAACATGGAGAAATTAACATTGTAATTGTGTCATAAATGATGGAATCTTAATGTTCGTTTTATAAATGACTTATGAGAATTAATTTACTGATATGTAACACACTGATTTAAACGTGCACAATATTATTGTTCATGTATATGCTTGTTTAATGAAGTTTCATGGTGATTCTTTTGTTAGCTGAGCTCGATTGGTAGAGTCTGAGGTCAGAAGCCGTGAGGCTGTGCTGTGCTCCGAGTGTGGAGTGTGGCGTTAGGAGTTCGGAGTGCGGAGGGCAGCGTGCGCGCCGAGAACCCGAGACCCGCTGAGACCCGAGTGTAGCCGCAGCCGCTCCGCAGCCACTCCGCAGCCGCAGAGGAAAACGGAAAGCGGAGGAAATTTGCGGAGGAAAACTGACAGGGCAACATACCCGCAGCCCGCTGCCCGCCGCCCGCTACCCGCTGCCTTGCTTGCTGCCGCGCCGGTCCCGGTGAGGTCCCCCGGCAGCAGCGTGGGCGGAGGTGTCGGCTCCGCGGTTGGTCTCGTTCCAAGCTCGGCGCGTGTGAGGCCGCCGCAGAGGAACGACCATAGGCGGCTGGAGGCAGCCAGAAAAGGGCAGAAAGTACTGAGGCTCTGAGGTACTGAGCCTAGAGAAAAAGGATTTCAACTGAGAGCTCTGTCATCTGTCATCAGGAGAGCTCTGTCAGCATCCAGCTTCGGCGTGCTGTGAAGTGGAGCGGCAGCGGGAGCCGGAGCAGGTCGAGAGAGGTGAGCAGAAGGACGGGGGGGAGCCAAAGACTATCAAGGCCCGTCCTGAGCCCCCCACCGAGCACCCTGAGCACCCCTGAGTCTTCGGAGCCGTGCCGGAGCTGCGCCAACAGCCCAATAGCTCCAGTGACATCCTGCACTGCGCGCTGGAGCTCCGCCAACAGTCCAACAGCTCCATGGTCATCCAGTGTCGCCTTGCACTGCGCGCACAGAGCGTACTGCGGTGCAGAGAGCAGAAGGGAGCAGAAGGGAGTGGAAGGGAGCAGAATGGAGCAGAGATCTGAGAGCCAGTGATCAAAGATCAGAGAGGCAACCTGGGACAACGAGATCACAACTGGCAACTTATCCCGCGCCGGCCCCCGCAACCTCGCTTCCCTTTGTTACTTCTGCAAGATCCTACGATCAGACGAAATAGAAAGAAAAAGAAAGAGTAAGATCAATACTAGCCAGAGCAGGCACCTAGGTTGAGCGCTATTACCATCATTCGGTAGAAAGCGTAACCTGCCTGTGCAGACCAACGAGTAGCTTCTACTACTAATCTCTTGTTCTCTCCCTCTTTATGCCATATAAAAAATTGCGTTCACGGACAATTCATATGAAAAGACTGGGCACTCAGCAGACCTCACGAAATCGTCCAGGCAAGGCCACCCATATCGGATTCCTCTCTGGGAACGCGGATATCTCAAAATTCTTTACAAAACCAGTCAAATCTGTTAAGTCAGACCAAGGGTCTTCGCAAAATGTACAAATCGAACAGAGCGAAGCCCAGGACAAAGGAACAGATAATATAGAGAAAAGTAATTCTTCATTACAAAACGTCAAAGCCTGTGACGGAAAGCCGACCAATGACACCACTACTTTAACATCTTTAACTCTAACATCTGTAAAAGATGAGGATAGTCAAGGATGCGCTGACCTTTCTCTCTGTCTCAAAGATCAAAAGTCTCGCCAAATTGCTGAGACAGACTTTACCTTACTAGATATAAAAATTAATGAATCATTATTCCAAAGGGCTGATAAAGTTACGATAGAAGAGTCCCCGGGCCCGTTAAACAGTACTCCACAGAGACTTTTTGCCTCAGAAGAGAAATACTCCCATCTTTCGGAATTACCTTTCCTAAATAATATGCTCTCATCTAATGGCCAAAACCCAGTGTCTGACTCATTATTGACTCTTCAAAAGATCTTGGAGTCGGTGCTACATCTCTTAGGGAATATGATGGAAAATTCCGATCAGATGTTGGATACCCAAATCGGAATGCTCCAATACCTCGTTAACAAGAAAAGAAACACCAGCAAGCGGCCCAGCAAGTCTTACCTTTGAAATCCTATGGAGAGGATAAAGGAATAGTCGAATCACCAAAAGATAACCCTTTAAGAGACACTCCTACCCAACTAAAGAAAGGAAAAGCGACCCAAACCAATTGGATTTCTAAAAAAGGAAAGACCAAAAAAACGGAAAATGGAACAATCTATTCCCTTTGAAAGCTATTTAAAGAGCCAAATAAGGAAAAAGTCTGTAACAAAGCAATTCCTTTCTATCCAATTTTTACCGATGCGGACTAAAGGACCCACTCCATTCTCCAAAGCCTGAAACAAACAAAAAACTCACAACAAAGAGTGAATCCTTAATAACTGATACTCTGGACTCACTCTTACCTAAAAAGGAAAAAAGGATAGAAAAAGATCCGCGACAAGATACTAAAAAAAGACCTAGAAGAAGAATCACGAAAAAGAAAGCACAAAAGCTAAAATTTTCGATGCATTCAACTCAGCAATGCAAAACCTTAGAAAAGGTACAATCCCCAAGATCAGACAACAGACTCCACGAGATCGGACACAGTGACCAAGATCTTAAGGAGAAAGCAACTCAAAAACATCTAAATCCTCTCACTGCAAAATTCTCTATGCCTGGCTATGATATAGAGTATCCAGTGTCATCTTGTGCCCAAAACAAAGACCAGTCCTCGGAGGCAACAAGTTCCCTAGCACAGCGGAGTCAATCATGCTTTCTGGAATTTTCATATTTATTTCCCTCAGGAAATGATCCACTAAACCGAGGGAGAATAGTGAATTTAATTCGCAAGATCCCACAATTACAGTCGCTAACAAGTTCTGAAATAAAATTAGTAGTGTTCCCGTCAAAGTCTAAAAGCACGGTGGCTATTGTGGAATTCAGGTCGTGTGTTATTCCATCAATAATCATAAACGAAAGTGAGATCCTTCATAAAAATGGATACGATGTTGCAGCAGCAAATAATAGGGGAACCCAACCAAAGGGGAAACCAGAGGAAAAGAACACTATAAAAACACAGCTCTCTGACGATAACATCAGCAGCATCAAAAATTCCACAAGTATCCCTAACGAAAATTTGACCATTTCGATAGAAAACGGAGAGAGAGTGATCAGGAATAAAAACAAAGTTAAGCAGGAGATACCCTCAATGGAACATCATTGGTCCTGGATACCAGAGACCCTAAACAGCCACAAGCAGGGAAGGGAAATCAAACTCCCCTTTTAACAGCAGGTTGTCCATAGCATCGTGGAATATCGCAGGTAAAACCAAAGAGAAAATGGCGTCAATTTTGGAAGACTCCCCGGCGTTGGTCATTCTCCAGGAAACTTGGGCAACAAAGCCATTCGATCAAAACGATTACTTTGTCTATGATAAAACAGCAGAACAGGTGGCCCGGGGTCACGCTAAAGGAGGTTTAGCAATTTTGGTTCACAAGGACTTCTTTTGGGATCAGGAAGTAATCCCCATGGACCACAGAAATATCCAATGCCTAAAGGTTAAATGCTGGCTCGCCGCTAAGGACTCTCCAACTGACCTAATAATCTTTAACGCCTACATTCCACCAGGTCCTTCGAACGACGCTCTTTTGGTCAAAATATTCGAAGAAATAGAAAGGGTGGTGGAAGTGAGAGGTTTCACTCCCGTTTTCCTTATAGGAGACTTCAAAGGGAAAATATCCAACGATCTCATAGATAAATGGGAATACGAAGAACAAGCAGAAGCTCTATCAATCCCTACTCCATTATTTCCACCTGGGATCAAGGCAGACAAACAAGGGAAAATCCTACTATCTTCCCTCCCCATAATAAACGGATTCATCCTAAATGGACGTACAGTAGGAGACATTCCGGCATCCTTTACAAGAAAAGGCAACTTCACCGCTTCTATATTAGACTATATGATCTGTAGTCTAGTTCTGTTCAACAGGGTTGAAAAATTAAGTACAAAATTTTATCATGAAAGTGATCACGCCATATTAAGACTTGAAACCGAAATAACATTGCAATGCACATCTCCGGGACTGATTATGCATGTACAAAGTTCAGTACTCGTGAATCAGGCCCAAAGGAGAATATTCTGGGCATCCACCGCTTTTAATAAAATCAACTACGCAGTTGACAAGGCAAAAGTATTACAATTCACACACTCCTCTGACCCAATAGCAAATTTCGAAATAGTGCTCAATGAAATAATGCAAGCTCTACAGGTAAATCTAAAACATCGGGACAACGAAGCCATATCTCAAATAAGAAAGTTCCCAGACATAAGAGTCACCGCATTAAACAAATTAATTCGCATGCAATTTCAAAACCTTTCTAAGACAAGAGAATTGGAAATCAAATATCTAAGAAAATGCCGGAGGAGGGAAAAAGAAAAATTGCGAAAATCGGAGCTGGACAAAAACTGGGTCGAAATCCAAACTGCAGCAAAACGAAACAATACTCGTGTGTATTGGAGCTTAATAGCGAAACAAACAGGAACGAAGAAATCCTTGCAAGCATCACCAGTTCCCCCGAAGGAATGGGAAACATTCCTATGTAATCTATATAAATCAAATTGGAATCATGAAAATTTGAATCATCAATTATGTACGCAGACGGAAAATAAACAAAATATTTCTTCTCCGGTGGCCCGTCAAATAGAGTATCACATAAAGAAAGCAAGATCATCAGCAGCAATGGGCCCGGATCAAATTCCAATGAAGGCACTACAATGTAATCCCGTGGAATGGAGCAAATTCCTAGTACCATTATTCTCACATTGCTACAATACCGGGAAAATTCCCAAATCATGGAAGGGGAGTATAGTTATTCCAATTCATAAGAAAGGATCCCGACTGCATCCAGGCAACTACCAACAGATTGCACTGTTGGACGCAATAGGGAAGATCTTTGCGGCAAGTGTCCTGGACCATCTTAAAGATTGGGCCTTTTCTTCTGGAGTGATCCCTCTTAATCAGGCCGGGTTTAGACAGAAACATTCAGTAACGGACAACATAGCGGTTCTACAGACTATTATCGACAAATAAATAGTCCTAAAATCGCAGGTCGTCTATGCGGTCTTTGTTGATTTTTCAACGGCATTTGATAGAGTGGATAGACCAACACTCTGGAAGAAACTCAGAAACCTGGGAATCCCGGAAATTCTTCTTGATCTTATTATCTCACTACACTCTGAAACATGGTGCCAGGTACAACTGGGACAAGAAAAGGGACTCCCCAGCCCAATCGCTACACCAAGCGGCCTTAGGCAAGGCTGCCTTCTGGCTCCCCTCCTTTTTTCATTATACCTCAGTGATCTCCCGGACAGTTTTCTACAGGTTATAAATTTCCCCCCGAAGATAGCATCATGTAACATACACACCATGATGTACGCCGACGACGTTGTAATTTTTGATCTTACCCCTTTCGGATTACAAAGGAACCTAGACGTACTAACAAGATATACAAAGGAAAATTTCTTGGTTCCAAATACAACTAACACGAAAATAGTCTCATTTAGAGGGAGAAAGCATTACACAAATTACAACTGGACACTGGGAGGAGAAACGTTAGAAGTGGTAAAAGAATATACCTATTTGGGGCGGATCTTTAATCAAACACTAGGAAACTCCACCCACCTGCAGCATTTAAATCGTAAAGCAGATATTCATGTGGGAGCACTCCAACGTTTATACTCTTCTTCCGGGCAAAGACACTTCCAATCCTTACTACAGGTTTATAGCTCTAAGATTCCCCCAATTTTATCGTATGCTCTGGAATATATCCCAATTAACCAGTGGCATCAAATACAAATGAAAGAAGGGAAAATTCTCCGTAAACTGGCTAAGGTCCAACAAGCTGTCCCTGCACAAGCTCTGCGTTTAGAATTTTCCTTAGTCAGTTCTTTTGCTAGAGCGATCACTAATGTACTAAGATGGGCGTACAATCTTCTACACGCAGACCAAGGCACTTTAAGATTCTTACTAAAAAAAGAGATATTCGAGACTGAATATACAAAATATACTCTAAGCCAGAACTTGATTATTGCTTTTAAATTATCTAATTGTACAATTGCACTTTTGAAATCGTGGACTCCTGCCCAAATGAAGCTCTTCCTGAAACATCTGACGCCAAGGATTAGTTACGATCTGGACATCTTGCACTGTTCTAAATTACACCATTATGAACATTATGCAGAAGCCATTACATACAAACAGGCTCAACAATACATTCGTTTTCCTTAAGGCATGGAATTCGGCGGTGTATAATTTTAATGCGGTTTGGGTTACTCCTTTTAATTCACTGACATCTAAATGGAATCACAAAGAACATGTTACCAGCAATTGTGATCTTTGCAATGGTGGTGTGCAAATATGAAGCACGTATTGTCGTTATGCCCAAACCCGATACTGGTTGAGGCTAGAAGGCGCTATCTAAAACCAATACAATTTAGATATAACAGCACATCCGTGCAGAATCTGATCACGCTTTTAACTCTCCCTCAGATGAATTTGTATGTCATAATTTGTTTAAATTTTTAAAATCTTTTTAAATTTGTATTGATTGTTTTATGTGTATAGTAATAGTAATCGTTTTGTACGAAATTTGTTGTTCTCAGCAGAGAACTAAATCAAATAAATTAAAACTTGAACTAGTAGGCCTCATGTGTATTTTCCCTGGCTGTCAGAAATGGGTTGTTCGTAATGTTTATTTGTATGCAGAATCTTTTTCTTTCTCACATTTCTGTTGCAGGTGGAGAGTTTCGTCTTTGTTAGTTAGAATAACGCTTTTGTTTTAGGAGTTAGGCTTAGGGAGGAGAGGATACATTTGAATGAGTGGTGCTGATAATGTGAGACGGTGTTCTTTCTCACTGGAGAAGGCCTGGGAATCAATGTCATCGAGCCAGAGGCTGGAAGTATCGAAACTAACTGGAAAATCACCTACGAGGAGGTGTCCAGCTGGATGAGACGATAGCGTGATGGGAAATGGGTGTGTCCTAGCATTTTGATGTTGGAATTAGGGACAGTGCCCCGGGGGTTGAGTCAGGAGTGGAGATCTAATGGATAGGGAAGGAGCATCTTAGAACGAGCTCTGTAGATTTATGCTACTTGACCCATTAAACGTGAGTGCACTTCTTAGGAAGTCTTCATGCGCTGACACCTTTTCCTGAACTTGCCTGGAGAATGCTAAGTAGGGATGTCACGTTAGTGGTAGTGTTGAGATAGACAAATGCTTTTCACTTACGAACCTCCAATGAAGAATAATCTTGATGTTGATGCAGTCATTGCCTTCATTCTAATCCTAGAACTTGTCATCCTTTGTATGCTTCATTGCCTAAAGTTTGCCTGTAGGTTTGGCTTTGAATTAGTTCCGATGTATTTCTACACCCTTATCTTGAGGTGTTTGTATGATCAATTATTCTTCGCTTTGTAATAAACTAACGAACCGTGGAACCTGGAGTCGGTGATTCTTCGGAGTCATGTTTTATGGAGACTGTGAAATCTAATGAGACAAGTTATTTCTCCCCTCCACACTTTCAAGCAGGAACCAATGGTCTGTCGACCAGGGGTTCCAGAGTATATCCAGAAAGGGAACCCGGCCCCATCAGTTTTAAAAATAAATGCATCAATTGCTCTATTTGGTATGTAAAATATTGTTAAAATTATATTAAACATTGTTAAAATTATACAAACATCTCTTACTGCTGTTTGCCCAGGAACCTGCGCTATTTTGAGTCTGTTTGAACTCAATAAAGTTGACTTTAACCGCATTGACTTTTTTCTGATAATGGTTATTAAAGTCATTTTTATAGAATGCAAATCTGCACGTACAATAATCATACATACATGGTAGGCACTGATTTGTTGTTTATGCAGCTCTGATAACCCTGCTATCCATCACTTGAAACCTATAAAAAACAAGCATTGGAAATGCCAATAGGTCTGGTTTTAAAGGATTGTTGTATAGTAATTTGAAGTATTACAAGTAAGTAGCATGGGAATGGATATGTATTTGTATAAAAGCAAAGAACTGTAGAATAATATTGGTGTAGGACAAAAGGTCAGGTGACAGTGGCACTGTCAAGCCAGAACTAAAAATCCATGTAGGTTAATTACAGTCTTCCTCCTATCCGTGCTGCTGCCAGAAAAAAAAAAACATAAATTATCTAGGTATCTAAGATACCTTAACAGCATTCAGATGTCATGTGTGTGCTCTTGAAAGTCCAAGCATAGGCAGCTGGATAAATAAACAAAATTATCAGAGCTGTGGATGGCAAGCAATTTTTGTGAAAGCAAACAAATTCTGCCCAATCAAAATATGTACCCCTGGCTCCCAACATTTGAGGAAAGCCGAAGCCCCTCTCTTGTGATGCTCACATAACTGTCTGGTGCCAGCTGCGCTGTCAAGCCAGACCATAACGAATGTCCCCTTTTGAATAAACTGGACACTTTCTTGCAAAAGAAGAAACCTCCCCTAAATTCATCCCTGATTCCAGGCTATACTAACATGATCTCTTCTACACTTATATTTCTCTTCCATCAGCACACAACATCCTCTTTTGCATCGCTGATCACTACTTAATACATTCTTATTTTCAATCATAGCTCAGTACATCACAGGACACTTCAGATATGTATACACATGCTCCTTCTTATTGCACTGACCTATTGGATAAAACACTATTCACCAAATTATTCACACAGAGTTTGCAATACCGTACTTAGAGCAACCTGTTAAACATATGTGATATATTACACTGTAACTCTCAAAATTGCAGTGTCCTCCTGTATGATGAACATATTTTCTTCAAAGAAAATAAGTGTACTAGTACTGACTAGTGATTTATTTCTCTTTCTTGTATCCTATTTATGTTCTTTTATGACCTTGTGGAGTGGGTGTATTGGTAGATGATGTCTGATAGAGAAATTGGTTTTATAGAAAAATTCTTCCTCAGTCAACGAAGTGAAGTACTTTTTTGTTGTTTAAGGTCAGACTTTCATTTCAGTGGTTTTCCCTTGGCTATTGAAAATGTTGTTGCCTGAAAAAGAGGATAACAAACAAGAGGATTCATAAGCTCATTGTGATTGCTGAAAGAATGTTAAATCTCTTGCTATTGGTGTGGGGGATTTGGGAGAATTTTGTTTCCTGGTTTCATGGTGAAGGGGAAATGGAAGTATGGAAAGCTTATTAAGGTGATGAAAGTCAAAAGACGTAGTGTGGATGGCCAGCTATAAAATGCCAGACGTGTCGCTGGAGGTGAACCAGTTTTGCACCTGATTATGTTGCGACAAACTCACTGGTTGAAAATTAAAGAGATTTTCTCTTGCTGCTGGAAACCAGACCAGTGTAGTAACTTAAGTGAATAAATCACTGATTGAAGCTTTGGGTATGGTATCACTTTGTCAGAAAATGTAAAAAAAACAAAAAATCTGATACACATTTATGCATCAATCCTTTTTAGGCCTCGCCTACGCAGCGCGCATGCGCTGCTTAGGAAAAGACCTTTAGAAATCGATTCAGTTTTGCTGCCAAAAACGTGCACGCATTGCATTGCTTTGAATGGCAACGCGTGCACGTTTGTCGATTCCCTTGCGGGAGCGAGCTTTCACACCATCTGTTTGTAATTAACTTGCAAACAGATGGTTCCTGCTCGCTCCCGCAAGGGAAACAGGCACAGGCCCCCTCCTCTCTCCCCTCCCCCTGCTGCCTCCTCCTCTCCTCGTCTTTTTTTTTACCTTCAGCGAGAGGCGCGCGCGCGCTTGTTTTTCGTGTTCCCACCGCTGTGTATGGAGGGCGAAAACTGCCTGCGAGAGGGGCGCCCGAAGAGGCTCAGGTACAGGATCAAAGCAGGGAGGAGCGTCATCACGCACTTCTAAACACGGCGGTAGCCCTATGCTTGTTTTTACTGCTCCCGCCGCTGTGTAACTCCCCCAAAGCCCAGAGCTACCCCCCTTCTATGGTTACCTCCCAGCTTCCACAAAATATATAGAAACGCTTACATATGCTACACGGCAAACTGAATGTTCGTGCATGCGTGCAACTACCTTACAAAATCCACATTGTTAAAGAGAAGTGTTTTAATATTGCGCTCTAAAACAGGCCGTGAAAAAAGAATCCCCTCATGATGGAATATTTCAGGCACTGAAAGAGGTATTGCTGAGACCGCATTATAAATGTTACCTGAGGCAATGGTCTACCGTTAGGACACTTCGTCCTCTCTATTGTGCACTTGGGCTTTCGGCTCTTTGGAGCACTGTCCACATGTATTTCGAGGCACTAGGTTTTAAGATGTTCTCAGAAGAAGATTTTCAGCTCTTTCTGGATTGCAAATCGTTTTGGGGAGGCTTCATTTTGTCCGGCGTAAGTAAGGGGGTCCGACCGGTCCCTCGCCACAGTTTGAGGAGGAGTCCTTAAAACACAAACTAGGACCGCGATCAACTCCAGGGCATGCAACGCTCCCTCACAACTCCCCTCCGTGCCGATTCCAAAACAACAATGCGGTGCGAGGCACAGGATGGAGCCCACGTGCGCGCGGCTTCAAACAAGCCCTCCCCCTCAAATGCTAATCACTTGTTGTTGGAGGCGTGTGGGGACAATGGAGCGCTTTCGAAAGGGATGCCAATCACACGGTAACTTAATTTTTTTTATTAATGTATAGATGTCACTTAATTTCTTCCGGTTGAGCTGTAGGCTCTTCCCCAACCAGCAGATCTTTATGCCCCGGGGCACCAGTAGGGACGACTGCTCTGTTTAAATTATGTGGTGTTCGAGCCCTAGATGTGGCAATGCCAGAGCTTCCCGCTCTCCACCACCGCTCCCACCCGAATACTTGCCTCCAGTCCCTCGTTCATGCAGCGTTCAATTTTACGGAGTTAGGTGGTAGTCTAGAGCTTCCTATGCATTACAGCTTACGGCTAATAGATTCTCTCAAAATGTTTATTTTTTAAAATAAATAATAGTGGGTTTTTGGGGGGTTTTGGGGGAGGCTGATGCTTCTTGTGAGGTAATTACAGAACCTGGAGGCGGCTGGTTCGCATGCCGGCCTGCTGTTCTTTATTCTTTTTCACCTGAAGCAATACTACTGGAGCAAGCTCACGACTTGCGAGTTTCGCTTCCAGATAAGGTGTGAATGTGAGTGCTTGGAGGATGATGCTGCTGAGTTTGAATGATAGGTCCGTCTGCAAAGAAGCGAGTTCAGGGATGCAGGAACTTGGGGTAAGTGGCCTATTCTCCTTTTTCGAAGACTTTCTATATTTCTTTGTAACCACGCTTCACCACCCAGAGATATGGGTATACTGTGATCCTGTACCATGTGACCTGCATAGATCCACACGTATTTCACACCTCGAACACCACTTCTCCTGCCATGCAGACTAAAGGCTACATTTGATAGCACCCAGGATAAAACCAGGGTCCAAGCGTAAAAGGTACCTCAGGGCTCTTGAAAGCGGGTGATTTCACATCAAAGTGACAGATAGTTGAACTAATTAAGCACTCTCCGAGGATGTCCCCGAACTCCTGCTGTAATCTCTTTCCCGTCTTCTAGTACTTTAAAGAGGTGCGTATTCCTGCATAACGAGACGGGGGAAAAAAAGATTCCATGCACAACAGAAATTTGAGTGCTAATAATTTTTTTATTTTTATTATGAGGCATTGATGCACAAGACAAAGTGGCAGCACAACTTGTTTAACAAGTTGTATCTTTCTATAATAAAGTGTTTCCGAAGAAAACTTCACGTCCCAGGTACACTTCTCAGTTAAAAGCTTATTTTCATGCACTGCTTAAAACACGGCAGTGATCTTCCAGGGATCCCCAGTAAAATAGTTTCCCCAGCCCCCAGCTGGGGTCCGCGTACCTTATGCTGCTAAGCAATGCCACCACGTTAGACGCATATCTCTCCACGCTTCAGTCTCACAGCTACTTACCGCTATTATTACTTCAATTTTAGCAGCGGTTAGGGTTGGCAAAACTAAGCAAGCATCTACATGTATGCCAACAGCTAGACTTCCTGGAAGAAGATAGATCACAGACATAGTGAAATCACATGCACATGACTAAGTAAAGTGTGCGCACATACAAAGTCTCTTGTTGCACCTGGAGAAAGTAAATTAGAGAGAACATTGCTGACAAGCTATTGATGGCGGCTATAAGCCTGATCTATTTATTATGAAAAATTATGACAAAGGCAGTATGCCTAACTTGTTTATTGTGAAAAGTATATGTTGAAGCCAATAAGCCTTTAAGAGTGGATTTTTAATACTGTGATAATGATTGAAGGCATGTTTTTCATTACAAAGAATGTTGTGTAGTGACATAGTGTGCTACGGTTTTGCTGTTGGTTACACCCTGTGACAAATACTAAGGGTAGAATATTTGCATTTTGAGAACCTTTGTTATGGCATTTTGAGAAGGTTGAATACTGTTTTGCCAACTTTAATTTTACGTATATTTGTAACTTTATACCGGAGGGCTGACTTGTGGGAAAGCTTATGCAAAATTCAGTAGGCCACCTCCGCATCAGTGCACCGCCACCAGCGCAGCCCCACCTCAGCACCAGCGCAGCCCCACCTCAGCAGCAATTCAGCATCAGCGCAGCATCATCTCCGCACCGCCTGAGCACCAGCACGGCACCACCATCTGAGCATCACTCAGCACCACCGCATCAGCACAGCACCAGCGCACCACCACTTCAGCATCACTCAGCATCACCTCAGTCTGCCCTCTGAATTAGGCATCTGTTGATTCTCCGCTAGTGTCCGCCCGCTGCTCATGTTGTTAATTTAGGTACTAATTCCCAACCTCCACCCTCCCGTTGTTTATGCCCCCCCCCCCCCAGTGTTTTTTAATAACAAACGAGCCTTCGAACAGGCAGGAAGAACTTGCAAGCATCGCAAAGACAAAAAAGACGAGAAGATATTTTTTGTTAATTCTTTTTTTTTTAATAGTCGGTCAGTTGTACATAATGTTTTCTTGGTTATATACAAGGTAACAACAATGCTTGTAACACTTTTTTATTATAACTTTTCAACATGCTGCACAGCAGCCACAATGCTCTACAACATAGCTTAAAGATATTGGCATAGTCTATCGCTCTGGCTAATCACTTATGAGGTCCTAAAGGCGAGACCTATTGGCTATGCCAATGCTTGTTTTAATGGGGAAAGGAAATGTTAGCTAAAGGCTGAGGGTGCAGGGCAAAACACAAATTAAGCAAAAATAAAAATAAATGATAACCGCCATCCATAACTGCAATCTACTGAAAGCAGTCTGAAGTTATCAAAAGCGTGAAGGGTCATGGCATGGTCGTGATGTCTGAAACTCACAAATACATAGAAGGAATTTAAGAAAACAACTCCATTGTTTAAATATCTTACCTCCAAACTGAAGTTCTCCTTCTTGGCTCCGCGTGAATACACCGCCAAAAATGGCATGTAAAGTAGGAAGCACAGCTCCGTCTGCAACTTTGCAGCATCTTGAAACCCATTGATGTGACTTTTTGGTGCTTTTTTCTTTGGTAGGACAGGAGGGGACAAGCAATGAAGGGGGAGGATGGAGGGGATGGGGCAGCCGGGCAAGCAAAAATAGTGAAGGAGGTGGACTGGATAAGCAACATTGCAGGAGCTTCAAGCAACAGTGCAGGCAGGGGGAGTGAGAAAGGGGGAGCAAGTAAAAGAAATAAAACTGTATCATCGGAAGGACACCAGACAAGGGATGCAGTACGTAGGCCATGCTTCATGAGGAGTAAGTGAATCCAGCACTTGCTGACCAAAGAGAAGCAAGGAAATGTGAGTGATGATGAAGCCAACCAATGGCAAGCGATGGACGGGCTCTAGGCCCTGTAAACTAAATGTCTCACAGTCGACAGAGCATGTACTGTCTCAGGCAAAACCTAAAATATAGGGTGTGGGGGGGAAGGGGTAAACTGTCAAAGAAGAGAAGGTGCCCGTCAATCATACTGAAGGGTATAAAACAATGAACAGTGCCCTGAAAACATTTAGAGACGCTAGGTTGAAGGCAGGAGAGTCTTTAAGGAGCAGCGGCTAAGCTTCAGGAGTGGGGTGTTTGGGGTGTTACAACCCCCTAAAAATGTATTCTGTTGTAAATAGTTGGGTACAAGTGCTTTCAGTCAGGTATGGTAAAGTGTCTGTCGGATTTCACCTGGGATTTTTACATGCCCACAATGACAAAAAACACACACACATACACTCTCGTTCGTCTCTGTTTTGAAAGCCTTAAAAATGTGGATTAGTTTGAAAAAAGTTGTGTTTTAAGTGCCCCATAAAATAGCCCGCATCTCTCTTTCCATTTCACCTTAAGAACCCCTCACGTCCTGCTTCTCATATATTGTATTTTAACAAGCTATCCTAGCATAATTGTTGGGAAATCTCAAGCTCACATCCCCCAACCTTATTGACCGAGATAAGTCCCTGTTAAGGGGAGGGGGGATGTGTCCTGCTTGAGGGAAAACTGCCCTTACAAAGCATTCTATACCATGGAGGTAAGTAGCACACAGGTAAGTATTTATACCTTTTCCACGCAATACTTTATTATACAGGTATTTTTTTAAATAACATACTTTTCATGTTATTTTTAAAAAAGTGATAATTGATACTTAGGAATGTGTTGAGAGGGAATGGTGATTTTAGGGTTTACGGGTTGGTAGACATAAAGGGAGGTAAGGGTGATTTTAGCATTCAGGTGTGGGTAGAGATAAGGGAGGTAAGGGTGATTTTAGGATTTAGGGACGGTAGAAGTAAAGGAAAATAAGGGTGATTCTAGGTTCTAAGGCGGGTAGAGTTAAAGGGAAATAATGGTGATTTTAGGGTTCAGAGTTGGATAGAGCTAAAAAGAGGTAAAGGTGATTTTAGCTTTCAGGAGTGGCTTGCGGTAAAGGGAGTTAAGGGTGATTTTAGGGTTTAGGGGGGTAGAGGTAAAGGGAGGTAAGCGTGATTTTAGCTTTTGAGGTGGGTAGAGGTAAGGGGAGGAAACAGTGATTTTATGTTCCCGGGTGGGTAGAGGTGATGGAAGGAAAGGTTGATTTTCGGGTTCAGGGGTGGGTAGAGGTAAAGGGAGGTAAGGGTGATTTTAGGGTTCTGGTGTGGGTAGAAGTATAGGGAGGTAAGGATGATTTTAGGGTTCAGGAGTTGGTAGAAATAAAAGGAGGTAAGGGTGACTTTAGGGTTCAGGGGTTGGTAGAGGTAAAGGGAGGTGTTAGAAATTGGGTTCCTGGTTGGCAGAAGTATGCACCCTGTCCAAGCAGGAACCACAATCTTAATCAGGGTAAGTCACAAACACACGTTAAATCAACCCATGCCACCCCCCCCCCGGTAGATTGGCACAGAGCAGTCAAGGTAAACTTAAGAGGCAATGTGTAAAGTATTTGTGAAACACTTTAAACAGTAGAACAGTGAAAACACCACACAAAAACATACCACACTTGGTTAGACACATAGAGCTTAATTTAATGAACAAAACTAGACCAAAATGACAAAACTTTATTAAGTAGAACTGGAGATATAAATTTTAAAATTTTAAATTGAAATATAGAACTTAAAAGCATAAAGCGCCAACCTGGGCTAACTGGTCGTGCTAGACTGGGTCAAATCCAAAAGTTCAAGCCGACCGGTAAGGAGCGCAGATTGGATAAAAAGAAGCCTTGGCCCCTTGCAAAGTACCTTGTGTGCGTCGACGTCGCGGGAAATGAATCATCGTCAGTCCTGCGGATGGAGGTGAAGCGTTGGCTCCAAGTCGCGCAAAGTCGGAGATGAAGGCGATGCACCGCGCTGTTGGCGATGCGATCCACTCGATCCTCGCAGCAGCGACTATGTCTCGGCGTCAATGGAGATGTGCCAGTTTCGAGCAACGCAAATGCGTTGATGCTTGGGTTTTTGCTGTGAATGAATGAAGAATTTGTGAATGAAGAATTTGTAGAGCGCTGGAATCACCCCCGGAGGGGTATCTCCGCGCTAACAGCGGAAGAGTCAGAGGAGGATGGGGACTCAGTTATTGAAAAAGTTCAGTTTTCAATAGTTTCCTGAACTTAAGAAGATTAGGGCACTTGCGTAAAGAGACGGAGAGCGAGTTCCAAAAACGCGGAGCAAGATAGGCAAAAGATTTGCCACCGGCTCGTAGTTTATTAAACCGAGTGACGACTAGCAGAGCCTTCTCTCCAGAGCGCAGAGATCTGCTAGGGCGGTAGTGGATGAGTTTTTCTGCCAGATATCTGGGCCCCCTATCATTGATTGTTTTATGGACCAAGCAGCAGATCTTAAACTTTATTCTGTTGGGAATGGGGAGCCAGTGGAGGTGTCTCAATAACGGCAGAGATGCTGATCTAGGAGGCATATTAAGAGCAAGCCGCGCTGCCGTGTTCTGGACTACTTGCAACCTATTTAACACAGCATTGTTTGCAGCTCCCAAAAGTGCATTGCAGTAGTCAAGTCGACTGACTACCAGAGCTTTGATCAAGGTCTTACGGACAGATAGAGGGAGAAGGTGGAACACTCTCCGAAGGAGCTTCAGCATATGAAAACAGGTGCCTGAAATGGATGCCATTTGGTCTTTCATAGATAAGGAGAGGTCCAGATACACTCCCAGATTTTTTGCCTTGGTTGTCGGGATGGGGACAGGGCCTAATTCTGACGGCCACCAATCGGGGGACCACAGAATTTGTGCTTTGCCGAACAGAAGAACTTCCGTTTTATCGGCATTCAACTGGAGAAAACTCTTCGTCATCCAGTCAGAGATAGCTCTCATACCGTATACAAAGAGCTGTTTTGTCGCCACCGTATTATTATCAAACGAAAGAAGAAGTTGCGTATCGTCCGCATACGAAAAGGGAACAAAGCCATGATCTCTGATGATATTTGCAAGAGGGGCCACATACATGTTAAATAATGTTGGACTGAGGCACGAGCCCTGAGGAACCCCCTTCATAAGGGATTTAGCACCAGGTTGAAAGGGACCCAGATTGACGGTTTGTGTGCGCTGCTCTAAAAAGCTGGTAAGCCATTGAAGAGCCGGCCCTACCATACCAATTTCCATCAGTCTTTGCAGTAGCCTATGATGGGCTACAGTATCAAAGGCTGCAGACAAGTCCAGCAGCACTAAGGGTACTGCCTTATTATTATCTAGAGAAAGTTTAATGAAGTCCGTCACACATATAAGGGTGGATTCAGTAGAGTGCCTTGGTCTAAAACCAGACTGTGAGGGGTCGAGACATACTTGGGTTTCAATATGTTCCATAAGCTGCATGTTGATATATCCCTCCAAAAGTTTGCTCATGAGCGGAAGGAGTGAAATAGGGCAGTAGTTAGATAGTTCTGTAGAAGGCACATTAACCTTTTTGCAAATCGGAAGGATTCGAGCAGATTTCCAAACCAGGGGCACTTTCCCCTCACACAGGGAGTGGTTAAATAAAGTGCATACTGAAGGGGCCAGATGCTTTGCTAGTAGGGCAAATAGTCTGGCTGGCATGATATCAGTAGGGGAACCTGATTTAGCTCTTTTTAGCATCTCTTCTACTTTAGAAACCTGCAGGGGGGAAGCCTGCTAAGACAACATCTTTCTTTCTGGAAGCTGTAGAAGAAGGAATGGGGTTGTCTAAGATACTAGAGTCCCTGGGAAATTTGTCATAGATTTTGTCCATTTTTTCATCCAAAAATTGGAGATATTATCACATAAAATCTGAGAAACAGGGATAGGATTAGCGCAGGCAGTAGGAGACGTAAATGATTTAAGAATCTTATAGAGTTCCTTCGCGGAATTACCTGCTACGCTTAATTGCGCATAAATATGTCCTTTCCGAGTTAACTTAATGTTTTTATGGTAGGAAGTTACCACCGATTTAAATATTTCTTTCTCTGCCTGTGATTGGGTTTCGAGCCAGATTTTTTCCAAATTTTTAAACTTAGATTTCTCCCTACGTAGTTGTGGAGTAAACCAGACTGCATGCTTTCTTTGAGATTTGGGCTGTTGTAACTTGAGTGGAGACAAAATATCTAAGGCTGCCCCTATAGCATGATGGAGTTCATTGAGTTTAATATTTATAGCCCCGGGTTTGACAAAAGTAAGCGGTATGAACTCCTTTGAGAAAGCCTCTTCTGAGATTTTATGCCATTGTCTCGTAGTCTTCCCAATGGGAGGGACGGTGGCACAAATCTGCTGAGTGCAATTAATCTGGAAGTTGATCAGTGAGTGGTCAGGCCAAATCACTGGCACCGGGGGGTTGGAATGTATGTGAGGAGAATTGGTAAGAATAAGATCTTAAGTATGCCCTGCTGCATGGGTAGGCCCTGAGTTAATTTTTTCCAGCCCTAGGGAGGCCATGTCTGCCAGGAAGAGAGCTGCGTCCGCATTCTCACTACTTTCGCTATGTATGTTAAAGTCCCCAAGTAGAAGAAATTGTTTAGTAGAAATGACGTGGGGGGCGATACTTTTCACTAATTTTAAAGAGAAGTCCTTAAGAGGCCCTGGGGGGAGTGATATACTAAGGCACCTTTCCAGCAATCCTGGGGTGAAATTTCAATCTTAAAGAGACAACTCTCTATTGAATTGTCTAAGGAAGTATCAGTTATAGTGATATTCAGGGATGATTTAAAGACAATAGCAACACCGCCACCTACTTTACTATCCCTATTAAGATGCAAAATTCAATACTGGTCTGGGAGGGCTAACGAAATGGCAGCAATGGAAAAGGGCTTGAGCCATGTTTCTGTTAGAAATCCTACATCGGGGGACTGGGAATTCAGTAAATCCCATATTTCAGTGCAATGTTTGGGCAAAGATCTAACGTTTATTAGAAAGGCTATCCAACTATAGGTAGGACAAAGAGAAGACTTCCTACCTAAATTCACAGAAGTGCTTAATACCGGCTTCGAATCATCAACCGAGTCTTGGAGGGAGTGTTGTACACCCCCTGTAGTTCTTGCTATAAGACCTTGGAAGTGGCAGTATTTACAAGAAAACGGCCCAACCAGGTTTGCTGAAAGAGCATTTGCATGACACCCCTGTAAGTCGCCAGCCAAGTTTACCAACTGGCTTATGCAGTTAAGTTCTGCCCTAGTAAAGGTGTAACTCGGTAGAGAATGGCTGTTACCAGGGGCAGGGGTCCTGGCTCCTGGCGACGGCAGGGCGCAGGCAGGCGCAGATGGGCTTGCCTTTGGCGCGCCAGTGGCGCGCCTGCTGCGCGCGTCCGCGGA
Organism: Calotriton arnoldi; assembly: GCA_963921515.1. Taxonomy (NCBI): domain Eukaryota; kingdom Metazoa; phylum Chordata; class Amphibia; order Caudata; family Salamandridae; genus Calotriton; species Calotriton arnoldi. Next base: position 82,190 of record CAWUFW010012152.1, read on the forward strand.
TCCTGTTAATTAAATAGACAGGCTGAGGACAATTATCCCGCCTGCCCTGGAGCGCCGTAACCGGAAATGGCGTAACCGGAAATAGGGGAGAAACAGAAAATTAGACTGCTCGCACTCTCCACTCAATCGGGAGTGACCCGCGGTGGAACAGAGTGTGAGCGAAGGAGCTACTGAGCTGAGGAGGGTGAGGTTAGAAGGTATGCAAGTTAAAAACACATCATTAAAAAGAAACACATTAGAAAAATATCAGAATAATACTGCGCGTGGGGTTTGTTACACTTGTTACACTGAAATCGTACAGAGCAACCCGTACCCAAACACACATGCCGAGAATCAATTAATAGCGAAGCACATCGGTTAAAATTAATCGTAACAACAAATAGGCATACAACTAGCCTCTGTATCCGCTGTGGTAGCACTTTATACCCACTTCCAAGGGCCAAGGACTGGGTTGGTACCACTTGGCAGGGCAAGACTCACAGATGGCAGAGTCAAGGGGCTGTAGCAGGGTGGTTGGAAGTCTTTGATGTCACTGAGACTTCAGAACAGGAGGCACCCCAGCAAGCCCTTGAGTCACTCTGGTTCTGGGTTCCAGTGATGTGGGTCCAGTCCTTCTCACCCAGGCAAGGGAGGCAGCAGGTCAGCATAGCAAGAAAGCAGTTCTTCCAGAGTAGCAGTCCAGCAGAGTGGCAGTCCTTTAGCAACACAACAGCCCTTCTTGTGACTTGTATCCACAGGCCGAGAAGTGTGCTGAAGTGGTAGGTTCATACGTCCAATTCTTATACCAAGTGGTGCCTTTGAAGTTGAGGAGACTTCAAAGAAAGGTTTTGAAGTGGCTTAATTTTTAATTTTATATAGCGCTTGAATGCCCTGGGGTTTCTTGGCACTGCTGCTATCATAGGTAGTATGCAAAAGAAACAATTGATGGACGGAATGCTCTACAATGCAAACATTCACCCCAGACACAAGATCTGGGTTAAATCCATCATTCTTTTGCTCACCACACCACCCCAGTTTGGACCCAGCCATATGCAAATCAGTCTTGACCCTGTTCCTTGTGGGAACAGTCCAGCCTGAACTGCCAAGCCAGGTCCTCCCTGGACCGGAAACAAGCATCCTGGGACCGGTTTCAGGGCATCACCCTTCATCAGCCAGGCTAGCTTGAATCCAGTGGTGTAGTGAGCGCGGGACCTACGTCTGGGCATAGCCTTCCCAGTTAGGGCGACATATGCAAAAGAAACAATTGATGGACGGAATGCTGGACAATGCAAACATTCATCCCCAGTCACAAGGATCTGGGTTAAATCCATCATTCTTTTGCTCACCACACCACCCCAGTTTGGACCCAGCCATATGCAAATCAGTCTTGACCCTGTTCCTTGTGGGAACAGTCCAGCCTGAACTGCCAAGCCAGGTCCTCCCTGGACCGGAAACAAGCATCCTGGGACCGGTTTCAGGGCATCACCCTTCATCAGCCAGGCTAGATTGAATCCAGTGGTGTAGCAGCTATCATAGGTAGGGCAGTGGAAAAAAGAAATAGAGCTGCACTAGTGGCCAAAGAGCCAGGTCTTAATAGATTTCATAAAGGACAGTAAGTCTGGACAGTTCTTTAGATTCATGGGGAGAGAGTTCCACAATTTGACCGTCCAGAGAATAAAACTCCTACTTCCCCAAGATGCTCGTTTGGCCCTAAGCAGCACTAGGGGCTTGGCTTCCGAGGACCTAAGCTTCTGGGACAGAGTGTACCAGGTGAATCTGTCCTGAATGTAACCAGTTAATATCAATGGGGTAAACCAGTTACGCACAGAACCTGGGGATAATTACGTTACGTGAACAGTGGTTCTGCCACGAAAATTAATTAAACACACTTCTTATTCTGTCCCCACAAATGGAAGACCTCCAATTAATGGTGCAAAAAGTCACAACAACGATTCTCTTAAAGGACGGACCACTGGCAACAAATGAAATGTGGGTAGAATTTATATGAGGAAAATCATAACTTTCCAGGATTAAATAATGGAGCCCAGGACATGTACACACAAACGAAAAATCTGGGTTTTACACAATGATGAAAGCACAATAGGTGAGTACAGTGAAGTTATATACATAGATCACAATACATTTTATACATAAACAATAATACACATATAACATAATCAATCAGCTCAGCGTTATTTTAACCATGAGATGCTCTAACTCAGCCTAGCATCTATTCTCATGAATACAAGGTCTAGTTGGGCAGTGTTAGAAATGGGGGTCTCTAGTTGGCAGAGGTAGGTACCTTTGATCAAGTAGGGACCCTTGCTTCTAGTCAGGGTAAGGGGGCTACACTCCTAAATAACCCCTGCTCACCCCCTTGGTAGCTTGGCACGAGCAGGCAGGCTTATCTCAGAGGCAGTGTGTAAAGCATTTGTGAACACATACAGTAATACAGTGAAAACACTACAAATGGACACCACACCAGTTTAGAAAAATAAGTAATCTTTATCTAGATTTAACACAAGACCAAACGACAAAAATCCACAATACAATACTCAAAAATATGACTTTCAGATGATAGAAATAGCCCAGTTCAAATTAGATGGTAAATGCGTCACTTTACTCTCAAAGTACCTGGGATGCGTCACGCAATGCAAACAAAAGGGTCGCAGGGAAGTTGATGCGCCGTTCCTTACACTCAGAGGAGTGGATGCGTCGCTTCCTTACTGTGTGGGGAGTTGATGCGTCGTTTCTTACTGCGGCCCGGTGACGATGCAACAAGATGGCGCCTCGATGCGATGTGACGATCCGGTGCGAAGCGACAAAATGGCGTCTTTGATGCGATGCGACAACGTAGATGCGATGCGTGCACGCCCGGCGGCCGTGTGGCTAAATCGATGAACTTTGGAGCCGCGACAGGCCCTGCGACACGCTTCTCCTGTGATGCGATGGCAACCTCTGCGGCGGCGGCACGCTTCTCCAGTAATGCGACACGCTTCTTCGGCGATGCGATGGCGAACAGCTGCGGCGGCGACACGCTTCTTCGGCGATGCAACGCCAACTGCTGCAGCGGCGTTACGCTTCTTCCTTGTTGCGTCGCGCTTCCAGCTCCCAGCGACACGCAGACAGTAGAGGTACCCAGAACAACAGCAGGCACCTCTCTGCAGGTAGAATTCCCAGCAAGGAAATTCAGGGGGAGCTGGTGGTGAAGTCTTGGTGTCCCTGTGACTTCAGACAGGAGGCAAGCTCAGTTTCAAGCCCTTGGAGATCTTCCTCAAGATGATAAAGTACACAAAGTTTCTTTTTCCCTTTTCTTGGAAATGAGTAACTACTGCAGGCCAACCCCAGACAGCAACCAGCACTGGGGCAGTCTCCTCCTTCAGCTTCCTGGGTTTCTCTCCTTGACAAAGGTCCGTCTTGATTCCCAGAAGTGATCTAAAGTTCTGGGGTCTGGGCCCCAATATTTATACTATTAAATCCTTTGTACTCTGAAGGCAGAGAGTGTTTGTGCCCAGCCAAAACCAGTTCTGTCCTCCCTGGTGCAGCTTCCTGGCAGGAGGTGGAGACAGCATTGTTGAAAGCAGACCTGGCCCAGGTAGCTGAAAGGAAATCTCCTCCCCCTACTCTCTATTCTATGAGGACTCAGGTCAGTGAAAGGGAATCTCCGCCCCCTACTCTCTATTCTATGAGGGCTCAGGTTGGTGAAAGGAAATCTCCTCCCCCTACTCTCTATTCAATGCAGGTCCTATTCAGCCCAGCCCTGACCCATCAGACTGCTGGAGCCAAGGCCCTCTCCAGCCCCCTGTCACTCACAAACCAGACATGGAATACACAAACCTAGCAGAGGCATGCTGGATGGTTAGGCAAGAAAATACCTACTTTCTAAAAGTGGTATTTTCAAACACAGAATGTAAAAATCACCCACACTAAAAGATGTATTTTAACATTCTGAGTTCAGGCATACTAAACTTTATTTTCCTATATTGTTCCTAGGGTCAGTTAGGATTATAAGATGTTATAATCAAACTGCCCATTCTGGCCTATGGGAACAGATAGCCTTGCAATAGTGAAAAACAAAATTGGCTGTAACTCACTATTAGGACATGCTACACACATAAGGGCATGTCCTACCTTTTAAATACAATGCACCCTGCCCTTGGGCCTACCTTAGGGGTGATTAATATGTAGAAAAGGGAAGGTTTAGGAACTGGCAAGTGGGTGCACTTGCCAAGTTGACATGGCAGTCCCAGACTGCACACAGGCTCTGCAATGGCAGGCCTGAGACATATTTTACAATCTGCTTCTGTGGGTGGCACAATCAGTGCTGCAAGCCCACCAGCAGCATTTGATTCACAGGCCCTGGGCACACATGGTGCACTGTACTAGGGTCTGACAAGTAAATCAAATAAGCCAATCATGGAGTCACTAATCCATTACACAATTTACAATAGGGAGCACTTGCACTTTGGCACTGAATAGCAGTGGCAAAGTGCCCAAAGCATCTAGACCAGCAAAAACATAGCAAAAACACAGGAGGCAACAGCAAAAAATGGAAGGGAGACCCACGCCAATGGTGCCAGGTCTAACAGGCAGTAACGCTTGATTTAGTATACGTCGACGTTTCGACCCCTAGAAGCCGTGTGAGTATCAAAACAGATCACCGTGGGGTCTTCATCAGGACTACGACCAGTATTTGTGTGTTGCTGTCTAAAGTTGTCCCAGGGAGTTTGCCATAATTGTAAACCTCGTCGTCAGTACAAGATAACCAATATCTCCCTGAATGGTTAGCTCGAGTGTGGCAATCCTGACGGAAGTCAAACAGATAAGAAATTCAGGGACATAGTGTGCTCCCTTATAGTCTCCGGCGTCAAGCACTCGGGGTACTATCAAACTATTAAGCAACCTCTGTGGGATGAAATGGGGCCCACCGCCTCCGTTTAGAAAAATCTTCCACAATTCAGGAACAAGACTGATACCATTCAATCTCCGGCGTCGCACGCTCGGAGAGTAGTGGTTTAAATATTCCACTGTCTCTGTAGGCTCAGAGTTCCAATATGTAAAAACGGGGCCAATTGCTTCAGTTTATATGAGCTTCCAATTATCAGGAGCAAGCCTGCTGCCTTGAAATCTCCGGCGTCTAGTGCTCAGAGTCTGGTGAAGAAGCGTCCTCCCTTCACCAGACTCCAAGCGCTGGATATAAACGGAAGCAATTGGCCCTGTTTTTACATATTGGAACTCTGAGCCTACAGAGACAGCAGGATATTTAAACCACTACACTCCGAGCGTGCGACGCCAGAGATTGAATGGTATCAGGCTTGTTCCTGAATTGTGGAAGATTTTTCTAAAGGGAGGCGGTGGGCCCCGTTTCATCCCACAGAGGTTGCTTAATAGTTTGATAGTACCCCGAGCGATTGACGCCGGAGACTATAAGGGAGCACGCTATGCCCCTGAATTTCAATCCGTCAGGATTGCCACACTCGGGCTAACCATTCAGGGAGATATTGGTTATCTTGTACTGACGACGAGGTTTACAATTATGGCAAACTCACTGGGACAACTTTAGACAGCAACACACAAATACTGATCGCAGTCCTGATGAAGACCCCACGGTGATGTGTTTTGATACTCACATGGCTTCTAGGGTTCGAAACGTCAACGTATACTAAATCAAGCGTTACTGCCAAACTAGACCTTGTATTCATCAGAATAGATGCTAGGCTGAGTTAGAGCATCTCATGGTTAAAATAACGCTGAGCCGATTGATTATGTTATATGTGTATTATTGTTTATGTATAAAATGTATTGTGATCTATGTATATAACTTCACTGTACTCACCTATTTTGTACTTTCACCATTGTGTAGAACCCAGATTTTTCATTTGTGTGTACATGTCCTGGGCTCCATTATTTAAACCTGGAAAGTTATGATTTTCCTCATATAAATTCTACCCACATTTCATTTGTTGCCAGTGGTCCATCCTTTAAGAGAATCATTGTTGTGACTTTTTGCACCATTAATTGGAGGTCTTCCATTTGTGGGGACAGAATAAGAAGTGTGTTTAATTAATTTTCGTGGCAGAACCACTGTTCGCGTAACTGAATGTAACCAGGGCAGATGTTTTGCAGTGCCTTAAAAGCTATGCAGAGAGCCTAAATTTCTATTTGCTTAGCTACTGGGAGCCAATGTAGCTTAATCAAGGCCTGAGGCAGACTGATATTTTGGAATTCCTAACAGAAGTCAGGCTGATGGAATCTGTAGCATCTGAATTTATGGAAAAGTCTTTTCTGAATACCCATAAAAAAGGCATTACACAGTCCAGTTGAGCTAGGGCGAGCGTGGTAATCACCATTTTTTGGAGGTCTGAGAGAATAAAAGGACAGATTTTCCAAATTATTATTTATAGTGTACTAAATTCTGATAAAAACCAAAGTATTAATGTGAACCTCATAATTGAGTTTGGTGTCAAGGACAATCCTCAAATTCTTCACTTTCCGCACTGTTGAAGGTAGTGCACCCATTACTTGGGTCCACCAGTTTGGTGGCCAGAAAGATTTGTCTTGCCCCAGGAGCATGACCTTTGTTTTCCAATAATTAATCTTCTAACAATTTAGCCTCATCCAACTACCTACCTGGGACAAGCAGGAGCTGAATCTTGAGGCAGTGTCTTCTGGATTGCTGGATACTGATACCACTATTTGAATATCGTCGGCATAAGACACCACCGAGAATCCAAATGATTTGATAAGTCTTACCAGTGGGGTGACATAGAGGTTGAAAAGAGTAGGGCTCAGCAAGGAGCCATGTGGCACCCCTCCCCCCCCCCCCCATGGCAGACACAAATGGTCAGAACTGAACCCCCCCGTGGCAACATGTTGCACTCTTTCCATTAGGAAGGATTTTATTAGGCTGAGTGCAAGACCACTTATTCCCAGCTCAGTGAGCCGGTCAATCAGGATGGTATGATTGACTGTATCAAAGGCCGCCGAGAGGTCCAATAATATTAGTGCGGCCTTGCTGCCTCCATCTAAAATGGGCCTCAGCTCCTCTGATGCTGTTATCAGCGCCATCTCCATACTATGAGACCTTCTAAATACATATTTTGTATGTTGGCTGTTGATATCTATGAAAGACATAAGTTCGGTATTCAGAGCCTTCTCCAATAGCTTAGCTGGAAAAGGAAGCCTAGAGATTGGCCTATAATAGCTAGGCTCTTGTGGATCCAGAAGTTTTTTTGTAAAGGTAGAATGGAAACCTTCTTCCACTCAAAGTGGAAGTAACCAGTATTAATTATTTCATTAAAGATCTTGTCAATTGTGTGCTTAAGATTTCTGGGACAAGATGCACGATTTTTGGGGTACTAGGATCTGATGGGGATCTCAATTTAGTAGAGTTTTTATTCGGTTAAAGAACTGCTCTGTGATGAGTGTTGAAAACGGCCAGTAAAGATCGCAGACCGCTGACTGATGAGGATATAGGCGATATTTGTTTATTGGTTAAAAAAACGTCAAAAACTTCTTTTACTTTTTTCTGAAAGAAGTTGGCTAGAGTTTTGCAAAACTCTTGGCTGCCATTATTATTGATAGGCAAAGGCATCTTGGCAAGGTTTTTCACGGTGTGGAAGAGTTTTTTGCAGTGTTATTAGATTGCTTATTAGAGAAGTATTTGTTTTTTCCTCTAGTATAAGCTTTTATACTCAGCAATAACTTGCTTATAAGTCTCTCTGTCTAGAGGATCATAATTTGATCTCCATATTTGCTCTTTCTTTCTATACAACTGTTTCTGAGTTCTCAGCTTCTCAGAGAACCATGGCCCTGAAGGAGTTTCTCTGTGAATGATAGCGTTTTTTTCTGCTGCTAGAGAGTTGATTGCGCTTCCTGTCTATGCAGAATACCCCCGTAAAAGGTGAGATTTCTCCCCATTTTCTCCCATTCTGCTGACTCACTGTAGGAGGGATTCATGTCGGTATTCCCTTAGAAACAGGCCACATCCAAATCTGGAGGGTGGGAATCTGGGCTGGAGTTCCGCTGCCCCCTACTGCAGCCTATCCCACTGTAGGGGTGGGGAGCGAAGTTCTGGTGGAGTCGGCGGGACCACGGCGGTCTATTCTCCCATTGCCAGCCAACATATAAATAGGGCAGGTGGACCGCCAGGTTGGCGGGTAGGAAGACCGCCAAAAAAGGCCATTCCGTCGCGGTCCCACCACATCTAAATCAGGCCCTATGTCTGGCTTATGTGTTCCCTGAAATTCTACAAAGTTGAGTTTATGTTTGCTAAACAACCTTGCATTCATCAAGGTACATTTAAAAACTTCATTTGGGGTGGTCCAAGGAGCTGAGTCAGGTCTTGTCATGTTTGTCAGGCTCGCTAAGCCGGTCCCGCTACACGCATGCGCGGGTACCGGCGGACGAGCTTAAAATCTTGCTACTCCTGAGCGGAAACGCTTTGCGTTCCAGCTTCGGGTCAGCGTTTTCACATCCGGGGTCTCTCCTGCAGTTCCGGGTCGTCGGTCCGGCGAATCCTTCGTCGGCTTCCCAGCGTCCAGCCCTCCTTCGTTGCTCCTTCGTTTCCTGCCTAGTCTTCCTTACGCTCCAGTGATAGTCTCCGTCTCCTGGCGACGACGTGGTACTCTCCTGCTGAAAATAAGAAAGGGGATAAAGAAAGCTATTTATTCCACATGGTAACAGTGCTATTGGCACGGAACTTATTATGTTTATGAAATTATCGAAAATACTTATCTGAGTCAGATTCCGTGTGTAACATTGTGCTTATTTGTATGCATGTATTATCCTTCATGTAGCTCTCAGCTACTCTTAAGCATGCCTCCTTGTTTCCATTTGAGTAGCTCCATGGTAATAGAATCTACTGTAAGATATGTGAGTCAGTTGCACCTGGCTTAAGCTCTTGGATGGATGAGACCTTTTACTCTCTGGAATAAACCTTCTTCAACCTTATCCTGAGTCCTCCAGTGCCTCAATTACTTGATTTTACACTGGCGATGAGTGAAGGAAACCTATCCAGCATACCAGAAGAGAAAAACAGGGTCTCAACATCTTTTGAAAATAAGGAGAATCTTTAGAAGTCATTTTAAAGAACGGCCATCCTTGGTTTTGGCTCATCATCCACGTGAGTTGCAAGATAAACTATTTTGGAGAGACATAGAGCATTCGCCACATGCCTCACCTTTATTTATTAATAACATTTTGGGTTGGGAGGCTTCAATGTGGGCTCTGTCATGTTACTCCTTTCTCTCTTGTTGGGAGCATTCGCCGCTTTCCTCACCTTTTTTGTTTAAAATCAGAGGTTGGGAGGTTCGATGCAGGCTCACAAGCGAGGAGTTAACTATCTCTATTTGTTTTCATTTGTGCATCACGTAAACCACGTCATTTGGTTTTAAAGACTGAACTGTGGTTCTAATTGGCGGAGCATAGCTGTGCAGCGTGTTTTTGAGTTGCTTGGATTTATGTCCAAACACGTTTGCATTGCAGCGGATTTACTTTTGCCCTTTTGAACTTCCAGTGATGTTCATTGCTTAGAGTCTGGTTTATCTCTACTTATAACTTTCGGAGCTTCAGCTTGTGACATTTTTAGAGTGCCTTTGGTGATTTTCAAGTTGCGTTATTGAGGATTTTGGCTCTGGAATTGTGAACGCATTTCGGCGAGCTTGAATGTTAAACGTATCCTGTACAACCTTTGTTTAAAGGACGCCCCAGCGATAAGAAACATACATATTTTGATTTGAAATATTTAAACGCACTTGCCTGGAACCTTGAAGTAATCCGTTCTTGACTCGTGCCTCCTCTCCTTCTCGAGCACTGCTTCATGACATCTTCTCTCTCTGTGTTTGACATCACACGTCACGTTACGCCCTACGCGACGTGCGTAACGTGGCGGCCATTTTTCTTTGTAATACATTTTGTGCCTGGACTTCGAGACATTCATACCGGAACATCGCCAATCTTGTCAAAGGTGTTGTGAGTCATGAACAAACTATTCTTAATCTGATTTTAATTTATTTATTATTGACTAAAGTTACTCACTTAGCATATTACTATGCTTTTACCATCAACAACCGGTTACCAATTTCACTGAAGTTGTCTGCACACTATAATTTACCACGCTCTGAACACTTCTTTTAAATATTCATTTGCTGTGGTATTGTGCTGTTTATTGTCTGACCTCCTTTAACCATTTTCCTTTCAGGTTAGACCCTTTCCAGGAATGTGTTTAAAACTTATTTTTTTTACCTTACATTATTTACTGGTAGGCATAGAGGTACTAAGAATCCCTGTCATAATCCTGTACTCTTGTGATTATTGCCGAATTTGACCATCCTTTTACATTTTTAGCATAAGCTTTTTTTATTTGGTTTACATAACAATGCAAAATGTAGCTACTCCACCGTTCTTCCTGTCGTCACCTGGTGATCGTCCCATCAGGTGGCAAAAATGGCAAAAAGTGTTCGAAAGATACTCCAGGGTGTGTGGAACTAACCTTAGTGCGGAAAGAAGAACGGCACTGCTTTTGCATTGTCTTGGCTCAGAGGGACAAGAAGTGTTTGATCATTTACCGGAGATTGTTGACTCTAGTTTAAATGAGTATGAGATGTGCATTTTGAAATTAGATAGGCATTATTTGCCTAAGGTAAGCACTATCCTGGAGCGATACCATTTTGGTCGTAGAAACCAAAATGATGGTGAGACCGTTGAGAACTATATTACCGCTCTTAGAAAATTAGGATCCTCCTGCAAGTTTGGTGCTTTTTTGGAAGAGAAAATAAGAGACCAATTTATGTTAGGTTGTAAAGTACAAAAAGTTAGGGATAATATTTGGCAAAAAGATGATCCTTCTTTAGATGAAGTGATAACCATTGCCAAACAAATTGAACATTCACAAAAATGTGTTGAAATCATCACCAAACATGAAACGAAAACTGATGTTGCACATGAGGTGAAGACGTCCTCAAAAGAAAAACACGTTAAAAAATGGTATAAGGTTAACACAGAAATGAGTGCCTCTCGCAATTTTCAAAAATCTAATTTTCAACCTAAGTGTTACAGGTGCGGGAATCCAGGTCATTTTGCAATGATAAGAAGTGTCCTGCATTGAAAACCACATGTGCAAATTGTAAAAAAATTGGGCATTTCACTGCTGTTTGCAAAGCCAAGAAAAGTAAGACGAAAGTAAATCTAATTTCTCAGGACACGTACAGTGATAGTGACTCTGATTCTGATTTTGACTGTGGACAAATAGTATCACAGGTATCAGATAACAGTAAGAAGGGTCCATTTGATGAAGTGTTGGTGGAAGGTTGTGGTACTCGTGTGTTATTTGATTGAGGGGCGAAAATACCCATTATTTCTAGACATTTCTACACACACAACTTAAAAGATAAAGTTAAAATTCTAAGAGCTGACATCAAATCCTTTGCTTACGGAGGAGAACCTATTAAGCTGTAGGGTTATTTTCATGGTTTGATTGAGTACAAGGGGAGGTACATCTCTGGGAAAGTTTGCATTTCTCATAAAGGTGATAGCATTCTAAGCTGGTTTCACCAGAGGGATTTAGGTATCATGTTAGATCCCAACAGTGATCCCCCCATATTATTGAAAGATAATTTTCGTGTAAATGAAATTAACACTCAAGACAGTGAGGATGCTTATACCTCAAATCTGATGAAGGACATTTCCTAATGTGTTCAGGAGTGAATTAGGATGCCTTCGTGACTACGTGCATAAAATAAAATTGGTGTCTGGGGCGGTGCCGGTAGCAAGTAAAGTTCGGGGTGTTCCTTTATCTGTGAGAGATGAGATGAAATCTCAATTGGAAAAACTTAAGTCTGAAGGTATAATTGAGGAGGTAGAAGGGACACAATGGTTGGCACCAGTCGTCGCTGCACGCAAATCTGATGGTAGTCTTCGTCTATGCATAGACTTAAGGGAGCTCAATAAACAGGTTGTTGTGGATAGGTATCCACTTCCCAAAATATCTGATATGCTGATGCTTTTGAAAGGAGCTGAGGTATTTTCCACGGTAGATCTAAAGTCTGCATATCATCAAATAAAGCTTGATGAGGATTCTAAAGATTATACTGCTTTTGTCACTCCATTCGGAACCTTCAGATTCATAAGGTTACCGTTTGGGTTGGTATCAGCGGCATCCGTTTTTCAAAGGGCTCTAGAAAAGGTTTTAAGGGGACAACTTGGTGTCAAAATCTACCAAGATGATGTCCAAATTTTCGGCAAAGATGAGGAAGAACATGATTTGAGACTCAAACAGGTGTTAGAAAAGTTCAATCAACACAATCTCACGGTGAGGATAGATAAGTGCAAATTTAGGAAATCTTCCATTGATTATCTTGGTCACACTATCTATATCTGGGAAGGGTGTGCAACCCAAGTGTGAGTTGATTGAAACCATACAAAAATTGGCCTCACCAACGAATAAAGAAGAACTTATGAAATTTCTGGGCATGGCTGAGTATTACAGCAAATTTGTCAAGGGTTTTGCTGGAAAATGTGTTAACATGCGGACCCTGCTGTGTAAAGGTGTAGACTTCATCTGGTCAGATGAGTGCGAAGCTAAATTTAAGGAGGTGAAGGAATTACTTAAGAAAACCCCCAAGTTGAGGAGTTTTGATCCCTCATTGAACACGGATCTTATCACTGATGCCAGCATGAAGGGACTGGGGGCTGTTTTGCAGCAAGAATATGGTGACACTGTTAACGTAATTCTGTTCCTCTCTAGGAGTCTCAGAGGGGCGGAATTACGGTATTCAGTCATAGAGAGGAGTCTCTTGTGGTACACTGGGCCACTAAGAACAAAATCTTCTTTGGGGTACCAAGTTTATTGTGCGTACGGATCACAAACCTCTGTGCGAAGTATTTAATAAAAAAGGAATTGATGCAATATCGAGCAGAATTTCCAGGTGGGTTGTGGCTCTTCAAGGTTATAATTTCAATGTGGAGTATTTGCCTGGAGCACGCAACTGCATTGCTGACACACTTTCAAGACTTGTACCTTCCATTGACGACAATTTGGGCCATGAGGAACAAGAACTGAGTGAATGGGTGTGTAACATTGAAAATGATGGCATAAAAGAAGGCAGGTGGAGTGAAGAGTGTGGATCTGATGTAGAATTGTTAGAACTTTCTTCTTTGATCAAGGAAGGGTGGAATAAAAAAAATCAAGGCAACTCAGAAAAATATTGGAATGTAAGACATGAGTTGTCGGAGTCTGATGGATTGATTTTTCGAGGAACCAGACTGATTCCTCCCATGGTACTTCGCAGTGAGTTGATTGAGTTAGCTCATCAAGGGCATCAAGGGATGTCAAAAACTAAAGAGAGGTTAAGACTCAATTACTGGTGGCCAGGGATGGTTCTACAAGTAGAACGTCTGGTTAGAGAATGCATACCATGTACGTTGAGTGAAAAATGTCTTAAACCGAGGGTACAACCCATGGTCATCAGAGAACGCCCCAAAGGACCTTGGGAAGAATTAGCATTAGATATCTTGGGTCCTATACAAGGTAAAGACTACGAGTATTATGTTTTTGTGCTCATAGACATGTACTCCAGGTGGCCTGAAATAAAGATCACAAAGAGCATTGACACCAAACATGTTATCTCTTTTCTTAAAGAGATTTTTACACAAGAAGGTCTAGCTGGTTTCCTATTAACGGATAATGGGGTTCAATTTGTTTCTAATGACATGGAAGAGTTCTTGCAAGGGTGTTCCATCAAACACAAATGCTGTTCACTTTATCATCCCGAGACGAATGGTATGGTGGAACGATTTAACCGTGTTCTTAAAGAAACTATTGCAATGTCCAAACAGAACAGTTTAGACTGAAAGAAGAGGCTAATAAAAAGGTGGAGATGTATAGAATCTCTCCTCATGCAACTACTGGATGTACACCTTTTGAATTATTCAAAGGTAGACATCCCAACACACTCATAGCACCTTATTGGGTGAATGATGCTGAATCAAGAAAAGGGAGGATGTTCTCGCATGGTCAATGGAAGGCTAAAGAGGCAGAAAAAATGGATGCACGGAAACTTAGTTATGATGCAAGGAAGGCGGTCAAGACCACTCTTGTGAAAGTTGGTGATGATCAGGGCACCCTTTGGTCGTAAAGCTTCAGGTTTGTTCCAAAGACCACACAGGGTTGTTAAACTTTTAACTAATGCGATAAAAACTGAAGATTCTCTTATTTGGAATCTCAATAGAGTAGTAGTTGTCAAGAACAGTTCCTTGAGGAACAATGGGCTTGCAGGGAAACCTACAAGTTTAACTTTTTGTCCCACTGCACATCCAACTGCACCCTAAGGGGAAAGAAGAGCGAGAAAACCACCTTTAAGGTTCAAAGACTTTGTTATGAAGTAATAATGGTATATCCTACACTTGTATACTAGTTTGGTTTATCTTTGTTTTGTTGTTACTCTGTTTTGCTTTGTTACTCTTTCCTCTTGAATTGTATTATATAGAGGGAAGGTGTGTAACATTGTGCTTATTTGTATGCATGTATTATCCTTCATGTAGCTCTCAGCTACTCTTAAGCATGCCTCTTTGTTTCCATTTGAGTAGCTCCATGGTAATAGAATCTACTGTAAGATATGTGAGTCAGTTGCACCTGGCTTAAGCTCTTGGATGGATGAGACCTTTTACTCTCTGGAATAAACCTTCTTCAACCTTATCCTGAGTCCTCCAGTGCCTCAATTACTTGATTTTACACCGTGTCTTTGGAGATCTGGTTTTCTCCGCTTTAGTATCATTTCAAGTGTTGTCCTGAAAGAATAGGAATTTAATTTAAGTCGTCTTGAAGTTAAGGTGGATTTTTTCCCTCTATTGTACTGCACATAATTATCGCTTCACATTAGAACTTTACATTGCATCCAGTCACTGTTCGTCCATAGGTGGGTTTCAGGGTGTTTTTCCTCATATGTTTCTTTGTTATTTCAAAACCCCGAAACTCTTATTTTATACTCTTCCTTTTTATCTTTGTAGACGGGCACACCCCCTTTACTCACACCAGTTACCAGGCTTAACGGAAGAATGGAATTATCCAGGTAGTCTAATATTACACATATAATCATACAGACTTTAGGTACAATCTATGTTCCCTTTAACGTGCGCGCCTGTGAGGCTGCGCAGCTTCACTGTCACTCCTGCGCACTTCATTGTGAGGAGCGCGCACGCTCCTAAAATACTATCAGGCCGCCGTGAAAGGCAAATGAAACACACGCACTGTCTGTGCTTTCCATCCTAGCCATAGCACTCTCTGAAAGGAAGCTTTTTCCTTCCCTGTCTCATCTGACTTGTGAAGGGTGGGTGGGGTCGTCACGCGAGGCTTCAACAAGGGTGTGTTGAATAGAGGGACTGAATAGGGCTAATTGAGCGGCCTGGCGGGATGCCCCTTTCTTCACCTTTCACAGTCTGAAGTTGAGCTGTGTAGAAAGGCCTCTGAGAAGGCACCATTGTTTACAAGGTGCACTATTAGAAGGTGTTACAGCACAGAAGTTACCTTGCCTAATGGTAGCTTTAGAAAGTAGTTTTCAGCTTTGAGAGGCTATAAAAGAGGGATTTCAACACTAGCCTGGAAAATACCTTGAAGCAAGAGCAAACCAAAGAATGGAGTGGGGCCATCATTGCTCCCTTCAGAAATAGGTGATATTTATGGTCAGGTTTAGGAAGGAAACAGACAATGACAAACTAAAGCATTTAGGGCCAGATGTACGAACAATTTTAGCATGTGCAAACGGGTTAGCGACCCGTTTGCGCATGCTAAAATTGTCATGGCCATGTACCAACACAATTTTTGCGAGTCACAAATGAATTGCGACTCGCAAAAAAGTGTTTAGAGACTCGCTATTTGGAAGGAGCGTTTCCTTCCAAATAGCGAGTCTCAAACCCATGTACTAATGTTTTGCGACCGCAATTGCAAAACACTCGCAATTACCACCTACTTCAAGTAGGTCGTAATGCATTCGCAAATGGGAAGGGGTCCCCAAGGGACCCCTTCCCCTTTGCAAATGCATGCGAAATTATTTTTTAAGGGCAGGCAGTGGTCCCAAGGACCACTGCCTGCCCTTAAAAAATGAAACGAAAACGTTTCATTTTTTAAAAAAAATGCATACCGTTTTCCTTTAAGGAAAACGGGCTGCATTTTTTTTAAAAACTGCTTTATTTAAAAGCAGTCCCAGACATGGGGGTCTGCTGAGCCCAGCAGGCCACCATCCCTGGGAGGGCCTGTCATTCCCAATGGGCTCGCAAATTGGGAGAGGCTCATTAATATTAATGAGCCTCGCAATTTGCGACCCCATTGGGAATCACAAACAGTGTTAAACACACTGTTGTACATTTGATTTTGTGCCTCGCAATTTGCGACTCGCAATTTGTCGCAAATTGCGAGGCGCAAAATCAAATGGTCGTACATCTGGCCCTTAGTCAAACTTTCCTTTCTAAGATCACACAATATGTCCTTCAAGTAGGAACATAAGGTTTCTAAACGAAAGCCGCACCCATAGTCCTCCTTCTATTTAGCACCCAAATGCAGCGCTAACATTCATCTGGTGTGAGATCTTCACAGGAGCCTCACAAATCCACTGATCGTCCCTATCATCACTCATGTTGCTTTTCCCGAATGCTATTGCACATTTAGGAGTTTACAGTACTCTTGAATCTAGTAGCCAGAAGGATGGCTCAGTGAGCTAAACAATTGTTGCAGACATATGTAGAGTTCTGGCGATCATAAATTTCAATCCTGCATGGCAGACTCAGCATTTCATCCTTCTGAGGTCACTAAACTGAGAACTATAAAATGGAAAATAGAAATATCTACACATTAAGTAGTGATATGAAATGCTATGTAAAAACACATTAATAGTGTACCATTATTGAACTGGCCTTGCTTAGTCAACTTGGTATATGTGGGAATCTGTGCTTCCTTGTGCCATAGTTGATTCACAGAGAAATATGACAGTCTGCAACATGTCTTGCAACAGTTTCCTTAGAGCTGTACGAATTCTGATTGAAGGAGGTTTTATAACTAAGGTGCACTGTCAAAGTTGTGTGCACATGGACTGGCAACTCTGTGAAAGCAGTGCACTGTCAAAGATGTGTTAGTGTAGCAGTGTAATATCAAATGTTTTTAAATTGGGAATAAAGGCTGCCCCACCCCCCTGGCAATTATACATCAGTGGAGCTTTGTGAGTGCAAACTGAAGTCAGACCTGTGACTGAGATCCATGTCATAGGGGTGAGGATGTAATTTGAAACAAGCAATTAGATATCAGTGGAGCAGTGTGAATGCTGTCTGAATTGAGAATTGTGACTGAGGTACATTTAAAAGTCGTGTAACACATACAGCAGGAAGTCCTAGGACTGAGGAGTATCGACAGAGCTGTATGAACGTAGGCTGCTGGCAAGTTTGGGACTGATAAATCATCACAATTTACCTAACTCATAATCTAAATATTGCTGGGCTTTGGGAACAAATGAAAAATGTAAGATTTACATTTCCCAACAGCAGAAACATTTGCTGTCTATTGTAATCCAGATTCCTGGCCCTCATGACAGGAAGACAATTATTCCAGATTTGGGAGTAAAAAGGATTTAGTGCCCACATCGGGATTACAAAAGTTGAATACATTTGGAGTTTTTTTCCCTTGCAAATTTTGCTGGGTAAAGTGTGACATAATTTGTGGAGGGAAAATACTGCACATTCCTAGTTTTGCAGCTTATAAATGGGGAATCATGGAATATTGAAGTATTATCCACAGTTCTGCAGTGCCGAACTCAGTAATAGGGAGGAAATACTGCACCCGTTGGTATCTGTATTTACCAACGAAAGTATTACTTCCTAAAATAATAGGCAACCCTTAATGAACGGCTGTTAGGATGGATATGAATTCAACAAAATTATAAATACAATAGCAGCGTCCATGTAAAACGAATTATTTATTTTTATGGGAGTATTGTGAGGCCAAGTTTTGCGAGCAGTGTCACATGTCGCAAGGGGTTACCCTGCAAACTCTTGAGCATGTCTCTTCATGTTCCTACTCATTTGATAGATGTGTTGTAGTAAGTTAGTACTTACAGACCACCAAATTGCATGTTAACACTGGCAGGTAAAAATTTAGAGATTCCTTATCATTTATTCAACAAGAGTATATTCCTTACTTTCACTCAATTTAAGTGCTAATATCATCCATTTTAAGGATCCCAGAAATGATAGCCATTTCTGACAGACTGATGATAATGTTTTGATTTTTCTGTTATTTAAGTTGTAGTTATTTAAAGTAGATTTAGCAACACAGTGTTCATCTGCAAGGAGATTACATTTTTTAACAAGGGAAACTGTTGTAGTCAAAGAGACTTGAGATTTAAACATTTGCAAATTTCTTAAACTCCTTCCTAATCCCTCTTCCACAGGGCAATGCCTTCTTCTGTTCTGTCATGTTTTTGTAAAAGAGATATGCTTAGACCTGTATTGCCAACAGTTTGGCTTTAGATTTCTGTGTCAAAAAATTAACATTAATGTTAAGGGGTACGCCTAAGTCCTCAACCTCTATTTGGCTGAGTTAATCTCCAGGCACTTCACGATGGGCATGATGCTAAAAACCCTTTAATCCATCACTATAATGAGCCCCAGAGCAAAACAGCCTGGAATTCAGTTCACTTTGTGGGCTATATAAAATGTTTTGCTATTTTTCCTGTGTTTGGTTTTATTTTCATCATTTATTGTATTTCTGTCATGTGGAGCAAGCCATATTGGGAAATTGATCTTTTTGATAACAGAGCTATGTGGTTAATGTTTATTGGGCAGGAAGCTCCAAAAAGTTTCCCATTTGGAAGGAAGTTCGATTCTTTTATGATGTGTCATGATATTTGTGTACACTAAAATCTGTTTTGCAAGCATTTGCTAAAGTACATTGTAATGGTACTGTTTTGTATGAGGAATAAAAATGGGCCACTCTTCGCTTGCTCTCAACCCTACAGCTGGCTTACCCAGAAGGAGTTCTGCACAAGGCCAGGGGACGTGTGCACATACATGGTTTCTTGCTGCAAAAGGAGAAATTAAATTAGAGGGATCATCGGGTACAATAATTCCTTGCATACTTACCTTTTCTATTCTTTGGTTCACAGAGATTGTTCCTGGCTGACTGGTCCTGTCCTAGAGTGGGGGGCATCGTGGGACATTTTCTCCTTCCTTGTTTTTTCCCTTCTTCCCCGGGTTACTGTTGGTTCTTTGACTTTGTTTGGTACAATAAGTGACCAAGAGAGGTTGGGAGCCTTTCATCATTGCATGGTGTTCCTGCGGAAACGTAAGTAGGTTTTGACAGGTCTCACATAATGCATGTCCTGAACTGTGGCATTATTGAGAGTCAAATTACAATTAGGGCAATAAATCAAGTCCGACCAAGATGTGGCTCAAGAGTAGTACAGAGCAAATTCATACCTCCCATGTTGAGGGCCAGAAGCTCTTCCACGGAGTATAGAAGAGTGAAAGGCTTTTCTGGACCAAACAGACCAGGGGTCCCAGCGTTCGGCGTGATCCTGGCACGGACAGGCTCAGACGGGCTTGCCTTGGGCACGCCTTTTCCATGCCAGCGGTGTGTCTGCTGCGCGGTCGCATCAGCCTGCTTATTAATAGCTCATCACCCACCCAAAAAGGCTGGTGCGGCAACTGTTAAAAACGGTGGTCCTGCTCTAACAGGTGGGTACCATCAGAAATGTACAAAGTGCAAAATGATCATCGATACTTTAGAGGCAATACTTTAGAAGTTAATTCTCAAAGTAAATAGCAGCAATTTGGAAGGTTAAAACATCTTGGCCGCAGAGCACGGAGGTCCTCTCTTCCTGCCCTGGCTCCACTCTCACTACAGGCAGTTGAGCAGTCCTTTGTGTGGTGACAGGACACAGCCTATTCAGGTGTAAGTGTGAGGCTGTGCCCAGCTTCTCCCTCCCATCCTGCCCAGGATGGTCCATCAGGATTTGGATGGCCCATCAAGTCACACCTAAGCTCACTTTGTGTGTGGCTGTCTAGAGTGATTGCACAAAGCCCAACTATCACCCATCCCGAATGTGTATTGGAGACAGGCTGCAGGCACACAGGGGTAAAAGCAGAAAAATGCCATCTTCCTAAAAGAGGTATTTTCTTTAAATTGTAATGATATATTCCACTTTACCATTAAAGAGGATTTATCATTACAATTCCATAGAGTACAAAACATGATAGCTCCACCTCCTTCCAGTTGGGAATGACAACTTATTAGGTGCAACAAAGAATCCCCAATGTTAACCTATGGGAGGGGTAGCCCTCACAGTAGTAATAAACGAATTTGGGAGTTTTTCACTACCAGGACATGTAAAGCTTAAAAGTACACATCCTACCTTTTGTTTACACAGCACCCTGCCCTATGGGCAACCTACGGCCTACTTTAGGGTGACATATTTAATAAAAGAGGAGTTTAAGGCTTGGCAAGGGGTCTTGAATGTATTTTTATTAATGTATTGATATTTGTTGTTTGTCTTTTTTAAAATATGTCCCCTGAATTAATTGCAGTATTTGTAACTATGTGCTTGATAGACCCCCTGTTGGACAAGTGTATTCCCTCTCAATGTATTAACTGTATTTTAAAGTTTTAAGGTGTTTTTATTGTTTACTTTTATGGCTTTTACTTGCCGAATAAAGTATTTCTGAAGTCTGAAGTCTGAATGCTAAGTCGACATGGCAGTGTAAACTGCACACACAGGCTCTGCAGTGGCAGGCCTGAGACATGTTTTAAAGGGCTACTTAAGTGGGTGGCACAATCAGTGCTGCAGGCCCACTAGTAGCATTTAATTTACAGGCCCTGGGCACATGTAGGGGACTTTACTGTGGACCTATAGGTACATTAAATATGCCAATTGTGGATGAGTCAATCAAACCATATTTAGGGGAAGAGCACATGCACTTTCGCACTGGTTAACAGTGTTAAAGTGGTCAGAGTACTAAAGCCAACACAAACAAGATCACCAAAATGGGAGGCAAGCAGGCAAAAGGTTTGGGGAAATACCACCCTAAGGCTGTCAGTTCTAACATGAGAGAACTACCAAACCTCCTGGGAGCTCTTATCCCTAAGGTGGAAGAATCGGGACAGACCATCAGCATTGGCGTGGCCTGACCCAGATCTGTGTTCCACTGTAAAGGCCATTCCCTGTTGGGAGATGGACCACTTGAACAGTTTTGGATCCTCACCACTCACTTGCATTAGCTACCTGAGGGGCCTGTGGTTTGTCGCAATCCAGAGTGAGTTCCAAACAGGGATGGTCTCAACTTCTTAAGTGCCCAGACCACAGCAAAGGATTCCCTTTCAGTAGCACTCCACCTCTGTTCCCTGGGAAGTAACTGCCTAGAGATGAAAGGTACAGGTTGGCCTAGGCCCCTCATCATTAAGGGGCCGATTCCGATCTCGGCCGGTAGGGCTCCGAATAGGCTTCGGCTTTACCGGATCCGATTCGGAGCCCTTTTTCCCGACCGAATCGTACGCGGGTCCGGCCGAGCGAGTACGATGCGAAATCGCCGACCGACTCGTCCGGGCGACCCGACCGCTCCGACCGACTCGTACCCGGATCGTACCGCTCCGACCGACTCGCTCGGACCCGATTCGCACCGCACAATGGAGACGTTTTCCGGCCGGGTAAGTACGATGCGCACCTCGACCACTCCGACCGACTCGCGCCGTCCGACTCCGAACTCGCTGTCGGAGCCGTACTTTGGGGGTCCGTGTCGGACCCCTGTACTGCGTACTCCATGCGAGCGCACACAGGGGGACCCATGGGTCCCCCTACCTGTGCGTGTACGCCCTGGCGCGTCGCGGCGTACTCGCTGTAGGGGCGCCCTTGTCCGCCTCGCACCCATTGAGGCAATGGGAGCCCGCGTACGCGTTATGACGACCGGCTCCCATTGAGGTTCAATGGGAGTCCGACCCGACTCGTGTCCGGTGGCATACGAATGCATCGGACTCGTTCGGTCGGACTGCACGGGTCCGATTCGGTCGGAAATCTCTCCGGGTCCGGCTCGGTCGGAGAGATTTCCGGCCCGAATCGGAATCGACCCCTAAGTTGTGAAAGTATTGCCCCTATGCCATGCTCTGAGGCATCAGTTTGTACAATGCATTCCCTGGAAAAGTCAGGGGCCTTGAGCACAGGGGCTGTGCACATGGCCTGCTTTAAGGAGTCAAATGCTTTTTGGCATGCCTCTGTTAAATCATATTTCTGGGCTGCTTCTTAGAAGTCAGCTCAGTCAAGGGGGCAAAAATCATGCCATACCCCTTGACAAACCTCCTGTAGTAACCTGTGAGGCCTAGGAAGGCTCTCACCTCAGTTTTAGTGTTTAGGGGCTCCCAGGCAATGATGGTTTCTATCTTGGCATGGAGGGGCTGCACCTACCCCTGCCCATCAGGTGTACCAAGTACACCATAGATGCCCTGCCTAATCTGGCACTTGCTGGCCTTGATAGTCAGGCCTGCATTTTTCAGGGGCTTATGTACTTCCTGCAGGCGAAAAATGTGATCCTTCCAGCTGCTACTGAAGACAGTTATGTCTTCCAAGTAAGCTGCACTGAATGCCTCCATACCAGCAAAAAACATGTTCACCAGCCACTAGAAGGTGGCAGAGGCATTCTTGAGTCCAAAGGGCATCACTTTAAATTGGTAGTGGCCTTTTGGAGTGGAGAAGGCTGACCTCTCCTTGGCTACTTCAGTTAGGGCAATCTGCCAGTACCCTGAAGTACTTGAAGGTCAAAAGTACTCAGGAACTGGGCAGCCCCTAACCTGTCAATCAGCTCATCAGCCCGGGCAATGGGATGAGCATTAGTCTTGGTGACTGAATTGAGCCCCCTGTAATCTACACAGAACCTGAGTTCTGGTGTAGTGCCTGGCATTTGCAGATTTTGGCACCAGCACCACAGGGCTGGACCAGGGTATTACTAGATGGTTCAATCACCCTCAGCTCCACCATCTTGGATGTGTCATCCTTGATGCTAGCTCTCCATTTGTCAGACAGTCTGTAGATTTTATTTTAGGACGGGGAGGCTGTCTCCTGAGTCAATCTCATGGGTACACAAATGTGTAACCACAGGAGTGAGGGTAAATATAGAGGAGAACTGTCCAAGCAACTGGTGACAGCCCCTCTGCTGTTCTGAAGCCAGTGTAGGGGAAAGGTTTATGCCCTCCATTGACCCATCCTTCTCTTCGTAGGCTAGGAAGTCAGGGAGAGGTTTACTGTCCTTCTCCTCCCCACCATCTGTCACTAACAGCATGGTGACATCAAATCTCTCAAAGTGTGGTTTGAGATAGAGAACTGTAGGAAGCTGGCTCTGTATATACTATACCAAATTAAGGTATAGTGTGCACAGAGTCCAGTGGATCGCCAGAGCTATAGCAGAGACTAAAGTAGATATCTTACTCTCTTTTGTGGTAGTGTGGATGAGCAGTCAGACTTATCAGAGGGTAGTGTTAAGCATTTGTTGTACACACTCAGGCAAGAAATGATGTCACACACTCAAAGACTGAATCCGGACCAATTGTTTGTAAAAGAAGTTGTTACTTTGTTATTTTTATTACTAGAACCAAGATTTACTCAGTAGCAGGTAAGAGATACTTTAAATACAATGATACTTTTCAGATACAGAGTGTACTGGTTTTGTAGATGCATACAAATTACTTTGCAGTTGGAAAAATGGATTGTGAGCCCTTGAAAAAACTGTAAATTACTTAAGGTTACTGTGTAGTTACTTTCAGTTACTTTTCTACTTTTTCACGAAACAAACTAAGCACACAGTTTGGGCATTGTGGTACATTAGCAAGCAGGTTAACTCATGTGAAGACTCTAAGTTACTTTTGTTGCAGTACAAGACTGGATCAACAGAACAATTTTGGAGAAAAACCCACCATACAATCCTATGGAGGAAAAAACAGTGTTATGTTTACAGGTAAGTAAATGGATTTGGTAACTGAGTTTTGGAGGTAAAACCAAGGTTCCTGAAGGCTCAGGTCAGCACTCGAGGTGCATCACCAGCGGCACAGGGGCTACTGGGTGCAGAGTGCACTGGTGCCAATGTTAGCCGATGAGGCTAAGGGGCACCTTGGTTGGTGGCTACTCACGGACAGGCCACGCTGGTTCGAGAGGCAAGCTTCTGGGGTTAAGGTAAGAGCAAAAGGAGGCCCAGGTCAGCACCAAGTCCACACCACCAGCTGCGCAGGGGCGGACGGATGCAGAGGGCTTAGGAGGAGTTGGGAGCCCAATGCTTTCCTATTTTGGTTGCTGGTCAAGGAAAAAGACTGCAGGCTGGAGCCAGAAGATTGGAAGACGAGAACCAATAACTGGAGGATGAAGTTGAAGAGTTGCTGGACACCAGAACCATGTGTCTTTTCGTGTCGGGTTCTTCTCACCAGTTCGGGTCGGGGGGATCCATCAGGATGAGGCTACAGGCGTCGAGGAGAAAGTTGGAGGAGGTCGTCTAACACTGGATCCCAGGTCAGGATCACTGTGGGGGCTCTTGCTGGGGTGTTGGGCCACTCGGACTTGGGCGTTGGGTGCAGAGTGGTGAGGACCCGTGGATACAGTGGGATCTGGAGTCCTGGCTTAGGTTACTGTTTGACAAATCCGGTGTCCGCGGGAGAGCAGAGTCTGTTTGAAAGGCAGGGCAGGTCCCCGGGGTTCTTGGAGGATGCTGGCTGCAGGACTTGCCAGTTTCAGCATTGCAGAGGTTGCAAAGCAGGAGACAGGCTGGTAGGGCTGGGGCCAAATCAGTTGTCGTCGTCCTCTTCTCTACAGCACAGCTCTTTGGTCCTTCTTCTTCTTGTCGAGTTGAATCTGAGGAGGCAAGGTTCTGAGGTGCCCCTAAATACTAGATCTAGGGGCGTTACAGGGGTGTGCAGGTCGGGACCAATGGGTCCCTTCCCTGGGGTGTCAACATCCCGTTTTATGCCATCCTCCAGTGTGAGGGGAAACTTCAAGATGGAGGGAACTGAGATGTGTGCTTCACTTCGCCTCCGCCATCTCAGGGGTGGGGTTAGCAAAGGTGGGCACACCTCTCTTCCTGGCTAGGTTTTCCTGCCAGTTCCCGTGCCTAAATGGGGGTCAGAACCGGTGGGAGCCAGTTGCTGATAGCAGCAAAAGGCTGGGGGTAGCTGACAAAGGCAGCAGGCTTTGAAGCTCCCTCTTCGTGGACCCTGCCCGTCCTGGGGGAGGAGGCATGACACCTCTGCCCAGGATGTGCTTTGTTCCCAGACCCAGAGATCGGAGTCTCTCTACCCAGGGGTCCAGAAACCTGTCTGGTGGTGGCAGATGGCTAGGAGCCAGTCAGGAACCACACCAGAGTTGGTTGTTTTTCAGGGAGCATCTCTAGGATGCCTTCTGAGTGCATTTTTCATTAAATCCAACACTGGCATCAGTGTGGGTTTAATGTGCTGGCAAGTTTGGTACCAAACTTCCCAGACTTCAGTAAAGCCATCAGGGAGCTGTGGAGTTTGTGCTGACAAACTCCCAGCCCCTGTACTCAAAATGGCTCCACTGCACTTACAATGTCTGTGAATGGCACAGACATGTGTGCCATGTCTACTCTTAAGTGTGGTCTGCACCAAAACACACAGCCTGCAATGGCAGGGGGTGGGTGTTAAGGTGAGGGGTCTCTGAGGGCAGCACAATACATGCTACAGCCCTCGAATGCCCTCTCTAGTCAAAAGGCCCTTGGTACCAGGGGTATCTTTTACAAGGGACTTACATGTGGCCCAGAGGTGTGTCAATTGTGGGTAACAAAGGTACAGTTTTGGGAAAGAACATAGCTGCTGTGGCATGTTTAGGTGGATCCCAGCACACACTCAGTCAAGTTGGCATCAGGTATCTGGCAAAAAGTTAGGGGGTAACCATGCAAAACAGGGCACTTTCCTACAAGAAACCTTAAGGGGTGTTTGATTGTCTTGAGGTCCATCATGTAGGTGGCCTCCCGCTCCATCTCAACAATCTCAGATGGCTCAGTCCATTGGTCTTGGAGGGCCCTGGGCTCCGTGGGTACCATCACCAACACTTTCTGCCCAGGCTGAAATTACGCGGTGGTAGCTGTCTGGTCATGCCACTGCTTTATCACTTCCTGACTGGCCTCTAAGTTTTCAGAAGCTTGCTTCCAAAACTTGGCCATCAGCTTCTGGAGGGCTAGCATGTGCTAACCATATCCTGGGGAGGTTTCCTGGGAGCTTACTCCCACCCCTCCTTAACCAGACTGAGAGGTCCCCTTACAGGGTGACCATACATCCCCTTCTGTGGTACCTCTCAGTAAGCAAACAGTAGGCATAGTAAGAGGATGTTCCACTTATACTTTATGGCCTTAGGCAGGCCCTTGAAAATGCCTTAGAGAGTCTTGTTGAATCTCTCAACAAGCCCATTGGTTTGTGGATGGCTGGGTGTGCAAACACTGTAAGTAACTCCACACTCCTTATATGTAAACTGCAAATATGCAGACATAAAGTTAGCCCCCGTGTCAGACACCACTTCCTTGGAGAAACCTACTCTGGTGAAAATCCCCATGAGGGCCTTAGCCACTGCAGGTGCAGTTGCAGTCCTCAGAGGTGTGGCCTCTGGGTCTCTTGTTGCATGAACCACTCAATCAATCAATCAATCACGGCATTTATAGAGCGCGCTACTCACCCGGGAGGGTCTCAAGGCGCTGGGGGAAGGGGTAAGTTACTGCTCGAACAGCCAGGTCTTGAGCTGCTTCCTGAAGGAGAGATGGTCCTGGGTTCGCCGAAGGTGAGTGGGGAGGGAGTTCCAGGTCTTGGCTGCCAGGTAGGAGAAGGATCTTCCTCCGGCGGTGGCTCTGCGGATGCGTGGTACGGTGGCGAGGGCATGGCTGGTTGATCGTAGCTGGCGGGTGTGCGTGTAGAAGGTCATGCGGTCGTTGAGGTACTTGGGGCCCAGGTCGTGGAGGGCCTTGTGTGCGTGGGTGAGGAGTCTGAACGTGATTCTCTTGCTGACGGGGAGCCAGTGCAGGTCTTTCAGGTGTCCGGTGATGTGGCTGTGTCGGGGGATGTCCAGGATGAGTCGTGCGGAGGCGTTCTGGATGCGCTGGAGTCTTTTTGAAGTTTGGCTGTGGTTCCGGCGTAGAGGGTGTTCCCATAGTCCAGTCGGCTGGTGACGAGTGCCTGGGTGACGGTCTTCCTGGTTTCAGTGGGGATCCATCTGAAGATCTTGCGGAGCATGCGCAGGGTGTTGAAGCACGAAGATGAGACGGCGTTGACTTGTCTGGTCATCGACAGGGAGGAGTCCAGGATGAAGCCCAGGTTGCGTGCGTGGACCGTTGGCTTGGGTGCGGTGCCCAGGGCGGGGGCCACCAAGAGTCGTCCCAGGCGGAGGGTGATGAGCCCAGGATGAGGACTTCCGTCTTGTCTGAGTTCAGTTTAAGGTGGCTGTTCCTCATCCAGTCGGCGACGTCTCTCATCCCGTCGTGTAGGTTGGCTCTGGCGGTGGTGGGGTCGTTGGTGAGGGAGAGGATCAGCTGGGTGTCGTCGGCGTAGGAGATGATGTTGAGGTTGTGTTGGCGTGCGATGGCTGCGAGGGGGCTCATGTAGACGTTGAAAAGGGTTGGACTGAGTGAAGATCCTTGTGGAACGCCGCAGATGACTTCGGTGGCCTCGGATCTGAACGGGGGAGGCGGACTCTCTGGGTTCTTCCGGCGAGGAACGAGATGATCCATTCCAGTGCTTTCTCTCGGATTCCGATGTTGCTGAGGCGCTTCACTAGGGTGCGGTGGCAGACGGTGTCGAACGCCGCGGAGAGGTCCAAGAGGATGAGGGCTGCTGTTTCCCCGTTGTCGGTTAGGGTTCTGATGTCGTCGGTGGCTGCGATAAGGGCGGTCTCGGTGCTGTGGTTGGCCCGAAACCCGGACTGCGAGGGGTCGAGGGATCCATTCGTCTCGAGGAAGGCGGCAAGCTGTCTGTTGACCGTCTTCTCGATGACTTTGGCCGGAAACGGAAGGAGCGAGTTCCAGGATAAACAGTTCCAGGATAAACCTGTTGCCAGAGGCTGTCTAGGGATCTTTGGTCCCTACAATGTTGATGCTCACCCTTTCAAAGGGGGTGCCAACAACAGGCAAGGGATTCAGGGAAACCTTTAGCTTCTGCCCTGTCTTCCCGCTGGCCTGGCAGGTGAACCATGTCCTACAGAATGCATCTGAGGATATCCTTATCCAGGGCCAGTAAAAGTGGGGGACAAACCTGGCAAAGGTCCCACGGATTCAGAAGACCTCAGCTGGAGGAAGTTCCTTCTCCTAATTCACTGCAAAGACCTGGAACTCCCTGCCTCTGCACCTCAGGCAATCACCATCGCTGCCTCAATTTAGGAAGGACCTCAAGACCTGGCTCTTCATTTGAACCGCAGAGGTCCCCCCAAAGCACCTTGAGAGCCTTACAAGTGAGTACTCACGCTATACAAACTTTGGTTGATTGATTGAAGGTCTTGTCCTGTCCCATATGTCCGGTCAAGAGTATCTAATGAGCCAGCCCCAGTATGAAGGCCCAGTAGCATTGAGGAACTACCAGTGTACCTTTTGCCCCCTGCACAGGTGCCTTAGGCTCACTATACAGGAGGTTTCCCTCCCAGTAAATGCGGTGATTACCAGAGACCTCACCAGCTGCCTGAGATTTGGCCTGTTGCCTCATGCCCTCCAGGGTTGAGCACTCCTTCTGCGTCTTGCAGAACTCCTCCCTAGTGGGTTCCCCCTCTACTTGCCATCCAGCAAGTTCAGATAGATCACCAAGGGAGGCAATATCCTCCTCAGTGGGCTCCCAGGCAACCTCCTCCGGCACCCCATCCACCTCAACTGGTAGACATTCAGGGACTGGTTTCTTACGCCTGCTGCCCTTCCCTCTTTTGGTCCTTGTCTTGGCCATTTTTCCAGGCTCAAGACTTCCCTGACTCCCTTCCTTGGCAGCCATGGACCTGGTGGTTGCACAAACCCACTCAGGCAACCCTAACATTTCCAGGTGTCCTGAGCACCACTTCCTGCCAGGTAGTGTGATCAAATCATTCCCTAGTAATCCACAGGTATGGCAGGGCTCACTGCAACTTGCGGATGACCTGAGACCCCCCCACTCAAAAGGAACAAGGGCCACTGGGTAGTGACCCTCACAGTTGTCAGCTACTACAACCTGGTGGAATGTATTAGGTAAAATCAGCTCTGGGGTCAACACTTGACTCCTTACTGTAGTTATGCTGACTCCTATGTCCCTCAGAGCCTCAACACCTTGCCCATTAATGGTGACCCACTGCTTATACTTTGCAGTATTGGTAGGAATATGGGCTTTAGGCACCATCTCCACATTACCCAGGGACCCTAGGCTAACCTCACTGACTCCACCCCCACTGACTGGGACAAACTCCTCCCCAAGCACTAAACTTTCCATCCCTGGTGTCTTATCTCCAGTGGGAGGCTGTGCCCTTTTGGGACATTTGGGATCCTCCCGATAATGCCCATACTGATAGCACTCATAGCACTTAGGAGTTTTGTTCTGATTCTTTTCAGGGAAGCTCTTTTTCTGGTGGCCAAATTGGGAATAGGACCCTTACCCCTGAGAACTGTTTTGGGAGCCTTGAGAGAACTCCTTTTTACCTTCCCCTTCCTCCTTCTGGTGGAAACCCTGACCATCCTTTGGTAGTCCGCCAGATGCATTTTTGGACACTCTGGCGCTGACCCAGAGGTTCGCCTCTTCAGCAAGCTTCCTGGAGTCAGTCAGCTTGCTATCAACCAGGTGCTGGCGCAGCTCTGGAAAACAAATATCAAACATCTGCTCCCTCAGAATGAGCTTGTACAGCCCAGTGAAATCATCTACCTTGCTGCCCCTCATCCAGCCTTTCAGTGCCTTGCTGTAGTAGTCCAAAAAATCCACCCAGGTCTATGTAGGGATTTTGTGGCTACCCCGGAACTTCTGCCTCTACCTTTCAGGACCAACCCAAGTATTGCCTTCATAGGGGTGTGCTGTGTCTGGTCCTCTATCTCTAGTGTAAGCAGTGTGCCCCTCTCCAATGTGGGCTTGTACCTCCACAAGCTACACCCCTCATCAGGAACCCTGTGCCCCCTTAGAGCCACTTCATAAGCTGAGAACCACTTGTCAATGTCATCTCTCACCATATAGTTTGGCACCAAATACTTTGGCATGAGGAGCTTTCCCTCTCCATGGCACACTGCAGGTATGTAGCCACCACTACTGTTGAATTCTGCCTGCTTGGCTTTGATATTCAGCTCCTTAAGTCTATGCTTATGTGCCAACTTTTCCTCCTCCATCCTCAGTTTGGTTAGTTCCAATTTAAGTTTCCTCTACTCTTTCATGTACTCCCGCTCCTGTTGGAACACGCCTCTGGCAGACACACTGCTCCCTGCTCCATCCTGAGCATCAGGGGCCTCCATGTCATTTGCCGGGGAAGACTAGGACTCTCCTTGGAGGGCAAGACCCTGGTCTGGATCCATTCTTTTCTCCTCCTCTGATATAGCTCCCTCCTCCTCCTCATTGTCATCCACCTCAGAATTAGAATATTAGTTCCAGTAGACATTGTGTTTCCTTTCTTTTTACAGGAAATTCGCACACATGACTGTGTGATTTTACCGATAAACATAGAAAAGACACACCCGATACAGAAATATACACAAGGGTGTATGGTAAGGCTTTACAAATACACCTATATCTTGACCTTCAATCACTCTACATCTAGAAAAAGTACTAACTTATTTAAAAAAAAATCTTTTCTTTGAATCATTTCATCTACAATACCAGCACACAAAGTGGACCAGTGCCACATATGAAATTTGCACTGTCGCCTGATGCTCCGTTCATTCATGTGCATCCTACCCGTATCTGGGCTTGATCCATCGTAAAAAAAAGTCTGTGAACAGTACTATCTGTAAGTCAAGTTTTAAGTTGTCTTGTTAACCAGGCATTGGGAACAGACACACACATATAAGGAATGTCCACCACGCATGCACAGCTTGATTATATTCTTGCACACTTTCACCAGGTCTGTGATCACCTTTCTCTCACTACTTGCATGACAGATTGTGGGAATAAGGCAAACTTAGTCTCTCTACTTTCTTTCTACATGGAACCTCTCTCAGTAAGTAAGGGAGGACCCATGGATCAAATTTATGCAATTGCTTAGGTCCGACTTTCTCTAATTAAAAAGTCTTTTGCCATTTTAGACCTTAGCTTCTTTAATCTGGTGACCTAAGCCGCACCACTGGGCACTTGTATTACCTCTTCTGAATTTTCTAAATTCCTTTTTCTCTTTTTAAGAAATTGGTCCAATCAATTGTATATATAAAAATTCATCATGTATGGGTCATTAAAAATAATTTGTTTACGTCCTCTAGGTACCCCCTTTCTTTCTTACCTGTGTGAAAATCTATACTATTTGGGAAAGGTCCTGAAGAAGGTGGTTCATATCGTGTTTCACCCCACCAAAACGCGCGTCGACCTCATTTGTCTAGACCTTGCTGTATACGGTCATTTGACCTGGTCTTGGAGACTTTTAATACCCTTGTTTCTCCCTCACACCCAGATGTGTATAGGGGTTTGGATTGTTTGTGTTTGCCTGTTTAGTATGAATGAGTGAGATTGCTAATGATATAGTGTTGTGTATATTCAGTCTTCAGTAGAGGTCCAGAGCTTATGTACTGTAATTAGAGCATATATGTTTTGCATATTTTTGCTTTTTAAAGAAACAATAATGTTTGTAGAAAAAAAGAAAAATCCATAAAAACACCATTGTACTTTGTTTTAAACAAATAATCAAGCTACGCTGATACATGTTATGAAAAAAAGCAATCATGAATAATAAGTAAAAGATAAAAGTAAAAATAAATAATTCAATTGAATCTTACAACTGTGAAGTCTTGATCATGTGTTTTGTATAAACCCATACTAGATTTAATCTATCTCACAAAGAAATATAGGTCAAAGGGGAGTTTTGTTGTTTGATTGTATTTGTTGTTTATTCCCCTCTTTCTCCCTGACCTGAATTACCATCCCAGAGGGGGTTCCCTTTCTCTGCAGATCCACCTCATCCTCTACTGAGGTAGCCTGCCATCTCCAAACTTCTTCAAGAGCCCTCAAGGCCACCTGGAGATTCAGCTTGGTAGCCCTTTTGTCTGCTTTCAGCCCCTTCTGCTTGCAGAAGTCTAGCAGCTCAGACCTGCTGAGGGTGTCGAAGTTGCTGGCTTCAATATCCATGGTACAACAAGGAATTTTAGGACACTTAAATTTAGAAAAGGGGGAAAAAGGCAATTAAAAACTAAAGAAGAATTAAAAAAAACTTGTAATTGTCTATAGATGTGGAACAGTAGTGTTCACCAAGTCACAAACATAACCCCTATCCCACCACTGCCACCATTGCTAGAAATTGGGTTTCAGGTTGGCAGAGGTATGCACCCAGTCCAAGCAGGAACCACAATCCTATTCAGGGTAGGTCACAAACACACCCTAAATTAACCTGTGCTCACCGCTTGGCAGCTTGGCACAAAGCAGTCAGGCTTAACTTAAAAGGCAATGTAATGTATTTGTGCAACACTTCAAACAGTAAAACAGTGAAAACACAACACAAAAAGATACCACACCTAGTCAAAAAAATAGAACTTAATTTAATGAACAAAAAAATACAGAAATTACAAAAATCCAATATATAGAACCGGAGTTATAAATTAAGTTCTAAAGAATGAACTGGAATGTAGTGCTTGAAAGCCTAAAACGCCAAACAGGGCTTTCTGGCTGCGCTAGACTGGGTTTAATCCAAACGTTCAGGCTGACCGCAATGCAGCGCGGGTCAGATACAAGGACCAGCCTTGGCCCACTGCAAAGTACCTTGTTTGCGTCGACATCGAGGGAGATGTGAAGAGCAGAGGAGGCGATGTGTAGTCATCAATCCCTAGGATGGAGGTGATGCTTCCGCTCCGAGCTGCGTGAAGTCAGAGATGCATCGGAGATGGAGGCGATGCGCCGCCCCATCCGCGATGCAATTCACTCGATCCTCACAGCAGCGGCGATGCATCAGTTTTGAATTAGATGGGCCGGTTCAGAGTGGCGCAACAGAATAAATGCATGGATTTTTGCTGGAGCAGCACTTCATACCCTTTCAAGGGCTTATGACTGGGTTGGTCCCACTTGACAGGGCAAGACTCACAGATGGCAGAGTCCAGGTGCTGTAGCAGGGTGGTTGGAAGTCGTTGATATCCCTGAGTCTTCAGATCAGGAGGCAAGCCAGCAAGCCCTTGGAGTCACTCTGGTTCTGCGTTCAAGTGCTGTGCGCCTAGTCCTTCTCACCCAGGCAAGGGGGGACACAGTAGGCAGCAGGTCAACTTAGCTAGGAAGCAGTTCTTCCACATCAGCAGTCCTTAAGAGTGGCAGTCCATCAGCAGCACAGCAGTCCTGCTACCTGGCAAAGTAGCCACAGGTCCAGAAGTGTACTAAAATAGTAGGGTCAGAAGTCCAGTTCTTTTAACCAGTAGTGCCTTTTAAGTGAGGGAGAC
This sequence comes from Calotriton arnoldi, assembly GCA_963921515.1. NCBI lineage: Eukaryota > Metazoa > Chordata > Amphibia > Caudata > Salamandridae > Calotriton > Calotriton arnoldi. The sequence continues at coordinate 115,721 of CAWUFW010012152.1, forward strand.
TTCAAAGAAGGGCTTTGAAGTGCACAGAGGTCCTCCCTTCCTGCCCTGGCTCCAGACTCACTACAGGGGGTTATGCGTCCTTTGTGTGGGCATGAACAAAAAAGGGTGGCTGTTCCTATATGGAAAGTAAAAGGTTGGAGTATGTAAAGTGAGGGAGCCTTCCTTATTAGGAATCGTTGCCCTCACACACCCATGTGGGTGACATGCTTCATCAATGGGCTTTTGCTCCTCTTGGGGCCGGGACTGCAATGCTGCACAGGGCCCGCAAGAGGGCTCTTTGACAGAGATCTTTTTGTTTCAGCTGTAATGATTCGTGCAGGTGTGTGGGGATTATGGTAATGAATATAGTGAGAAAAAGGGTGGCCTTAAAACTACCTAAGAGGTACCCAGAGGTATATTTAATATGGGGTCCCTTTAGCAGGATTAAAATAAGTTAGGTGTAGATTCAAAGGGCAAAGTTATGAAGCGTGACAATCTAGAGTGTGGTATTTGGAAGCTTAGGTCGACATGTTTCACGTCTTTCTGGTCCAGGAGGAATCCATGGCGTTTCTTCAGGACCAATGAAATTAGATACCCTACCTTTACTCAGGGCGATGTGTGTAAAGTTAAAACTGGTTTATGTCTATCGATCTATAGCAGTGAGACAAACGGTCAATAGTACCTAAGAGTTAATTACCCTATCGCGATCTCATAATCCAACCCAAATCAACAGCACTTCGAGTGCCTTAGGTCAAGGCAGAGGACTGTAAGACACTGCGGTATCAATGAGTCCAACGTGGAGGATCGCGTTTGACCTAACCCTTTCCCTGCCTTCCTGGAAGTAGTCCTTTGTGTGGGGACAGGACACAGCCTATTCAGGTGTAAGTGTGCAGCTGTGCCCAGCTCCTCCCTCCCATCCTCCCCAGGATGATCCATCAGGATGTGGATGGCCCATCAAGTCACGCCTATCCTCCTTTTGTGTGTGGCTGTCTAGAGGGAATGCACAAAGCACAGCTGTCACCCACCCCAGACGTGTATTGAAGACAGGCACAGGCGCACAGGGCTAACAGCAGAAAAATGCCATATTTCTAAAAGTAAAAACAACAATTGATGGTTTCTTTTGCATATTTCTAAAAGAGGCATTTTAAAAATTGTAATGATAAATTCAACTTTAGCTTTAAAGAGTATTTATCATTACAATTCCATAGGAACTAAACATGATAGCTCTACCTCCTTCCAATTGGGAATTATAGCTTATCAGATGTAACAAGGAATCCCCAATGTTAACCCTTAGGAGGGGTAGGCCTCACAGTAGTGAAAAACAAATTTGGGAGTTTTTTATTACCAGGCCATGTAAAGCTTAAAATTGCACGGCCTACCATTTAATTGCACAGCACCCTGCCCTATGGGCTACCTAGGGCCTACCTTAGGGGTGACATATGTAATCTCATAGGAGTTTAAGGGAATAGGTGACAGAAAAACTAAAGCCTTAACCACAAAGGCAGCACCAGAGCCATAACACACCAGTATCAAGAATGAAAGTCGTCATCACGCCGCCACATAGGAAAACATTAAAACTCCTGTTTTCCCGAATGCCAACATCATTCACTGTTATAGCACGCATACCATCAATACGCTGATTTAAAATTAATCTAGAAACGAGCAAAAAATTTCAACTACAGCAGCGTAGTACTGTAAAACAAAGAATATTTAACATTTTCACAAAGCCATATTTATAAAAAAGCGTTTTAAATTAAACCGTTTCTGCAATAGTCCTTCATTTATATTAACCAATCCATTAAAGCGTCTCCCAAAAACAAATGTTCGCCATTGTCCATGTAGAACTCAAAATAACATCAAACAATAATGAGGAAAATAAATAAACATCCTGTCACATTCTCAACATCGTTAAAAAATGCAGACCAAAGCTTATTTTGTTTTAAATTATAGTTTACCTCAGAAAAACGTATAAATGCTGTCGACCACCATTTTGTGCTCAGTGCTTCTCTGACACTGCTCATAAGCACACGCCTCTGCGAATACCTTTGTGAAATCCTGTTTATAAACGAAACAGTGCCACCTACCTGTAGAAGTAAAACATTCACAGCAAACACCCTTATTCTCAACAATTTATTTGAGAATAATTGAAAATAATTGCATATTTTTTACATTAATAGATTGCTGGCTGGCTCTCCTGCTGCCTTACTTTTGCCACAACAGCCGGAATCCAAAGAATGTAAGCAGTATTTAAAATCTATTTTAAAAGTGCCTCACAACAACTTTAGAAGATACACTATGAATATTATTTTATTAACAGCATCCCACTAGGTATATACTGGACAGAGACCTAGGGAGAAAAATATTCAATCTACCACCACTGGGGGCGTCCCTCAGGACAGGCGCTGGACAGTGGCGGGGGAAACTTTTTATTTAAACTCCACTGGAGGCGTCCCTCAGAGCAGGTGCTGAACAGTGGCAGGGGGGTCATTTTTTATTCTAACTCCACTGGGGGCATCTCTCAGGGCTGGCGCTGGACAGTGGAAGAGGGCTAATTTTTTCGACTCTAATTCTGCTGGAGACATCCCTCAGGACAGGCACTGCACAGTGACTGGGGCAAATTTTTTATTCTAACTCTGCTGGGGGCTTCCCTCAGGGCAGGCACTGGACAGTGGCAGGGGGCTAACTTTTTATTCTAACCGCGCTGGGGGTGTCTCTCAGGGCAAGTGCTGGACAGTGACTGGGGGATACTGTTTTATTCTAAATCTGCAGGGGGGCATCCTTCAGGGCAGGTGCTGGAAAATGACTGGGGCTACTTTTTTATTCTAAATCCACTGGGGGCATACCTCAGAGCTGGTGCTGGAAAGTGAGTGGGAGCTAGTTTTTTATTCAAAGTCTGCTGGTGACACAGCTCAGAGCAGGCGCTGGACAGTGAGTGGGGGCTTGATCAATTATTTAAACTCCACTGGGGCATCACTCAGGGCAGGAGCTGGAAAATAACAGGGGGCTAATTTTTGATTCTAACTCTGCTGGGGGCGTCCCTCATGGAAGGTGCTGGACCGTGACTGGGGGCTAAGTTTTTTATTCTAAGTCCGCAGGGGGTGTCCCTCTGGGCAGGCGCTGGACAGTGGCTAGGGGCTAATTTTTTATTCTAATTCCGCTGGCAGAGTGCCTCAGGGAAGGTGCAGGACAGTGGCAGGTGGCTATTTTTTTTATTCTAAATCCACTAGGGCTTCCCATAGGGCAGGGGCTGGACAGTGGCAGGGGGCAAATGTTTTATTTAAAGTCCACTGGGGGAGTACCTCAGAGCAGGCAATGAACAGTGGCAGGGGGCTAATTTTTTATTTTAACTCTGCTGGGGACGTCTCTCAGGGAATGCACTGGACAATGGCAGAGGACTCATTTTTTATTCTAACTCCCCTAGGGGCTTCCCTTAGGGCAGGCAGTAGACAGTGGCAGGAGGCAAATTTTGCATTCTATCTACTCTGGGGGTGTCCCTCAGGGCAGGTGTTGGACAGTGACTGGGGGCTACTTTTTATTCTAAATCCGCTGGTGGCCTCTCTCAGGGGATGCGCTGGACAGTGAGTGGTGGCTTATTTTTTATTCAAACTCCACTGGGGGAGTTCCTCAGGGCAGGCGCTGGACAGTGACTGGGGGCTAATTTTTCATTCTAATTCAGCTGGGGGCGCACCTGAAGTGAGATGTCGGACTGTAACTGCGGGTTCATTTTTCATTCTAACTTCGCTGGGGGCATCTCTCAGGAAAGGCATGGGGCAGTGACTGGGTGTTAAGTTTTTCATTCTAACTCCGCTGGGGGTGTCCCTCAGGGCAGGCCCTGGACAGTAACAGTGGGTTCATTTTTTATTTAAACTCCACCGGGGGTTTCCTTTACGGCAGGCCCTGGACAGCGGCAGGGGGCTTATTTTGTATTCTAACTCTGCTGGGGACATCTATCGGGGCAGGCACAGCACAGTGACTGGAGGCTAATTTTTCATTCTAACTCCAGTGGGGGCGTCCGTCAAACCAGGCTCTGGACAGTGGCTGTGGGCACATTTTTTATTTAAACTCCACTGGGGGCGTCCCTCAGGGCAGGCGCTGGACAGTGGCAGGGGGCTAATTTTTTATTTTAACTCTGCTAGGGGCATCTCTTAGAACAGGTGCTGGACAGTGGCAGGGAGCAAACTCTGCTGGGGACATCCCTCAGGGCAAGCACAGGACAGTGACTTGGGGCTCTTTTTTTATTTTAACTCCTCTGGGAGCTTCCCTCAGGGCAGGTACTGGACAGTGGCAGGTGGCAAATTCATTTTCTAACTGCGTTGGGGGTGTTCATAAGGGCAGGTGCTGGACAGTGACTGGGGTCTATTTCTTTATTCTAAATCCTCTGGGGGCATCATTCAGGCAGGTGTTGGACAGTGACTGGGGACAAATGTTTTATTTTAACTCCCCTGGGGGCGTCCCTCAGGGCATGCGCTGGATAGTGGCAGGGGGTTAATTTTTATTCAAACTCTGCTGGGGTCTTCCCTCAGGGCAAGCGCTGGACAGCAGCAGGGGACTAGTTTTTTGTTCTAACTCCACTGGGGACATCCCTCAATGCAGACACTGCACAGTGACTGGAGGTACATTTTTTATTCTATCTCCGTTGGGGCTTGCCTCAGGGCAGGCACTGCACAGCTGCAGGGAACATAGGGCCAGATGTACGACCCTTCCTATTTGCGAGTCGCAAATTGTGTCATTTATCGACTCGCAAAATGTAATTTAGAACAGTGTCTCAGACACTGTTTGCGATTCCTAATGGGGTTGCAAATTAAATGCCTCATTAATATTTATGAGGCAGGTGCAATTTGCGCCCACATTGGGAATGGTTAGCACTCCCAGGGATGGTGGCCTGCTGGGGTTAGCAGACCACCATGTCTGTGACTGCTTTCGCCATTACCCACACGGCCGGTTGCAGAGAAGATGTTTTGAATTTAGAGGGTCAACTTTTCAGGGTTGTAACTCAGTGTCCAGGAGACATTTAATCACTCTGGACCGATAATAATGGGTGACTGTCAAGCGTATCATTGCTGAGGTGACCACTAATATGGTATATGTTTCTTTTTTCTGCATGTGAAGGATTGACATTTCAGTGGTGGGCAACATCGGGGCCTATTACAGCTCTGCGCTCTGTGGGATTTTATTGAGCGGTGAAAGGCCAGTGCTAGCAGTGTGATTTTTGATTAATGTTCTATCAAACGGGTTGCAGTTTCCTTATTTGGAACATGGCTTTTTCTTACCTCTGATGCACTGCAGTGACGGATTGCGTATACATTACAGTTCGCCAATATTTCCCAATTGTGCCTTGAAAAAGTCAGTGTATTGGACGAAACACGTGTCGGCTAATTGTGTGCTGGGAATTTTAACTTTTGGATTGAATAAATTATATAAGAAAACTTTATCTGATGATCTGATTGGATTCCTTTGAATGGACTGGTGTTTTCTTATCATCCTAGTTGCCTAAGAGATCGATAACTATATCAAGTGATTACTTTGATCCTGGACCAAGACTATTTTTGGTTAATTAAACATATTAGGTTGAATGGTTGTGCTGCAATAGCTTCATTTTTCTGTTTTTTGCTTTTTCAATAAAGCAGGTTTTTTTAAAAATCCAGCCCAATCAGAAACGTTTCTGATTTCATTTTTTAAAAGTAGGCAGTGGTCCGTGGGACCACTTCCTGCCCTGAAAAAAATATTTTCGCATACATTCACAAAGGGGAAGGGGTTCCCTGGGGACCCCTTCCCGTTTGCAAGTGGCTTACCACCTACTTGAAGTAGGTGGTAAACTGCAAGTGTTTTGCGATCACAATTGCGGTTGCAAAACCATCGTACATTGAAGTGCATGTCGCTATTAGGAAGGGACGACCTTGGCATGTCCCTTCCTAATAGCGAGTCGCAAACCCTATTTTGCAAAATAGGGTTCGTACATGAGCCAGATCTATTTTGCATTTGCAAACGGGCTGATTTCCTGTTTGTGACCTCAAAAATCGATCGTACACCTGGCCCTAAATTGGTATTCTAAATGCGCTGGGGGTGTCCCTCAGGGAAGGTCTGGTACAGTGACTGGGGGCTACATTTTATCCTAAATCCGCTGGGGGCATCCCTCAGGGCAGGAGCTGGAAAGTGACTGGGGGCTAGTTTTTTATTGAATGTCTGCTGGGGGCGCCCCTCAGGGAAGGTGCTGGACAATGAGTGGGGGCTTATTTTTTATTCAAACTCCACTGGGGAAGTCCCTCACAGCAGGCACTGGACAGTGACTGGAGACAAATTTTTTATTCAAACTCCGCTGTGGGTGTCCTAAAGGGCAGGTGCTGGACAGTGGCAGGGGGCTAATGTTTTATACTAATTCTGTTGGGACCATCCTTCAGGGCAGGCACTGAACAGTGACTGGGGGCAAATATTTTATTCTAACTACGCTGGGGGCTTCCCTCAGTGCAGGCAATGAACAGAGGCAGGGGGCAAATTTTTTATTCTAACTGCGCTGGGGGTGTCCCTCAGGGCAGGTGCTGGACAGTGACTGGGTGCTACTTTTTTATTCTAAATCCGCTGGGGGCCTCCCTCGGGGCATGAGCAGGACAGTGAGTGGGGCTAATTTTTTATTCACACTCCACTGACTGGGGGCTAATTTTTAATTCTAATTCAGCTGGGTACGCACCTGAAGTGAGATGCCGGACCGTGACTGTGGTCTAATTTTTCATTCTAACTCTGCTTGGGGCGTCTCTCAGGGAAGGCGCGTAGAAGTGACTGGGTGCTAAGTTTTTTATTCTAACTCCACTGGGGCGTCCCTCAGGGCAGGTGCTAGACAGTGGCAGTGGGGAAATGTTTTATTGAAACTCCGCTGGGGGCTTCCTTTAGGGCAGGCGCTGGACAGTGGCAGGGGGTTGATTTTGTATTCTAACCCTGCTGGGGACGTCCATCAGGGCTGGCAATGCACAGTGACTGGGGGCTCATTTTCTATTCTAACTCCACTGGGGGCATCTGTCTGGGCAGGTGCTGCCCAGTAGCAGTGGGCTAAACTTTTATTTAAACTCCACTGGGGGCTTCCTTTAGGGCAGGCGCTGGACAGTGGCAGGGGGCTTTTTTGTATTCTAACTCTGCTGGGGACATCTATCAGGGCAGGCACTGCTCAGTGACTGGGGGCTTATTTTTTATTCTAACTCCGCTAGGGGCATTTTTTAGGGCAGGCGCTGCACAGTGGCAGGGAACTAATTGTTTATTCTAACTGCGCTAGGGGTGTCCCTCAGGGAAGGCCCGGTACAGTGACTGGGGGCTACATTTTATTCTAAACCAGCTGGGGGCATTCCTCAGGGCAGGTGCTGGAAAGTGACTGGGGGCTAGTTTTTTATTTGAAGTCTGCTGGGGGCACCCCTCTGGGCAGGTGCTGGACAATGAGCGGAGGCCTGTTTTTTATTCAAACTCCGCTGGGGGCGTCTCGCAGGGCAGGCACTGAACAGGTGCAGGGGGTTAATTTTTAAATCAAACTCCGCTCTGTGAGTTCCTCAGGGAAGGCGCTGGACAGTGGCAGGAGGCTAATTTTTTATTCTAACTTTGCTTAGGGCCTCTCTCAGGGCAGGCGCTGGACAGTGGCTGAGACACTAATTTTTTATTCTAACTCTGTTGGGGCCATCCCTCAGGGCAGGCACTGGACAGTGACTGGGGGCTAATTTTTAATTAGAACTACTCTGGTGGCTCCCTCAGGGCAGGCACTGGACAGTGGCAGGGGGCTAATTGTTTTTTCTAACTGTGCTGGGGGTGTTCCATGAGGGTAGGTTCTGGATAGTGACTGGATGCTACTTTTTTATACTAAATCCACTGGGGGATCCCCCAGGGCAGGTGCTCGAAAGTGGCTGCGGCCAAGTTTTTTTTCAAAGTCTGCTGGTGTCGTCCCTCAGGGCAGGCGCTGGACAGTGAGTGGGGGCTTATTTTTTACTCAAACTCTGCTGGAGGAGTTCCTCAGGGAAGGCATTGGACAGAGACTGGGTTAATTTTTGATTCTAACTTCGCAGGGGGCGTACCTCAGGTCTGGTACTGGACCGTGACTGGGGGCTAATTTGTTATTGTACCTCCACAGGGGACGTCCGTCAGGGAGGCGCTGGACAGTGACTGTGGGCTAAATATTTATTTTAACTCTGCTCGGGGGGTCCCTTAGGGCAGAAGCTGGACAGTGACTGGAGACACATTTTTTTAATTCTAAATCCACTGGCTGCGTCCCTCAGGGAAGGCGCTGGACAGAGGCATGGAGCTAATCTTTTATTCTAACTCCTCTGAAGCGTCCCTCTGGGCAGGGGCCGGACAGCAACTGTGGATTCATTTTTTATTTTAACACCGCTGGGGGCGTCCCTCAGGGTGGGTGCTGGACAGTGACTGGCGACTAATTTTTCATTCTAACTCCACTGGGGGCATCCCCCAGGGCAGGTGCTGGACAGTGGCAGGCGGCTAACTTTTTTGTTGTAAAACTGCTGGGGGCGTCTCTCAGGGCAGGCCCTGGACAGTGGCGGTGGCTAATTTTTTATTCAAACTCCACTCGGGACACCCCTCAGGGTAGGCACTGGACAGTGGCAGGTGGCTAATTTTTTATTCTAACTGCACTGGGGGTGTCCCTCAGGGCAGGTGCTGGACAGTGCTTGGAAGCTACTTTTTTATGCTAACTCCTCTGGGGGCATCCCTCAGTGCAGGTGCAGGACAGAAGCAGAGAGCTAAGTTTTTATTTAAACTCCGCTGGGGGCGTCTCTCAGAACAGCCACTGAACAGTGGCAGGGGCTAAGTTTTTATTCTAAGTCAGCTGGGGTCGTCTCTCAGGGCAGGCGCTGGACAGTGGCAGAGGTCTAATTTTTTATTCTAACTCCACTGGGGGTTTCCCTCAGGGCAGGCACTGGACAGTAGCTGAGGGCAAATGTTTTATTATAACTGCGCTGGGGTGTCCCTCAGGGCAAGTGCTGGACAGTGACTGGGGGCTACTTTTTTATTCTAAATCTGCTGGGGCATTCTTCAGGGTAGGTGCTGGACAGTGGCAGGGGGCTTATTTTTTATTCAAGCTCCGCTGGTGGTGTCCTGCAGGGCAGGCGCTGGACAGTGAGTGGGGGCTAATTTTTGATTCTAACTCTGCTGGTGGCGTACCTCAGGTGAGGTGCTGGACCGTGACTGGGGCTAATTTTTGATTTTACCTCCACTGGGGGCATCCTTCAGGGCAGGTGCTGGACAGTGACTGGGGGGAAATTTAAGATTATAAGTCAGCTGGAGGCGTACCGCAGGGCAGCCACTGGACTGAGGGTGGGGCTGTTTTTTTATTCTCACTCCGCTAGGGGCATCTCTCAGGGCAGGCAGTGGACAGTGGCAGAAGGCTAATTTTTTATTCTAACTCTGCTGGTAACATCCCTCAGGACAGGCACTGGGCAGTGACTTGGGGCAAATTTTGTATTCTAACTTTGCCGGGATCTTCCCTAAGGGCAGGAACTGGACAGTGGCAGGTGGCTAATTTCTTTTTCTAACTGCGCTGGGGGTGTTCCTCAGGGCAGGTGCTGCACATTGACTAGGGACTATTTTTTATTCTAAATCTACTGGGGTATCCCTGAGGGCTGGCGCTGGACAGTGACTGGGGTCTAATGTTTTATTTTAACTCTGCTGGGAGCACCCCTCAGTGCAGGTGCTGGAGAGCAGCAGGGGGATAATTTATTATTTAAACTCCACTCTGGGCTTTCCTCAGGGCAGGTGCTGGACAGTGGCAGGGGGCAAAAAAAAATTAAACTCCAATGGGGGAGTACCTCAGAGCAGGCGCTGGACAGTAGCAGGGAGATCATTTTTTATTCTAATTCTGCTGGGGGCATCTCTCAGGGAATGCGCTGGACAATGGCAAAGGGCAATTTTTTATTCTAACGACGTTGGGGACATCTCATAGGGCAGGCACTGGACAGTGACTGGGGGTTAATTTTTTATTCTAACTCAGCCTGGGGCTTCACTCAGGGCAGGCACTAGACAGTGGCAGGGAGCTAATTTCTTATTCTATCTTCGCTGGGGGTGTCCCTCAGGGCAAGTGCTGGACTGTGACTGGGGGTTACTTTTTTATTCTAAATCCGCTGTGGGCCACCTCAGGGCATGCTCAGGACAGTGAGTGGGGGCTTATTTTTTATTCAAACTATGCTGGGGTAGTTTCTCCGGGCAGGCACTGAACAGTGACTGGGGGCTAATTTCTAAATCTAATTCAGCGGGGGTGCACCTGAAGTGAGGTGCCGGACCGTGACTGTGGGCTAATTTTTTATTCTAACTCCGCTGGAGGCGTCTCTCAGGGAAATCGTGGGGCAGTGACTGGGTGCTAAGTTTTTTATTCTAACTCCACTGGGGGAGTCCATCATGGCAGGCACAGGACAGTGACAGGAGCCAAATTTAATATCGAAACTCCACTGGGGGCTTCCTTTAGGGCAGGCGCTGGCTAGTGGAAGGAGGCTAATTTTGTATTCTAACTCTGCTGGGGACATCCATCAGGTCAGGCAGTGTGCAGAGACTGGGGGCTAATTTTTTTATTCTAACTCCACTGAGGGCGTCTGTCAGGGTAGGCACTGGACATTAGCAGTTGGCTAAACTTTTATTTAAACTCCCCTGGGGGAGTCCCTCAGGGCAGGCGCTGGACAGTGGCCTGGCCTAATTTTTTATTCTAACTCTGCTAGGGGCGTCTCTTAGGGCTTGCGCTGGACAGTGGCAGTTGGCTATTTTTTTATTTGAACTCTCCTGGGGACATCCCTCAGGGCAGGCACAGGACAGTGACTGGGACAATTTTTCTTCTAACTCGGCTGGGACCTTCCCTCAGGGTAGTAACTGGACATTGGCAGGTGGCTAATTTGCGCTGCGCTGGGGGTGTTCCTCTGGGCAGGTGCTGGACAGTGACTGGGGACTATTTGTTATTCTAGATCCCCTGGGCCATTCCTCAGGACAGGCGCTGGGCAGTGACTGGGGACAATTTTTTTTATTTTAACTCTGCTGGGAGCACCGCTCAGGGCAGGAGCTGGAGAGCGGCAGGACTCGCAGGGGCGGTGCATCCATTGGGGCGTTGGGGCGTTGCCCCACTAACCACATGGCCACGGAGGAAGATTAACTTCACTGCCAGGCGCGTCCTGACTCGAAATCCGAGTCAGTCAGGAGGACGCGTCGCTGAAGGGGGTGGGTCAGCACTGGAGGGTTGGGTTTGTCATGACGTTGACTTCACTGAGTGACAGCAGCAGCAGGGTAGGCCCAGTGCGCATGTTCAGGTTTGGGCTGATCATTTTTCTGACCAGCCTGAACATGCGCACTAGTATAGTCTGCAGTGCCCTGCATTCGGAGAGCGAGCGAGGGCGAGGGCTGCTACTGGCCAGTGGCCGCAGCCCCCGGTCTCCTATGGGCGGAGATAGTCCGTGCCCTAGCCAATCCTGGCGCTGCTGGAGCAGCGTCTGGATTGGTTGAGAGGGGTTGCACGGTGCACCAGCCACTCACGAAGGCGGCGGCGGACCCCGGCACAGGAACACACAGCAGATGCGGCGCGGACCCGGCGGCGGTCAGGTAAGTTTTCACTTTTTTTTAAAAACTTTATTTTTAACCCCCCCCACCCTCGCGCGACCCCCCCGTGCGTATTGCGAGCCGCAACTGTACACGAATACCACTGGGGCTCGGCTCATTATGTGCATCAAGGACTGAAGAGTGAGACGGGCAGGCTGCCTTTCCTCGTGAGCTGGGGATCGCGAGGAGTGGGATGTGGGACTCTGGGGCCCCGAGGGTCGGGGTCGGGGATGTGAGGGCAGAAGGGTGCACACTGCCGTGCAGCCCTCCAGATCAGGTATGTGCTCGGCTCCTACGTGGGGTTCTCTGCGGGTGGCCACATTACACCATCTGCCCAGTAAATAGTTACCATCGCGGTAAAGAAGAGCGCTAATGTATAAGCTTAAATGTCACCCTGCGGTGTCTTGTGTTCTTTTCTTCATTTGAACCTAGACAAGTTCAGCTGAAATACCTGTTGACTGTGGTACCTTGGGAGTGGTACACGAGACAATTTACTTTACATCTTTACCCAACTCGCCGCTGTTTTCTGGAATGTGCTTTCATTCTTGCCTGGCTGCATATGTTTCTGCACTGTAACACATGTCAAGTGACACAGGACTGTCCCATTGATGCAAATGTCCCGCTTTCAATAAGACGCATGATATGTTATTTTTTACAATTTACAGACACTGACAATGTTGTTGCACAATGGAACTAAGGCAAAGTGGGCTAAAATGATTGCACAGGAGCACACGATGTGGTCTGGATAGTAAAGTAGTAAAATGTGTCATATGTACGTGTGGGCTGGAGTTATCATCAGCCTGGTGCTTCTATTGGTGTGCTGGGGAACAGTCGGCATTTTATTTAGTTATTGAGTTTTATATAGCGCGAACATGACCCTTTTGGGTATCAGTACATTTCAAAATATGTTTATTGTGTGAGACTGTGACCCATAATCTCACGTTTAAAATGTATCTTTAATGTATGGGAATTAGAATTTAGTGGCTCTAATCTCATTGCTCACAATGCACCTTCTGTGCCCAGCCATGGTTGTGAAACTGATTTGTCGTTTAGTCCCATACATTTTCACTCTATTTTATGACACGTCACACGAGGTGTGTGTTGCCCATAGTGATTCTCGTTGGTTGCTTCTTCTGGGATTGTGCATGATATCATTTGGAGTGGCTTGAAACACCTGTTACATTTACTGGATTGATGTGTAAAATGAGAAGCATAAGTCTATTTTTGCCATCAGAGAGTGATGGACTCATCTACTCACTGCTTTGTAATCTGTGCTGTCCCTGTGCATTAGTTTGTCCTCTTTTCAATTGCTATATGTTTGTGTAGTGTATTCCATCTCTTGGGGTGTTACAGGGTAGGTTTGTGCTGTTTATATTTTAATTCTGGATGTGAGTGAACTCGATTATTACTTTCCGGAATGGTGTAAAAAATCATTGAGAATACTGCTTATGAGAAGAATTTATTATTGCATTCTCGCACAGCTTGAAATGTGGAATGTTTGGAAATATTTGCGGTTTTGTGGCCACGTCATATAATGTCATTTTGGATCGAATGAAGCAGGGATGTCCCGAGTTGCTTCACAAGAGCTTGAATTTAGCCATAATTTCAGGATAACCAAAGAATATGTAAATGATACAATTTAGATCAACTTTATGCATGATTGTCATATGTGTATATAATAAAATCTGATATGAATCCATTCCAACCTTCATGGACCAACATTGGACATCACTGCCAGAAAGGGCCTCTGTGGTGGAGCTAGTCTGGTAACATTGGCCCCTTTTAATATACATTGGCTATGAGCATGTGCGTTGTCGGACTCTCTCTCGTCGTGGTGATGCCTGGGGATGCCATTGGGCCACGTACAGGCCTTCAGACTCTATGTTAACTAGATTTTCATTTCTGTGAGGAGGTTGTTTTCGATGCTATGAATGAATTCACATATGTCCAAAAAGAAACCAGCAGCTACTTGTAAAGTGTTCATTAGCTTTCACACTCATTTGTTTTTCGGTATATATTTCTCTGATGAAACAGTGTGCATCTTTGAGTGCAGTGCAGCGAAGGGTGAGTGATGTCTGTGTGAGTGCAGGTTGAGCAGTGTGCCTGTGTGAGTCCAGGGTGAGTTATGTGGATGGGTGTGAATGCAGGCTTAGTGATGTGTCAGGGAAGGGTGAGTAATGGGTCTATGAGTGCAGGGTGAGTAGTGTGCCTATGTGAATGCAGGGAGAGTGATGTATCTGTGCAAGTGCAAAGAGACTTGTCTGGCTACTCCCAGAGATGTGTTCGCCAAGCCACCTCTTTCTCAAATTTGCTTGAAAATGCACCATTTGCCCACTCTTTTTTCAAAATTTTCTCGGAGGGAGAATCCCCCCGGAACCCACTGTAGGTGGTTCCGGCTCGCTCGCTACGCTCGCTCGCCACAGTGCAGTATGCCACCAGCCGCCCTTGGGCAGGAGGATAATTTTTTATTTAAACTCCACTCTGGCTTCCCTCAGGGCAGGTGCTGGACAGTGGCAGGGAGATAATTTTTTTATTCTAACTCTGCTGGGGGAGTCTCTCAGGGAATGCGCTGGACAATGCCAGAAGGCTAATTTTTTATTCTAACGGCGCTGGGGACATCCCTTAGGGCAGGCACTGGACAGTGACTGGAAGCTAATTTTTTATTCTAACTCAACTGGGGGCGTCCCTCAGGGCAGGCACTAGACAGTGGCAGGGGGCTAATTTTTTATTTTATCTTCGCTGGGGGTGTCCCTCAGGGCAGGTGCTGGACAGTGACTGGTGGCTACTTTTTTATTCTAAATCCACTGGGGGCCTACCCCAGGGGATGCGCGGGACAGTGAGTGGGGGCTTATTTTTAATTCAAACTATGCTGGTGCTGTTCCTCAGGGCATGCGCTGAACAGTGACTAGGGGCTAATTTGTAATTCTAATTCAGCTGGGGTTGCACCTGAAGTGAGGTGCCGACCGTGACTGTGGGCTAATTTTTTATTCTAACTCTACTGGGGACATCCCTCAGGGCAGGCACAGGACAGTGCTTGCGGCTATTTTTTATTCTAACTCCGCTGGGAGCTTCCAGCAGGGCAGGCACTGGACAGTGGCAGGTGGCTAATTCCATTTTTTTACTGCGCTGGGGGTGTCTCTCAGGGTAGCTGCTGGACAGTGACTTGGGACTTATTTTTTATTCTAACTCCCCGGGGATGTCTCTCAGGGCAAGCACTGGGCAGTGGCAGGGACGCACACTTTTTATGCTAACTCCGCTGGGAACATGCCTCAGGGCAGGCACTGGACAGTGACTTGGGCAAATGTTTTATTCTAACTTCGCTGGGGGCTTTCCTCAGGGCAGGCACTGGACAGTGGCAGGGGGCTTATTTTTTATTCTAGCTCTGCTGGGGACATCCCTCGGGGCAGGCTGTGCACAGTGGCTGGGGGATACTTTTTCATTCAAAATCCTCTGGGGGCTTTCCTCAGGGCAGGCACTGCACAGTGGCAGTAGCTAATTTTTTATTCTAACTGCACTGGGGGTTTGCCTCAGGGCAGGTGCTGGACAGTGACTGGGTGCTACTTTTTTATTCTAAATCCGCTGGGGGCGTCCCTCAGGGCATGCGCAGGACAGTGAGTGGGGGCTTATTTTTTATTCAAACTGCACTGGGGGAGTTCCTCAGGGCAGTCGCTGGATAGTGTCTGGGGGCGACTTTTTTATTCTAACTCCTCTGGGGGGGTCTCTCAGGGCAGTCACTCGACAGTGGCAGGGGGCTAAGTTTTTATTCTAACTCAGCTGGGGTTGTTTCTCAGGGCAGGCACTGGACAGTGGCAGAGGGCTAATTTTTTATTCTAATTCCACTGGGGACATCCCTCAGGGAGGCACTGGAGAGTGACGGGGGGCTAATTTTTTATTCCAAGTGTGCTGGGGACTTCACTCAGGGCAGGCACTGGACAGTGGCAGGGGGGAAATTATTTCTTGTACCTGCGCTGGGGTGTCCCTTAGGGCAAGTGCTGGACAGTAACTGGGGGCTACTTTTTTATTCTAAATCTGCTGGGGATATCCCTCAGGGCAGGTGCTGGACAGTGGGAGGGGGCTAATTTTTTATTCTGACTCCGCAGGGGACATCCTACAGGGCAGGCACTGGACAGTCACTTGGGTCTAATTATTTATTCTAACTTCGCCTGGAGCTTCCCTCAGGGCAGGAACTGGACAGTGGCAGGTGGCTACTTTCTTTTTCAAAATGTGCTGGGGGTGTCCCTCAGGGCAGGTGCTGGACAGTGACTGGGGGCTACTTTTTTATTCTAAATCTGCTGGGGGCCGACCTCAGGGCATGCACGGGACAGTAAGTGGGGGCTTATTTTTTATTCAAACTTTGCTGGGGGAATTCCTCAGGGCAGGTGCTGGACAGTGACTGGGGGCTAATTTTTAATTCTAAATCTGCTGGGGGTGCACCTAAAGTGAGGTGCCAGACCGTGACTGTGGGCTAATTTTTAATTCTAACTCCACTGGGGGCATCCGTCAGGGCAGGCACTGGTCAGTAGCAGTGGGCTAAACTTTTATTTAAACTCCACTAGGGGCTTCCTTTAGGGCAGGCGCTGGACAGTGGCAGGGGGCTTATTTTGGATTCTAACACTGCTGTGGACATCTATCAGGGCAGGCAGACTGGGGTTATTCTAACTCCCCTGAAGGCGTCTGTCAGAGGCCAAATCTTTTATTGAAACTCCGTATGGGGCTTCCTTTAGGGCAGGCGCTGGACAGTGGCAGGGGACTAATTTTGTATTCTAACTCTGCTGGAGACATCCATCAGGGCAGGCACTGCACAGTGACTGGGGGCTAATTTTTTATTCTAACTCCACTGGGGGCATCTGTCAGGGTAGGCGCTGGACAGTAGCAGTGGGCTAAACCATTATTTAACCTCCACTGGGGGAGGCCCTCAGGGCAGGCGCTGGACAGTGGAAGGGGGCTACTTTTTATTCTAACTCTGCTAGGGGTGTTTCTTAGGGCTAGCGCTGGACAGTGGCAGTTGGCTATTTTTTTATTCTTACTCTGCAGGGGACATCCCTCAGGGTACGCACAGGACAGTGACTGGGAGATAATTTGTTATTCTAACTCTGCTGGGAGCTTCCCTCAGGGCAGGCACTGGACAGTGACTGGGGACTAATTTTTTATTTTCACTCCACTGGGGGCGCCCCTCAGGGCAGGCGCTGGAGAGCACCAGGAGCAAATTTATATATATAAACTCCACTCTGGGCTTCCCTCAGGGCAGGTGCTGGACAGTGGCAGGGGGCCTAATTTGTATTGAAACTCCACTGGGGGAGAGCCTCAGAGCAGGCACTGGACAGTGTCAGGGAATTAATTTTTAATTCTAACTCTACTGGGGTCATCTCTCAGGAATTAGCTCGACAATGGCAGAGGGCTAATTGTTTTTTCTAACGGTGCTGTGGACAACCCTTAGGGCAGTCACTGGACAGTGTCTGGGGGCTAATTTTGTTATTCTAACTCTGCTGGGGGCTTCCCTCAGGGCAGGCACTAGACAGTGCAGGAGGCTACCTTTTTATTCTATCTTTGCTGGGGGTGTCCCACAGGTGCTGGACTGTGACTGGGGGCTACTTTTTTATTCTAAATCAGCTGGGGGCCTCCTCAGGGCATGCGCGGGACTGTGAGTGGGGGCTTATTTTTTATTCAAACTTTACTGGGGGAATTCCTCAGGGCAGGCGCTGGACAGTGACTGGGGGCTAATTTTTAATACTAATTTTGCTGGGGGTGCACCTAAATTGAGGTGCCAGACCGTGACTGTGGGCTAATGTTTGATTCTAACTCCGCCGGAGGCGTCTCTCAGGGAAGGCGTTAGGCAATGACTCGGTGCTAAGTTTTTTATTCTCACTTCACTGGAAGTGTCCCTCAGGGCAGGAGCTGGACAGTAACAGGGGGCACATTTTTTATTAAAACTCCGCTGAGGGCTTTCTTTAGGGCAGGCGCTGGACAGTGGCAGGGGGCTAATTATGTGTTCTAACTCTGCTGGCGACATCCACCAGGGCAGGCACTGCACAGTGACTGTGGGCTTATATTTTATTCTAACTCAAGTGGTGGCATCCGTCAATGCAGGCTCTGGACAGTGGCAGTGGGCTAATTTGTTTTTTATACTCCACTGGGAGCATCCCTCAGGGCAGGTGCTAGACAGTGACTGGTGGCTACTTTTTTATTCTAAATCCACTGGGGGCCTACCTCAGGGGATGCGCGGGACAGTGAGTGGGGGCTTATTTTTTATTCAAACTATGCTTGGGCAGTTCCTCAGGGCAGGCGCTGGACAGTGACTTGGGGCTAATTTGTAATTCCAATTCAGCTGGGGGTGCACCTGAAGTGAGGTGCCGACCGTGACTGTGGGCACATTTTTTATTCTAACTCCCCTGGAGGCGTCTCTCAGGGGCCAAATCTTTTATTGAAACTCCGTATGGGGCTTCCTTTAGGGCAGGCGCTGGACAGTGGCAGGGGACTAATTTTGTATTCTAACTCTGCTGGGGGCATCCATCAGGGCAGGCACTTCACAGTGACTGGGGGCTAATTTTTTATTCTGACTCCACTGGGGGCATCTGTCAGGGTAGGCGCTGGACAGTAGCAGTGGGCTAAACCATTATTTAACCTCCACTGGGGGAGGCCCTCAGGGCAGGTGCTGGACAGTGGAAGGGGGCTACTTTTTATTCTAACTCTGCTAGGGGTGTCTCTTAGGGCTAGCGATGGACAGTGGCAGTTGGCTATTTTTTTATTCTGACTCTGCAGGGGACATCCCTCAGGGTACGCACAGGACAGTGACTGGGAGATAATTTGTTATTCTAACTCTGCTGGGAGCTTCCCTCAGGGCAGGCACTGGACAGTGACTGGGGACTAATTTTTTATTTTCACTCTACTGGGGGCGCCCCTCAGGGCAGGCGCTGGAGAGCACCAGGAGCAAATTTATTATTTAAACTCCACTCTGGGCTTCCCTCAGGGCAGGTGCTGGACAGTGGCAGGGAGCATAATTTGTTTTTAAACTCCACTGGGGAGAGCCTCAGAGCAGGCACTGGACAGTGTCAGGGAATTAATTTTTAATTCTAACTCTACTGGAGTCGTCTCTCAGGGAATTAGCTCGACAATGGCAGAGGGCTAATTGTTTTTTTCTAACGGTGCTGTGGACAACCCTTAGGGCAGTCACTGGACAGTGTCTGGGGGCTAATTTTGTTATTCTAACTCTGCTGGGGGCTTCCCTCAGGGCAGGCACTAGACAGTGCAGGAGGCTACCTTTTTATTCTATCTTTGCTGGGGGTGTCCCGCAGTTGCTGGACTGTGACTGGGGGCTACTTTTTTTATTCTAAATCAGCTGGGGGCCTCCTCAGGGCATGCGCGGGACTGTGAGTGGGGGCCTATGTTTTATTCAAACTATGCAGGGGGAATTTCTCAGGGCAGGCGCTGGACAGTGACTGGGGGCTAATTTTTAATTCTTATTCAGCTGAGGATGCACCTAAAGTGAGGTGCTGGACCGTGACTGTGGGCTAATTTTTGATTCTAACTTCGCTGGAGGCGTCTCTCAGGAAAGACGCTGGTCAATGACTGGGTGCTAAGTTTTTTATTCTAATTTCACTGGGGGTGTCCCTCAGGGCAGGCGCTGGACAGTGGCAGGGGGCAAATATTTTATTAAAACTCCGCTTAGGGCTTCCTTTAGGGCAAGCGCTGGACAGTGGCAGGGGGCTAATTTTGTGTTCTAACTCTGCTGGGGACATCCATTAGGGCAGGCACTGCACAGTGGCTGTGGGCTAATGTTTTATTCTAACTCCACTGGGGGCATCCGTCAGGGCAGGCACTGGTCAGTAGCAGTGGGCTAAACTTTTATTTAAACTCCACTAGGGGCTTCCTTTAGGGCAGGCGCTGGACAGTGGCAGGGGGCTTATTTTGTATTCTAACACTGCTGTGGACATCTATCAGGGCAGGCAGACTGGGGGCTAATTTTTTTATTCTAACTCAAGTGGGGGCGTCCGTCAGGGCAGGCTCTAGACAGTGGGCTAATTTGTTTTTTAAACTCCACTGGGGGCATCCCTCAGGGCAGGCGCTGGACAGTGGCAGGGGGCTATTTTTTTATTCTAACACTGCTAGGGTCGTCTCTTAGGGCTTGCGCTGTACAGTGGCAGTTGGCTATTTTTTTATTCTAGCTCTGCTGGGGACATCCCTCAGGGCATGCACAGGACAGTGACTGGGGGCTAATTTTTTATTCTAACTCCGCTGGGAGCTTCCCTCAGGGCAGGCAATGGACAGTGGCAGGTGGCTCATTTCATTTTCTAACTGCGCTGGGGGTGTCCCTCAGGACAGCTGCTGGACAATGACTGGGGACTAATTTTTTATTTTAACTCCCCTGGGAATGTCCCTCAGGGCAGGCGCTGGACAGTGGCAGGGGGCACATTTTTTATTAAATCTCCACTGGGGGCTTCCCTCAGGGCAGGCGCTGGACAGTAGCAGTGGGCTAAACTTTTATTTAAACTCCACTGGGGGCTTCCCTCAAGGCAGGCGCTGAACAGTGGCAGTAGGCTCATTTTTTATTTTAACTCCACTGGGGGCGTCCCTCAAGGTTGGTGCTGGAGAGTGGTAGTGGGCTCATTTTTTATTCTAACTCCACTAGGGGCGTCTCTTAGGGCGTGGGCTGGACAGTGGCAGTTGGCTATTTTTTTATTCTAACTCTGCTGGGGACATACCTCAGGGCAGGCACAGGACAGTTACTTGGGGCTAATTTGTTATTCTAACTCCACTGGGAGCTTCCCTCAGGGCAGGCACTGGACCGTGGCAGGTGGCTAATTTCATTTTCTAACTGCGCTAGGAGTGTCCCTCAGGGTAGGCTCTGGACAGTGACTGCATGATAATTTTTTATTTGAACACCACTGAGGGCGTCTCTCAGGGCAGGCGCTTGACAGTGACGTTGGACAATTTTTTATTCTAACTCTTCTAGGGACGTCTCTCAGGGCAGGCGCTGGGCAGTGGCAGAGATGCCCATTTTTTATGCTAACTGCTCTGGGGACATGCCTCAGGGCAGGCACTGGACAGTGACTGCAGGCTAATTTTTTATTCTAACTTCGCTGGGGGCATGCCTCAGGGCAGCCACTGGACAGTGGCAGGGGGCACATTTTTTATTCTAACTCCGCTGGGGACTTCTCTCGGGGCAGGCAGTGCACAGTGGATGGGGGCAAATTTTTCATTCGAACTTCGTTGGGGGCTTCCCTCAGGGCAGGCACTCAACAGTGGCAGGTGGCTAATTGTTTATTCTAACTGCACTGGGGGTGTCCCTCAGGGCAGGTGCTGGAAAGTGACTGGGGGCTACTTTTTTATACTAGCTCCTCTGGGGGCGTCCCTCAGTGCAGGCGCAGGACAGAGGCAGTGGGCACATTTTTTATTTAAACTCTGCTGGGGGCGTCTCTCAGGGCAGTCTCTCGACAGTGGCAGGAGGCACATTTTTTTTCTAACTCCACTGGGGACATCCCTCAGGGAGGCACTGGACAGTGACTGAGGGCTAATTTTAATTCCAACTCCACGGGGGGTGTCTCTTAGAGCTAGCGCTGGACAGTGGCAGTTGGCTATTTTTTTATTCTGACTCTGCTGGGGACATCCCTCAGGGCACGCACAGGACAGTGACTTGGGGGTAATTTGTTATTCTAACTCTGCTGGTAGCTTCCCTCAGGGCAGGCACTGGAGAGTGACTGGGGATGAATTTTTTATTTCAACTCTGCTGGGGGCTCCCCTCAGGACAGGCGCTGGATCACCAGGGGCTAATTTATTATTTAAACTCCACTCTGGGCTTCCCTCAGGGCAGGTGCTGGACAGTGGCAGGGGGCATAATTTGTATTTAAACTCCACCGGGGTAGAACCTCAGAGCAGGCGCTGGACAGTGTCAGGGAACACATTTTTAATTCTAACTCTACTGGGGGCGACTCTCAGGGAATTCACTGGACAATGGCAGAGGGCGAATTGTTTTTTTCTAACGGCTGGGGACATCCATTAGGGCAGGCAGTGGATAGTGACTGGGGGCTAATTTTTTATTCTAACTCCACTGAGGGCTTCCCTCAGGGCAGACACTAGACAGTGGCCGTGGGCTCCTTTTTATTTAAACTCCACTGGGGCGGGACAGTGAAAGGAGGCATATTTTTTATTCAAACTATGCTGGGGGAGTTCTTCAGGGCAGGAGCTGGACAGTGACTGGGGGCTAATTTTTTATTCGAATTCAGCTGGGGGTGCACCTGAAGTGAGGTGCCCGACCGAAATTGGGGGATAATTTTTGATTCTAACTCCACTGGGGGAATACCTCAGGTGAAGTACTGGACAGTGACTGGAGAAAATGTTTGTATTCTAAGTCCACTGGAGATGTCCCTCAGGGCAGGAGCTAGACAGTGACTGTGGGCTAATTTTTTATTTTAACACCACTGAGGGCAGCCCTCATGGCAGGCGCTTGACAGTCACAGGACACATTTTTTATTCTAGCTCCACTGGGGACGTCTTTCAGTGCAGGCACTGGACTGTGGCAGTGGGCTCATTTTTAATTTAAACTCAACTGGGGGCATCTCTCAGGGCAAATCCTGGACAGTGGCTGGGGTCACATTTTTATTCTAACTCCGAGGGTGTTTCCCTCTGTTAAAGTTTGACGGAGATCGCTGTTAGCATGAGCTGAATCCATTTTGTTTTTGGCAGCCATTTTGATTTACCATGTGCTCGCCATGTGCTTTGTCCGTCTTTGCTGTTGCCTACACTTGTGCTCTGCTGAAGAGACTGTTTATATTTAGCTCCTGCAGCACTGAGCATGCTCAGAAAAGCCTGTACTTCTCATGCACCTGTCCTAGTTTTGTAAATGTCAGGTTGTTTCAAGTGGTGTAAGCAACTCATTGCTCCTCCTACTCTGTTGACTGAGCATTTTCTGTATTTCTATATATGTGAATAGCTATTCTTGTATGTGCTTGTATCACCCCCTTTTTGCTCCTGTGTGGGTATAAAAGACCCACAGTCTCAGTACTTCTTGTGCTACCTCATACACCACCCAAGGGTCTTGTATAGATGTAGATCCGCTCATGAGGTTTAATAAACTTGTTTCTTGATATTACAGCTTCTGTGCCAAACTCTATTTATTGGTCTGAGGACTAGTGCGCAAAGAAGGGCGAACCCCTAGCACCAGTGGTCCCTGGAGAGGTCCGCTTTAACAAATTGGCGCCCAACGTGGGGCTCATCGGCGACTCGGATGCCCGAAGGAGTGGTCTCAACGGAGGATTGGAATCTCGTGGCGGATGTACACTGCGTGAGGTGACCCTTGTCTTGGCAGACCAACGCGGTTCTTCCGCTCTTCCCGAGTCGACCCTCCAGGTGGTGCCGGTCCCCGACTGAGATCCCTTTTGGCGTTTGTCTGGCAGAGACCGTTTGGTCGATTCAGAGCTTGGCAGCTGGAGGTTGGAGACTTTTGTTTGGTAAGGTCGCTAGATGCGACGCTTTTAGTTTTGATTGGCCAATATATCAGTTTTGTTTGGGTATATATAAATTGCAATTTATATAGGCAGGTAATGTGGAGATTTTTTCTCTAAATTTTGAATTCTTGAACGGTACAAGTTGTGTTAAGTGCCATTTTTTAAAAATAATATTATATATTCTATAATATTTTCAGCATGCCTGTTTCAAGCACGCTTCGTAGAATGTGTTGCTTTTTGGAGGTACCAATATGGATCTAGAACGAAGTCAGCCAGCTCCCCTGAGGGGACACCAAATAGATATATGTACATAAAAAACGGTATTTCTTCCATAATGTATTGCGCACTATGGAATAAATACACCAAAAGGGATCCTGATCTGCGATGGCCAATAAATGGGTCATTTGATCTTAGAAAGATTCAGTATATGGAACAATGTGTGTTTAAGCGCAAAAGTAGACAAGATATGTTTGACTGTGTACGAATGTGGGAGAAAGAAGCGAATGAGAGAGTGAGGAAAGCGCAAGCTTTAGTAGAAAAAGAACAGCGCAAAACTATTTACGCGAAAGCGCAGGAAATGAAAAATAAAGAATTAAAGGAAATTAAGGAGAAAGAGGATAGGGAGCGTCGATTACAAGTAAATGGCCAATACCCTGTCCGCCGCCCTTTCTATCCTCTGCTTAATCAACCTCAGGATGATTCAATTTTGTTAGATCGATCCCCGCCTCCTTATGTTTTTCCCTCTGCCCCCGAGAATGATTCTGATGATGATCAATCCTCTGAAGACCAGAAAGGGACAGATTTAGAGAGTAAACGACAAACTCGCTCTTTCTTGTCTGCTGACCGTTCAGCCACTCTTAGATCTGCTGCTCATAAAGCAGCTCGTGGTACTGCCTCTGCTCCAGATATCATAGCAAATATTCAGCAATGGCCAGAATCAGAGCAGTTGTATTTTACCGAGTCGTTTACTGGAGAAGTAATTGAAAGTTTTAGGAAACATTCCAAAGAATTAGAGCCTGTTGATATAAAAACTAATCATAAACAATTAAGTGACGGTCTTTTTCTCCATTCTCAGGTGGCTGACTTAATTAGACGCGTGGTTAAATTACGAACTGATGCCTTCCGTTTGCGAGAGGAGAAACAGGCAGCTGCTACAGTTGAACAAACAGTCCAGACCCCCGTGCTCCATGATCACGATCTAGGGACAGATAAGGATATTGTAGTTCATGGGAAACCAATGCGTGAAGCTGCGCCTTTATATGTCCCTCCTAGGGGTGTGGGAACAAGTGATAATAAAGATTCCACTGATGCGAAGGGATATTTTGTTTATAATTGGGTTTATACTCCTTGGAGTAGAGCGGATGTCATGGCTCTTAAAGCTGCTTTGCCTGACCCGCGGAAAAATCCGGCTGCTTTTTATGAAGAAGTTGAAGGAGCTATTAGTTCTTGCACTATGACTTTGCCTGATATTGATATGTTTTTTGGGCTTATTTTACCTCCTGATATGTGGAGATCTATTCGTAAAGTAGATGATCATACCACTTTTGGAGATATTTGGAAGGAAATAGAGAGAAAAGATGCAGAAAGAGAGCCTGCGCAGAAACCGATACAAGAGATATTAGACCTTCCAAAGGCTATCATAACTAAATTGAAAACTCTTATACCTCCCAAAAAGATAGATTGGACTATGTTAGCATCCTGTAAGCAAAAGGCGGATGAGTCAGTTTCTGATTTTTTTACACGTTTTGAGGAGACATTCCATGACTTTAGTGGACAGTCATTGACTGATGACACAGGCAAGCATCTGTTCGTTGACAAATTTGTTGCGAACATGTTGCCAGGAATAGCTAGTCACCTAAAGGCCAGCGAGAGTTCATGGACTACGTCTTCCCCAGTCTCTCTTTTGACTATGGCTCAGTATTACGAACGTCAGGAATTGGAAGCTAAGGGTAAGGAGGACAAGAAAGTTAAGGATTTAAAAACAAAGGTTATGTTAGCTCAGGTTTTTGGTCCATCTTATAGAGGTAGTGGTAGAGGTGGACGTGCAATGTATCGACCTAGTGCACCCTCTTTCCCTCGAGCTACTTTGTCTTCTGATCAGTGTGCTTATTGTAAGGAGATAGGACATTGGCGCTCTGAGTGCCCACTTTTGCGAGGTCAGCAGTATCAGCGTGGTAGAGGACAAATGAGAAGCCGCCCAGGGAACTCAGGAAATAGGGGAGGTATGGATAATCATACTAGGTTTGAGGTAGCAGAACATACTCAAAATTCTTCTAATACTTTTGACAGGCGTAATCAATATCAAATGTCTGATTATTCGACTGATGATTTGAGGGATTCTAATTATGCATAGGAATGCCTAGGATGGGGTAAGGAACCAGTTGAAGTCCCAGTAGATCAGAAGGGTCCCTATGTAGATGCAAATGTCTTGGGTTCTACTGATCGATTTCTGGTTGACACAGGAGCTACTCGTAGCGCCCTGTCTAAACAATTGGTTCCTAGGGCTCCCCTGTCTGGCTTAACAATAACATCGATAGGATTCGATGGGACCCCTTCCCTTAGCCCACTGTCACATCCACTTGCATTTCATGTTGATAAATTTACTGCAGCATGTCCTTTTTCGCTTTCCCCTAACACACCGGATAATATTGTGGGTCTCGATATGCTCAAACATTTTCGTGCTACGATACGATGTTCCCCAGAAGGTGTGCGTGTTATTCTGAATGATAACTATCCCATGGGTGAGAGGTTTTGTCTTATTATAGAAGATATTGCTTTGGCATCCCTACCTAGTACTCTGTGGGCTACGTCAGATACTGATGTGGGTCAAATGGTTATCCCACCAGTTCATATTCAGGTGAAGGAAGGTGCTTCATTGCCACGACTTCCTCAATATAAAATATCTCGAGAAGGTGAAGAGGCACTAATACGTATTGTTCAAGATCTGATTGGAGTCGGGGTTGTGGAAGAAGTCCCTTACAATATTTGCAATAGCCCTATCCTTCCCATCTTGAAAAAAGACACTGATACTAAAATATACAGGTTTATCATTAATTTACGAGAGGTTAATAAGATCGTAGTGCCCCAATATCCGGTAGTCTCTGACATCACAACACTCTTTACCATGGTTCCTCCGACTGCAACTACATTCACTGTGATCGATTTGAAGAATGCTTTCTTCTCGATCCCTATTCATCCTGACAGCCGATATTTGTTCGGCTTCACTTTGAATAATCGATCATTCAGATTTTGTAGAGCTCCACAGGGGTATACAGAGAGTCCTAGTATTTACAGCCAAGCGTTGAAAAGACAACTTGATTCTTTCCCTGTGTTACCAGGGGTGGCTCTCATACAATATGTTGATGACATCTTGTTGGCAGCTGATACCCCTGAGCAGTGTGAAGAAGGAACACTGTCATTGCTTTCTTTTCTTACATCACATCATCACAAGGTTTCCCGGAAGAAATTGCAATATTGTAGACAGCAGGTTACCTCCTGTCTAAGGAGGGACGTGCACTCACACCAGATCGCATCCAAACTATTTTAGACACGCCTGTGCCCCGTACTCAGAAGGAGGTTTGTGCGTTGATTGGCCTTACTTCTTTCTGTAGGCAGTGGATTCCTTGCTTTTCGCATATTGTTAAACCCTTGTTGGCTCTTTTGACTAAAGACACTCCGATGCCCCTCCCATGGACTACTGAATGTCAGAATGCTTTCCAACAGTTGCGTCAAGCTCTATGTTCTGCACCAGCATTAGGCACTCCAGACTACACTAAGGCCTTCACACTCTATGTATACGAAAGGGATGGTTGCGCTCTCTCAGTTTTAGTGCAGACACATGGTGATAAACAGCGTCCCTGTGCATATTTTTCAGCTGTCCTCGATCCAGTTGCTTGTGCGTTGCCTGGGTGTTTTCGCTCTGTGGCAGCGGCAGCTGTTTCCATACGTCAGAGTGAGGGGATAGTCTTGTCACATAGACTACTTGTGTTAGTACCCCATGCAGTTGATGCCCTTTTGAACCAAAACAAAACGCAGCACCTGATTAGTGCTCGTTTGACAGGATATGAATTGACACTTTTGGCCCCTCATATCACTTTGAAAAGATGTTCAACCCTTAATCCGGCTACTTTGTTGCCGTATCCAGCTACTCAATCTCAGTCACAAGAGTCTCATGATTGTATATTCCTTACTGAAGAACAGACAAAGGGTCGCGTTGACTTGCAAGATACGCCCCTTTTGAATGTTGATGGGGAATTGTGGGTTGAGGGGTCCTGTTTGAAGCTCCCAGATGGCACGACATCAGCTGCATATGCAATTACAACACTTCAGACGGTAGTTGAGACAGCTCGCATCCCACAGAAGTCAGCTCAGGCAGCTGAGTTGATAGCATTAACGAGGGTGTGTGAACTTAGTACTGACTTGTCTGTTAACATCTACACCGATAGCCGATACGCCTTTGGAGTGGCTCATGATTTTGGGCTACTCTGGAAGGAAAGAGGCTTTCTTACATCACATGGAACACAAATAGTGCATGGAGAATTAGTGCATAATCTCCTTACTGCTTTGACATACCCTGAGAAAATAGTGATTGTTAAGTGTAGTGCACACAAGAAAGTGACTGATAAAATAGGACAGGGTAATGCCTTCGCAGATCACACAGCCCGTGAGACTGCAATGCAGCGAAGCACTACATCTATGTATGTGGTGAAGTCACAGGCTGAACGTTGGCATGATGCCAGGCAAGAAGTGCTGGACATACAGCGATCTGCTTCTGCAGATGAACTAGAGCAATGGGCTAAGGAGGGAACATTGGATGATGAGGGCTGTTGGAGAAACAAAGATATGACTAAGTGGAGATTGCCCACAGCCTATTTACATCCTATGATTCACATGGCACATGGGCCGGCACATGTTGGAGCATCCTCAATAGCGAAGTTGCTTACGCAAGTTTGGGATCATCCAGAAATTGCCGGCACAGCTAAAAAGGTAGTGCAGTCCTGCTTAATTTGTCTCCAGTATAATCCTGGAAAGGGAACACGAACTCCAACAGGAGGGTTTGCTACACCAACTGCACCTTTTGAGGTACTGCAAATGGATTATATCCAGCTTGAACGCTGTAATAATCTAAAATATGTTCTAGTAGTGGTATGTGCCTTCAGTAAGTGGATAGAGGCGTACCCTACGAAAGATAATACAGCTCTTACTACAGCGAAGGTGCTTCTAAAGGAATTCTTCCCTAGATTCGGCGTTTGCAGACTTTTGTGGAGTGACAACGGACCCCATTTCATTGGGCAAGTTGTTGAGTATGTCTTGAAAGGATTGGGAATTAAGCAGAAGTTTCATGCTGCCTTCCATCCACAATCAGCAGGGCTAGTGGAACGATATAATTCTACTCTTAAGCTTAAACTAGCTAAAATACAGGCTTCCACATCTCTGAAATGGCCTGATGCACTACCCTTGGCATTATTGTCCATTAGATCAGTGCCACATGCACAATCTGGCCTTACACCGTATGAGGTGGTATTTGGGAGGCCTATGAATATTTGGGGGATTCCTAAGCCACGCCCCATACATGATGTACCTTGTGTCTTGATGAGTGACTACCTGTCACAGTTGACTGACAGCTTGCTTTCTATTCATCAACAGGTTCGAGAAGCTCTTCCTGACAGGTCGCAGGGTGATGGTCATGATCTTCGGCCCGGTGACCACGTCATGGTCAAGGTCTTCCAGAGGTCGAACAGCCTAGAGCCCAGGTGGAAAGGCCCTGAGCAGGTGCTCCTGGCCACGAGAACTGCAGTCCGAGTGACCAATCGGAAGAATTGGGTCCATTCAACGCACTGCAGAAAAGTGCCGTCTGCCCTGGTGGAACCTGCTGCGCTCGCCGACTATCGACAGATTCTGGACACCGAGAGAGGCCAAGCCACGTCACCTGAGGAACCTGAGGAAGTCTTCCCGGACCACACGATCCCTGGTACATCTCGATATCAGCTGCGACCCCGGAGAGAAACTGCATTGCTGAAAGAGACTGGTTGAGCAACCGTCCTGGGTTAGTGAGAGACTGAGCTGAAGAGGGGGGATCTTTGCTTTGTGACACCCATCTTAACCCTCAGTGAAGAAACCAACGGCTGCCCAGGACTTTAGAGCTCCATCTGCTTTGTTATTTCAACGTCAAGATAAAAATGCCTATGGAAAAGACATCGACTGCTGCGAGAATCTGCAACAAAGAGACTATGTGCATTGTTGGGTTTACTGTCACTGTGATCATTATGGCAGTAATAACTTGGGTTGTAGAGGAAGTGGCTCCTGCTCGACGAACACTGACTGCTACTACTCCTGTCCACATTGAGCACCACTACTTCACTCTCCCTTATCATGAGCAGAAGCATAGACAGTCTTATCTTAACAACACGTTCATTCAAATGTTGCACCACACTCATAATGCTACGAACATTACCAACTGTTGGGTGTGTGGAATGATGCCAGCTCATCAGAAGAAGGGAGGAACACCTTTTATTCCTCTGCCATTTTCACACAACGGCTCCTGCAGAGCCTGGTTTGCTCTGCTATGGGCTACTCATGTTGCTAACATCACTAACTATGATGTAGGAAGACTGAACTTTCAGCTGAACAAAGCCTGTTACCCTGATGAGGAAGGAGATCCACAGGCCAAAGGAACTGTATGGGAAATGGAGGAGTATCGCCGAGGAAATTCCTCTACACACTACGTTTTCCCAAATACTCGAACTGCTAAGGGTAATGGACCTTTTGTTATAGCTGTTACTAGAGCTCGAGCAGACCTGTGTGTGAACAGTGTTGGTAGTATTCCCGTGGGAAAAAGCGACTGTACTCTGGTTTTAAATATTACCGGAGTAAATAACAGCAGTTTTACGTCATCGCATAATACCTACTTTATATGTGGAAATAAGGGATATTACAATTTACCCATTGGCTGGTCCGGTACTTGTTTTGTGTCCTTTTTGCTACCACCTGTGTTTTTGGCACCTGCATCCTATCATAAAGACTATAAACTGTTTAATGACGTTTCCAAAAACAGATTTAAGCGGACAATAAATTATGATGAGGTAGATCAGACTGACACTACACTGCAGCAATATGTTGACTTTAATTTAGGATTGTTCTTCTTTGTTGGTGCTGCCTTAAACAGCCGGAAAATCAGACGCCTGACACGTGTTGTAGAGGCTGTAACCAACCAAACAGCTATGGCACTTGGAAACCTCACAGAAGAACTACAAATTGCGAGGATTGTGGCGCTCCAAAACCGAATGGTCCTCGACGTCGTGTTGGCTGACCGTGGTGGTGCATGCCGCATCATCGGGAGCAGTTGTTGTGTTTACATCCCTGATCACGCCCCTTCAGTCTTTGATGCAATCTCCAAGTTACATAAAATCGCTGCTGAAATTCACCCCGATACTGGAACATGGACTTTAACCAGTTGGCTATGGACACTGTTTACTACTTGGGGCTGGAAACTGTTGACGATATTGTGTATATTATTTGCAATTCTGCTGACTTTCTGCCTATGTATACAATGTGGTCCAATGCTTTGTTCCCTCTGTATCACTGCCTGTATACCTACTAAGAGAAATGCTAAGAAAATGAATGCCCAACATGCATTAAACAAAGAAGTCAGTGAAATAATGATGATAGATATACAGGATGTATATCCTGTTCCTTCTGGATCCTAGAAATGTCTTCAGCTAATGCTAAAAGGGTCGTCTGTTAAAGTTTGACGGAGATCGCTGTAAGCATGAGCTGAATCCATTTTGTTTTTGGCAGCCATTTTGATTTACCATGTGCTCGCCATGTGCTTTGTCCGTCTTTGCTGTTGCCTACACTTGTGCTCTGCTGAAGAGACTGTTTATATTTAGCTCCTGCAGCACTGAGCATGCTCAGAAAAGCCTGTACTTCTCATGCACCTGTCCTAGTTTTGTAAATGTCAGGTTGTTTCAAGTGGTGTAAGCAACTCATTGCTCCTCCTACTCTGTTGACTGAGCATTTTCTGTTTGACTATATATGTGAATAGCTATTCTTGTATGTGCTTGTACCACCCCCTTTTTGCTCCTGTGTGGGTATAAAAGACCCACAGTCTCAGTACTTCTTGTGCTACCTCATACACCACCCAAGGGTCTTGTATAGATGTAGTTCCGCTCATGAGGTTTAATAAACTTGTTTCTTGATATTACAGCTTCCGTGCCAAACTCTATTTATTGGTCTGAGGACTAGTGCGCAAAGAAGGGCGAACCCCTAGCACCAGTGGTCCCTGGAGAGGTCCGCTTTAACACCTCAGGGCAGGCACTGGACAGTGGCTGGTGGCTATTTTCATTTTCTAACTGCGCTGGGTGTGTCCATCAGGGCAGCTGCTGGACAGTGACTGGGGACTTATTTTTTATTTTAACTCCACTGGGGATGTCTCTCGGGGCAGGCACTGGACAGTGACTGGGTGCTAATTTTTTTATCTAACTCCATGGGTGTTTCCCTCAGGGCAGGCACTGGACAGTGGCTGGTGGCCATTTTTATTTTCTAACTGCGCTGGGTGTGTCCATCAGGGCAGCTGCTGGACAGTGACTTTGGACTTATTTTTTTATTTTAACTCCCCTGGGGATGTCCCTCAGGGCAGGCGCTGGACAGTGGCAAGGGGCTAATTTTGTATTTAAACTCCGCTGGGGGCTTACCTCAGGGCAGGCGCTGGACAATGACAGGGGGCACATTTTTTATTCGAACTCTGCTGGGGTCATCCCTCAAGGCAGGCACTACACAGTGACTGGAGCTTATTTTTTATTCTAATTCCATTGGGGACATCCCCCAAGGCAGGCACTGCACAGAGACTGAAGCTAACTTTTTATTGTAACTCCGCCGGGGTCTTCCCTCAGGACATGCACTGAACAATGGCAGGGCTTTAATTTTTATTCAAACTCCACTGGGGCATCCTTCAGGGCAGGCGCTGGACAGTGTCAGCAGGCTAAATTTTGATTCTAACTCTGCTGAGGGCTTTCCTCAGGGCAGGTGCTGGACAATGGCAGGGGAATTTTTTTATTTAAACTCCTCTTTGTGAGTTATTCAGGACAGGCGCTGGACAGTGGCAGGGGGCTATTTTTTTATTCTAACTCCATTGGGGACATCCCTCAGGGCAGGCACTGGACAGTAACTGGGGCCTAATTTTTTATTCTAACTGCGCTGGGGGTGTCCCTCAGGACAGGTGCTGGACAGTGACTGGGGGCTACTTTTTATTCTAAATCCACTGGGGCATCCCTCAGGGCAGGTGCTCGACAGTGAGTGTGGGCTTATTTTTTATTCTAACTCCGCTGCGAGCATACCGCAGGTGAGGTGGTGGAACATGACTCAGAGCTAATATTTGATTCTGCCTCCAATGGGGTGGCCCCTCAGGGCAGGTGCTGGACAGTGACTGGGGGGGGGTGTTTCTAAGTCCACTGGATGTGTCCCTCAGGGCAGGCGCGGGACAGTGACTGGAGGCTGAGTTTGTTATTCTAAGTCCGCTGGAGGCGTCCCACAGGGCAAGTGCTGGACAGTGACTTGGGCTAATTTTTTATTCTAACTGTTCTGGGGACATCCCTCGCTGCAGTCAGTGCACTGTGACTGGGGGCTAATGTTTCATTCTAACTCCACTGGGGGCTTCCCTCAGGGCTGGCACTGCACAGTGGCAGGGGGCTAATTTTTATTCTAACTTAGCTGGGAGTGCCCCTCAGGGAAGGTGCTGGTCAGCGACTGGAGGCTACTTTTTGTTCTGAATCTGCTGGTGGCATCCCTCAGAGCAGGTGCTGGAAAGTGACAGGGGACTAGGTTTTAATTCAGAGTCCGATGGGCAGTCCCTCAGGGCAGGCACTGGACAGTGACTGGGGGCTAATTTTTGATTCTAACTCTGCTGGGGGCGTCCCTCAGGTCAGGCACTGGAAAGTGGCAGGGGCAAATTTTTATTTAAACTCCACTGGGGGCGTCTCTCAGGGCAGGCGCTAGACAGTGGCTAGGGGCAAATTTTTTCATTCTAACTCTGCTGGGGATATCCCTCAGGGCAGGCACTGGATAGTGACTGGGTGCTAATTGTTTATTCTATCTCCGCTGGGAACATCCCTCAGGGCAAGCACAGGACAGTGACTTAGGTCTAATTTTTATTCTAACTCTTCTGGGGACATCCATCAGGGCAGGCACTGTACAGTGACTGGGGGCTAATTTTTTATTCTAACTCCGCTGGGGGCTTCCCTCAGGGCAGGCACTTGACAGTGACTGGGGGCTACTTGTTTATTCTAACTCCTCTGGTGGCATCCCTCAGGGCAGGCACTGGATAGTGACTGTGGGCAACACTTTTATTTTAACTACGCTTGGGGAGACCCTCAGGGCAGGCGTTGGACTGTGACTGGGGGCTTCGTTTTTTATTGCAAGTCAGCAGGAGGAGTCCCTCACTGCAGATGCTGGACAGTGGCTAGTGGCTAATTTTTTATTGTAACTCCTCTGACAGCGTCCCTCAGGGCAGGTGCTGGACAGTTGTAGGGGGCTAATTCTTTATTTAAACTCCACTGCGGCGTCTCTCAGGGTAGGTTCTAGGAGCTACTGGGTGCTAATTTTTCATTCTATCTCCGCTGGGGGCTTTCCTCAGAGCAGGCACTGGACAGTGGCAGGAGGCTAATTTCTTT
The DNA here is from genome assembly GCA_963921515.1 of Calotriton arnoldi. Lineage (NCBI taxonomy): Eukaryota > Metazoa > Chordata > Amphibia > Caudata > Salamandridae > Calotriton > Calotriton arnoldi. The sequence continues at coordinate 149,364 of CAWUFW010012152.1, forward strand.
TTCTGACGGCACTGGGTGTGTCCCTCAGGGCAGGTGCTGGGGGCTACATTTTAATCTAAATCCGCTGGTGGCGCTCCTCTGTGCAGGCACTGGACAATGAGTGGGGGCTTATTTTTTATTCAAACTCCACTGGGGGCGTCCTTCAGGGCAGGTTCTGGACAGTGACAGCAGGCTAAATATTGATTCTGACTCCACTGAGGGCTTTCCTCAGGGCAGGCGCTGGACAGTGGCAGGGGGCTAATTTTTTTTCTAACTCCGCTGGTGACATCCCTCAGGGCAGGCACTGGACAGTGACTGGGGGCTACCTTTTATTCTAACTGCTATGGGGGTGTCCCTCAGGACAGGTGTTGGACAGTGACTAGGGGATACTTTTTTATTATAAATTCACTGGGGCATCCCTCAGGGCATGTGCTCGACAGTGACCGCAGGCTAGTTTTTTATTCAAAGTCTGTTGGGGGCGTCCCTCTGGGCCAGCGCTGGACAGTGAGTGTGGGCTTATTTTTTATTCTAACTCAGCTGCAGGCGTACCGCAGGTGAGGTGATGGACCAAGACTGGGGGCTAATTTTTGATTCTATCTACACTGGGGACGTTCCTCAGGGCAGGTTCGGTACAGTGATTGGGGGGATTTCTTTTTCTAAGTACACTGGATGTGTCCCTCAGGGCAGGCGCGGGACAGTGACTGGGGGCTGAGTTTTTTATTCTAAGTCTGCTGGAGGCGTCCCTCAGGGCAAGTGCTGGAGAGTGACTGTGGGTAATTTTTCATTCTAACTCCTATTGGGACATCCCTCGGGGCAGGCAATGCACAGTGACTGGAGGGCTAATTTTTCATTCTAACTCTGCCAGGGGCTTACCTCAGGGCAGGCACTGCACCGTTGCAGGCGCTAAGTAGCTGGGGGTGTCCCTCAGGGAAGGGTCTGGACAGTGACTAGGGGCTACTTTTTATTCTGAATCTGCTGGTGGCATCCCTCAGGGCAGGTGCTGGAAAGTGACAGGGGACTAGACTTTAATTTAGAGTCCACTGGGGATGTACCTCAGGGCAGGCACTGGACAGTGATGGGGCTAATTCTTTATCCCAACTCCGCTGGGGCATCCTTCAGAGCAGGCGCTGGAAAGTGACAGGGGGCTATTTTTTATTTAAACTCCACGGGGGGCTTGAAAGTGGCTTGGGGCTAAACAAAATTCTAACTCCACTGGAGGCGTCTCTCAGGGCAGGCGATGGACAGTGACAGGGGGCTTATTTTTTATTTAAACACCGCTGGGGGCTTCCTTCAGGGCAGGCGCTGGACAGTGGCAGGGGCTAAATTTGTATTCTAACTCTGCTGGGGACATCCATCAGGGCAGGCACTGGACAGTGACTGGGGGCTACTTGTTTATTCTAACTCCTCTTGGGGCGTCCTTCAGGGCAGGCACTGGATAGTGACTGTGGGCAACATTTTTATTTTTATTACGCTGGGGGAGTCCCTCAGGGCAGGCGTGGGACTGTGACTGGAGGCTATGATTTTTATTGCAAGTCTGCAGGAGGCGTCCCTCAGTGCAGATGCTGGATAGTGGCTAGTGGCTAATTTTTTATTGTAACTCCTCTGAGGGCGTCCCTCAGGGCAGGCGCTGGACAGTGACTGCGGGCTAATTTTATATTTTAACAGCACTGAGGGCGTCACACAGGGCATGCGCGTGACAGTGACTGGGAACAAATCTTTTATTCTAACTCCACTGGGGGCGTCCCTCAGGGCAGGCACTGGACAGTAGCAGGTGGCTAACTTTTTATTTAAACTCCACTGGGGCATCTCTCAGGGCAGTTTCTAGGAGTGACTGGGTGCTAATTTTTCATTCTATCTCCGCTGGGGGCTTTCCTCAGAGCAGGCAATGGACACTGGCAGGTGGCTAATTTATTTTTCTAACTGCGCTGAGTGTGTCCCTCAGGGTAGGTGCTGGACAGTGACTGAGGGCTACTTTTTTATTCTAAATCCACAGGTGGCATCCCTCAAGGCAAGCGCTGGACAGTGACTTGGGACTAACTTTTTATTCTAACTCTGCTTGGGGCTTCCCTCAGGGCAGCCACTGCACAGTGGAAGAGGTGTGGTGCAGCGGCCAGGGTGCCTCACTCCGGACCATGGGGTTCACGGTTCAAACCCCGGTGCCGGCTGCAGGTTAGCCCAGCACCATCTGACTCTGGGCAATAGCTCGCTTAATCTTCCCGAGGGCCCCCATCGCCGGGACACCTCTCCGGAGGTAGCTGTGCGCTTTACAAATGCTGGTATTTCATTTCATTTATTTCACAGTGTCAGGGGGCTCATTTGTTATTTGTAACTGCGCTGGGACAGTGACTGCGGGCTAAATATTTATTTTAACTCCGCTGGGGGTGTTTCTCAGGGCAGACACAGGACAGTGAATGGGCCTCATTTTTTATTCTAACTCCACTAGCTGCATCCCTCAGGGAAGGCACTGGACAGTGGCAGGGGGCTAATTTTTTATTCTAACTCCGCTATGGACATCCTACAGGGCAGGCACTGGACAGTGACTGGGGTCTAATTATTTATTTTAACTTCTCTGGAGCTTCCCTCAGGGCAGGAACTGGACAGTGGCAGGTGGCTACTTTCTTTTTCTAACTGCTGGAGGGGTTCCTCAGGGCAGGTGCTGGACAGTGATTGGGGGCTATTTCTTTATTTTAACTCCACTGGGGGCATCCCTCAGGGCAGGCGCTGCAGAGTGGCAGGGGGATAATTTATTATTTAAACTCCACTGTGGGCTTCCCTTAGGGCTGGCTCTGGACAGTGGCAAGAAGCAAATTTTTTACTCTAACTCTGTTGGGGACATCCCTCACAGCAGGCACTACGCAGTGACTGGAGCTAATCTTTTATTCTAAATCCGCTGGGAGCTTCCTTCAGGGCAGGTGCTGGACAGTGACTGGTGTGAAATGTTTTATTCTATATTCCACTGGAAGCATCCCTCATGGCAGGTGATGGACAGTGGCTAATGGCAAATTTTTTCTGCTAAGCCCTCTGGTGGCATCCTTCAAGGCAGGTGCTTGACAGTGACTGTGGGCAAATTTCTTATTTTAACACCATGGAGGGCGTCACTTAGGGCAGGCCCTGGACAGTGACTGAGCAGAAATTGTTTATTCTAACTCCACTGGGGGCGTCCCTCAGGGCAGGAACTGAACAGTGGCAGGGGGATAATTTTTTATTCTAACTGCACTGGGGGTGTCCTTCAGGGCAGGTGCTGTACAGTGACTTGGGGAGACTTTTTTATTCAAAATCCGCTGGGGGCATCCCTCAGGGCATGTGCTGGAAAGTAACTGAGGGCTAGTTTTTTATTCAAAGTTGGCTGAGGGCACCCCTCAGGGCAGGCGCTGGACTATGCGTGGGGGCTTAATTCTTATTCAAAATCTACTGGGTGTGACCCTCAGGGCAGGCGCTGGATAGTGGCTGGGGGTTAATTTTTGATTCTTACTCTGCTGAGCGCCTCCCTCAGGGCAGGTGCTGGACAGTGACTGGAGACAAATATTTTGTTCTAACTCAGCTGTGGGCGTTCTTCAGGGCAGCCGCTGAAGAGTGGCAGGGAGCTAATCTGTTATTGTAACTCTCCTGGGAGGCGTCTCTCAGCGCAGGTACTGGACAGTGCCAGAGACACTAATTTGTTATTTTAACTCCGCTGGGGACATCCCTCAGGGCAGGCACTGGGGGTAATTTTTTAGTCTAACTTTGCTGGGGGCTTGTTTCAGGGCAGGCACTGGACAGTGGCAGCTGGCTACATTTTATTCTAACTGCGCTGGGGGTGTCCCTCAGGGCAGGTGCTGGACAGTGACTGGGGGCTACATTTTATTTTAAATCCGCTTGGGCCATCCCTCAGGGCAGGGGCTGGAAAGGTACTGGGGGCTATTTTTTTATTCATAGTCTGCTGGGGAACTTTTCTGAGCAGATGCTGGACAATGAGTGGGGGCTTATTTTGTATTCAAACTACACTGGGTGTGTTCCTCAGGGCAGGCGCAGGACAGTGCCTGGAGCTAATTTTAGATTCTAACTCCGCCTGGGGCGTTCATCAGGGCAGGCGCTGGACAGTGCATCGGGACAATTTTTTTATTCTAACTCTGCTGTGGGCTTCCCTCAGGGCAGGCGCAGGACAGTGCCTCGGGACAAATTTTTTATTCTAACTCCACTGGGGGCGTCTCTCAGGGCGGGTGATTTATAGTGACTAGCTGCTAATTTTTTATTCTATCTCCGCTGGGCGCGTCCCTCAGGGCAGGTGCACGACAGTGGCAGAAGTCTAGTTTTTTATTTAAAACCCACTGGGGCGCTGGACAATGGCAGAGGGCTAATTTTTTACACTGCATCACTGAGGACATTCCTCAAGGCAGGCACTGCACAGTGACTGGAGCTAGTTTTTTATTAAATCTCCACTGTGTTCTTCCCTCAGGATAGGCACTGCACAGTGACTGGGGGCTACATTTTATTCTTGATCCACTGGGGGCATCCCTCAGGGCAGGTGCTGGAAAGTGACTGGGGTCTAGTTTTTTCATATAAACTCCGCAGGAGGCGGCTCTCGGGGCAGGCGCTGGACATTGACTGGGGGCTACTTTTTAATTCTAACTCCGCCTGGGGCGTCCTTTAGGGCGGGCGCTGGACAGTGACTGGGGGCTAGTTTTTGATTCTAACTCCACCTGGGGCATCCCTCAGGGTAGGCACTAGACAGTGACTGGAGAATTCTTTTTTTTCTCACTCAGCTGTGGGCGTCCTTCAGGGCAGGCGCTGGACAGTGTCAGGTAGCTAATCTTTTATTGTAACTCTGCTGTGGGTGACTCTCAGGACAGGCACTAGACAGTGGCAGAGACACTAATTTTTTATTCAAACTCCCCTGGGGACATCCTACAGGGCAGGCACTGGACAGTGACTGGGGGATAATTCTTTGTTCTAACTTCCCTGGGGGCTTCCCTCAGGGCTGGCACTGAACAGTGGCAGGGGGCTATTTTTTATTCTAACTGTGCTGGGGGTGTCCCTCAGTGCAGGTGCTGGACAGTGACCGGGGGCTGTTTTTTTATTCTAACTCCGCTGTGGGCTTCCCTCAGGGCAGGCGCTGGACAGTTGCATAGGGCTAAATATTTTTATCAACTTTGCTGGGGGAGTTCCTCAGGGCAGGCGCCGAACAGTGGCAGGGGGCTAATTTGTGTTATAACTCTGTTGGGGGCGTCTCTCAGGGCAGGCGCTGGACAGTGGCAGGGGACTAATTTTTTATATAAACTTCACTGGGGGAGTTCCTCAGGCAGGCGCTGGACAGTGGCAGGGGGCTAATTTTTATTTCTAACTCTGCTGGGGCCATCTCTCAGGGCAGGCGCTGGACATTGCGGAGAAGCCAATTTTGTATTCTAACTCTGCTGGGGACATGCCTCAGGGCAGAGACTGGACAGAGACTGGGGGCTAATTTTTTATTCTAACTTCGCTGAGGGCTTCCCTCAGGGCTGGCAATGGACAGTGGCAGGGGGCTCATTTTTTATTCTAACTACACTGGGGGTGTCCCTCAGGGCAGGTGCTGGACAGTGACTGGGGGCTACTTTTTTATTCTAAATCCACTGGGGGCATCCCTCAGGGCTGGTGCTCGACAGTGACCGCAGGCTAGTTTTTTATTCAAAGTGTGCTGGGGGCGTCCCTCAGGTCAGGTGCTGGACAGTGAATGGGGTGTTATTTTTTTATTCAAACATCGCTAGGAGAGTTCCTCAGGCCAGGCCCTGGACAGTTACCGGGAGCTGATTTTTGATTCTAACTCCGCTCGGGGCGTACCTCAGGTGAGGTGCTGGACCGTGACTGGGGGCTAAAGTTTGATTCTACCTCCACTTGGGACGTCCCTCAGGGCAGACACTGGACAGTGACAGGGGGGAAATTTTGTATTCTAAGTCCACTAGAGGTGTCCCTCAGTGGAGGTGATGGACAGTGATTCTTGGCTAATTTTTTATTCTAATTCCTCTGGGGGGCGTCCCTCAGGGCAGGTGCTTAACAGTGACTGCGGGCAAATTTTTTATTTTAACACCACTGCAGGCATCCCTCAGGGCAGACATTGGACAGTGACTGTGGACTCATTTTCTTTTCTAACTCCACTGGGGGCATCCCTCAGGGCAGGCGCTGGAGAGTGGCAGGGGGCTAATTTTTTTATTTAAACTCCACTGGGGGCATCTCTCAGGGCAGGTGTTTGATAGTGACTGGCTGCTAATTTTTTATTGTATCTCCACTGGGCGCGTCCCTCAGGGCAGGTGCAGGACAGTGGCAGGGGTCTAGTTTTTATTTAAAACCCACTGGGGCGCTGGTCAATGGGAGAGGGCTAATTTTTTGCTCTGCATCACTGGGGACATTCCTCAAGGCAGGCACTGCACAGCGACTGGAGCTAGTTTTTTTATTAAAACTCCACTGGGTTCTTCCCTCACGACAGGCACTGCACAGTGGCTGGGGGCTACATTTTATGCTTAATCCACTGGGGGAATCCCTCAGGGCAGGTGCTGGAAAGTGACTGGGGTCTAGTTTTTTTTATATAAACTGCGCTGGAGGCGTCCCTTAGGGCAGGCGCTGGACATTGACTGGGGGCTAATTTTTGATTCTAACTCCGCCTGGAGCGTACTTTAGGGCAGGCGCTGGACAGTGACTGGGGGCTTGTTTTTGATTCTAACTCCGCCTGGGGCGTCCCTCAGGGCAGGCACTAGACAGTGACTGAAGAATTCTTTTTTTTTCTCACTCAGCTGTGGGCGTCCTTCAGGGCAGGCGCTGGACAGTGGCAGGTAGCTAATCTTTTATTGTAATTCTGCTGTGGGCGTCTCTCAGGGCAGGCACTAGACAGTGGCAGAGACACAAATTTTTTATTCAAACCCCCCTGGGGACATCCTACAGGGCACGCACTGGACAGTGACTGGGGGATAATTTTATATTCTAACTTCCCTGGGGGTTTCCCTCAGGGCTGGCACTGAACAGTGGCAGGGGTCTATTTTTTATTCTAACTGCGCTGGGAATGTCCCTCTGGGCAGGTGCTGGACAGTGACTGGGGGCTGTTTTTTTTTTTCTAACTTCGCTGTGGGCTTCCCTCAGGGCAGGCGCTGGACAGTTGCATAGGGCTAAATATTTTTTATAAACTTTGCGGGGGGAGTTCCTCAGGGCAGGCGCCGGACAGTGGCAGGGGGCAAATTTGTGTTCTAACTCTATTGGGGGCATCTCTCAGGGCAGGCGCTGGACAGTGGCAGGGGACTAATTTTTTATATAAACTTCACTGGGGGAGTTCCTCAGGGCAGGCGCTGGACAGTGGCAGGGGGCCAATTTATATTTCGAACTCTGCTGGGGCCATCTCTAAGGGCAGGCGCTGGACATTGCAGAGAACCCAATTTTGTATTCTAACTCTGCTGGTGACATGCCTCAGGGCAGAGACTGGACAGAGACTGGGGGCTAATTTTTTATTCTAACTTCGCTGAGGGCTTCCCTCAGGGCAGGCAATGGACAGTGGCAGGGGGCTCATTTTTTATTCTAACTACACTGGGGGTGTCCCTCAGGGCAGGTGCTGGACAGTGACCGCAGGCTAGTTTTTTATTCAAAGTCTGCTGGGGGCGTCCCTCAGGTCAGGTGCTGGACAGTGAGTGGGGTGTTTCTTTTTTATTCAAACATCGCTGGGGGAGTTCCTCAGGCCAGGCCCTAAACAGTTACCGGGAGCTAATTTTTGATTCTAACTCCGCTCGGGGCGTACCTCAGGTGAGGTGCTGGACCGTGACTGGGGGCTAAAGTTTGATTCCACCTCCAGTTGGGACGTCCGTCAGGGCAGGCACTGGACAGTGACAGGGGGGAAATTTTGTATTCTAAGTCCACTAGAGGTGTCCCTCAGTGGAGGTGATGGACAGTGGTTCTTGGCTAATTTTTTATTCTAACTCCTCTGGGGGCGTCCCTCAGGGCAGGTGCTGGACAGTGACTGCGGGCACATTTTTTATTTTAACACCACTGCAGGCATCCCTCAGGGCAGACATTGGACAGTGACTGTGGACTAATTTTTTTTCTAACTCCACTGGGGTCATCCCTCAGGGCAGGTGATTCATAGTGACTCGCTGCTAATTTTTTATTCTATATCCGCTGGGCGTGTCCCTCAGGGCAGGTGCAGGACAGAGGCAGGGGTCTAGTTTTTTATTTAAAACCCACTGGGGCGCTGGACAATGGCAGAGGGCTAATTTTTTACTCTGCTTCACTGGGGACATTCCTCAAGGCAGGCACTGCACAGTGACTGGAGCTAGTTTTTTTATTAAAACTTCACTGGGTTCTTCCCTCAGGACAGGAACTGCACAGTGACTGGGGGCTACATTTTATGTTTAGTCCTCTGGGGCATCCCTCAGGGCAGGTGCTGGAAAGGACTGGGGTCTAGTATTTTTATATAAACTCCGCTGGAGGCGTCCCTTAGGGCAGGTGCTGGACATTGACTGGGGGCTAATTTTTGATTCTAACTCTGCCTGGGGCGTCCTTTAGGGCAGGCGCTGGACAGTAACTGGGGGCTAGTTTTTGATTCTAACTCCGCCTGGGGCATCCCTCAGGGCAGGCACTAGACAGTGACTGGAGAATTCTTTTTTTTCTCACTCAGCTGTGGGCGTCCTTCAGGGCAGGCGCTGGACAATGGCAGATAGCTAATCTTTTATTGTAACTCTGCTGTGGGTGTCTCTCAGGGCAGGCACTAGACCGTGGCAGAGACACTAATATTTTATTCAAACTCCCCTGGGGACAGCCTACAGGGCAGGAACTGCACAGTGACTGGGGGATAATTTTATATTCTAACTTCCCTGGGGGCTTCCCTCAGGGCTGGCACTGAACAGTGGCAGGGGGCTATTTTTTATTCCAACTGCGCTCGGGGTGTCCCTCAGGGCAGGTGCTGGACAGTGACTGGGGGCTGGTTTTTTATTCTAAATCCTCTGGGGGCATCCATCAGGGCAGGTGCTCGACAGTGACAGCGGGCTAGTTTTTAATTCAAAGTCTGCTGGGGCATCCTTCAGGGCAGGGCCTGGACAGTGAGTGGGGGCTTATTTTTTATTCAAACTCTGCTGGGAGAGTTTCTCAGGGCAGGACAGTGAATCAGGGCTAATTTTTTATTCTAAATCCATTGGGGGCATACCTCAGGTGAGGTGGTAGACTGTGACTGGGGAAAATGTTTGATTCTAACTTCGTTGGGCTGTCTGTGAGGGCAGGCGTGGGACAGGAGCTAAGTTTTTCAATCAAAGTCCGCTCGAGGTGTCCCTAATGGCATGTGCTGGACAGTGGCTAGTGGCTAATTTTTTATTCTCACTCCTCTGGGGGCATCCCTCAGGGTAGTGACTGGCAAGAGCCATTTATAGTGCTGGGAAAAGTATTACGAATGTCTAGCTTCTGCAAGTAAGTGATCGTCAGCAGTGTCTGGTAAGAGAGTTTCTTTAGTGCTAAAAGGGCATTAAAAATATCCAGCTTCTGTAGACCAATAGTTAACGGCTGATGAAGTACAATAAATAAGCTTTGTTATATTATCGCTTTAGATACGAATATGTATTTATGAATGCGTAGCACGTTAAAGGGAAGTTCTTGCCTTTCAACGGCATCCCTTTGTCGCTTCCTGTGGCTTCCTGTTCTTCTCGTGTGAAGTCGACGTCAATGTTCTTACAAATTTGTTCGTTCTTTCTGTTTTCTGGCAACATTGAAATGCACTGTTTTGTTCTTTAAATAATTCTAAAAGACTAGTCCGCTTTCTTAATGCATGTTTGCATGATTGCTCACTCGTGGTTTTTCTCTCTTCTCATCTTCCATTGACTCTGTTGCGGTTCTGTCTACACCATGGGTGCGCCCATTACAATTGTGTTTCATTTGTTCATTTGTTTAGCGAGAAAAATAACTAGGTGTATAAATGTATTTGTCATATGCATGTTGATTGTCTCTGACTCCCCTGTAAATATTTTTGTTACATGAGCAGACCCTGTCATCCCCTGTCCCCTGCCCATGTCTTATTTTAACTAGTTTTAATTAGTGCATTGTCACATTTAGTTTCCAAATAGCAGCCTTCACAACACTTAGTTACGACCTTCGCTCCCCTCCCCCAATGAACAATGACATTATAAATTCAGGTCAAACACTGCAATGTCTTACTGGCCCCCGCTCAATGATTGAAGCTATAGTTCCAGGGCTGCCAGGTCAAATAGCGGCACAATTCACACTGAAGATTAAACCAGCACAAAATACTGCAGCACCAAGCAATTAAGCCCCAAATAATTTACTCCTACCTGCGTCCAATTCACCAACAGCCCAAGCAGTAGGGAGCCGCCCCTCTAGGCAGTGGCGGTGGCCCGAATGCAAGCACCGATCCAGGAAGTACAGCTACAGAGCACACAGTTAGCTAATAGAAAGGAGATTTTTGAAATTGTGGCTCATGCACAAGGAAGTTAGTGATACTGGACTTAGAGACGTAAATATCGGAGCAGATGGTGATCATTAGACAGAAGAAAGGAATTAGCGAAGTAAGACTGTTCTTCTCTCCGGATTTTATGTGCACAGAATTAGGGAGAGAAGAGGGGAGACAAATTGATGGAATGGAATGAACGTGAGTTGGGTTTGTGGGAGCCTGTGTTTGACTTCATGGTCACAGGTTCAAATGCTACCAGGTCTACTCAGCCTTTGATCCTTCTGAGGTGGATAAAATGAGTACCATTGAGTTGGGGAACAATAAAGATCTGCTATTTATGCGTCAAAATACCATTCTGAGTGAACGTGCGCTTTCCAAAAAAGACATGTTCTGTTAAAATAGGCTCTTTTAGCATAACGTACATTTAAACACAACACATGTTTTTAGATGTTACGTGGTGTTGAAGGGTTAATAGATTTTTTAGAAGTAACGCTCCTGGCTGGCCACAGATTCTGGGCGTTGAGCCAGGCCAGAAAGACAGAATGGAATAGATTTCCTGTGGTTTCAAAAGGAACAGGAAGTTTGAAAATAAATATAAATATATATGTATACAGTTAGCAGAACACAAAGAGCTGTGTGAATGGATTAACAGTTTTGAAAAAAATTGTTTTAGTGTATAAAGTTTCCTGTCCCGTACAACAGATTATGTCAAGTGCGTTGAGAAATTTTTTTTGTTTCAAGGGATAGTTTTAAAGAATGAATTAGGAGAGACTGATTGTCTTCCCCACCGTGGCAGACATGCCTATATTGAACTTGGAGTGAAGTTAGAAAAACAGGAACAAGAGAAATATGGGGCCCGATTCACAGAACTAACTTAAGACAAAATCCTAAACTTACGACCATTTTGGTATTCACAGAAGGCACTTACTCATTTTGGTATTCACAGAAGGCACTTACTTACTCATTTTGAGTAACTTACTCATTTTGAGTAACTTACTCATTTTGTGTAACTTACTCATTTTGGTATTCACAGAAGGCACTTACTCATTGATGAGTAAGTGCCTTATGTGAATACCAAAATGAGTAAGTTACACAAAATGAGTAAGTTACACAAAATGAGTAAGTTACTCAAAATTAGTAAATTACTCAAAATGAGTAAGTAAGTGCCTTCTGTGAATACCAAAATGAGTAAGTGCCTTCTGTGAATACCAAAATGGTAGTAAGTTTAGGATTTTGTCTTAAGTTAGTTCTGTGAATCGGGCCCAAAATGCCTAGGATCACACAATTTGGTAAAATGGGGAAGCCGAGATTAAATACAGGGTTTCAGGTTTCACGTTATGCAGTTTAGTGACTGGGTATGTATATATCTATATATATATATATATATATTCCACACGAAGGTTGCCCGAAAGAAGAAGGTGCCACACACAACATGAAATTTGCCTCTTTATTGGATAGACAGCAGCATACATAGCCAGGTCTTCTTAGCACAGTTTCTTTCTTGGCCATACGCGTTTCGTGGTCATCCCTTGATCACTGGCTTGGGGGAAACAGCTTGTGCTAATTAGATCGCACTTGCGATTTTGAAGAGTAAGTCCCGCCCCAATGGGCGTTTACGCACACTGCATTATGGTCTTTGGAGTTTATATATATATATGCTTCGCTCCCCTATGACCACTGAACTAAACTAGAGCAAAAGAACTGACTTACCACCTCTTTGCCTGGTATCAATTAAAAGAATTGTGCAGGGTTCGGTGTGGGCTTGGTTCGTGAATAAAAGAATTGAGCATAATGGCGCAGCACATCAGGGCTTTGCTCACAGACTTCCCTCATTTCAATTATATGAATTAGACCTCTCTAGAATTCGGTTTTAGGGTCCACTTTGGAACAGAGACCAGAGGTCCGTAGTAATAGATTACCACAGATAGCCGCCACACCAACTTCCTCCACACACGCCCCAGTGCTAGGAAATGCGAGGAATAAATAAAAAGTGCTAATATAAAGTGTATTTCAATGTAGAAGAATAATATGCATTAAGTAGCGATGCTCAGTATTGCAATATTGTTAGAATAAAATGTGTGTGAATTTCAAAATGCCTTTTAAACTGCAGTTGCAGACTTTGCATATATTTTGCAGTCCGACTACTATGTGTTTTTATTTCCCAATGGTGTTACTAAGATGGAGATTGTTAAGACGTTCCTATCTCCTGGGAACAATTATAGTACAATGTTTTGGCTCTTCTTTCGCTCTCGGAGTTAATTGATGTTTCGAGGTTTTGCAACATTATTATTTTTGGGTTCTTCCCTACGTCCCTAAGAAGTGTACTAGGTTTCCTGTTTTCGGGATGTTTACATACATATGCTCAATATTAATGTTTCCACCACCTCATGTCTGGTTAGAAATAAAAAAAGATAAGGGCCACAATTGAGGGAAAGAAAGAAAAAAAATGAATAATTAAGAAAAAACAAAAATAGTTTATTGCCTATGGATCCCCCTGTTTTCACTCAGAAATATTCCAAGTTCTGATCACCACTTAACACCCCATTAGCTTGTCACTGAACAATTAATAAATGTATCAGTACCAGCAACTAGACCTAAAAGTGAAAGTGAAAGTTCTTCTTAAATTATGAAAATTGAAATGTAAGAGAATTTGTATGAGTTAACACACGCTGCAAAGTTTCTTTCTACTCAGGTATCCAAGGGAAAGGAGAAGGGCCCCATCAATCCTGAGCTCCGTCATATCCGTCCTGGAACACAGATTTTTGTCCAGGGACATTTTAAAGTCATAGACTCTTCACCAACAGCTGTCCGCATTGCCGAGAGGAAGGCATTGTGTTTCTATTGACTGTCCAAGAAGAAGAAGACGGTGATCGCTTGGTCGTTTATGGTTTCAGATGTAGCCGCAACACCAGCCGCACAGAAGTGTTCTATGCGAAGTTATGTATTTGTATTATAATATTGTACATTATTGTCGGAGTGGCACTAGGAATATTTAATTAGTTCACTGTTATATCTCATTGTATTAATAGAAAGGCTTGTATTCCTCAAAATGTTGAAGTTGCCAATACCACTGTGCACCCATGTCACCTCCCAATCTAACTGCTAGCACATGTACTGGAAATGGTCCCCGTAGTAATGCAAAAGGTTCAACATCCTCTGCCAGTACCGTCAGCACCCCAAATACCTATGCACACCCTGTGTCCTCATCCCCTTCCCCTGCTGGAAGTAATAATGCAATAATGTAAATACTGCCCCAGCAGTTAGACAGCATGCTGCTCATGACTGCCTTCACGACAACATGTGGTACAGTGAGAAGGCCACAATAGGGAGACAGGAAAATAATGAATTCTGTTATGTGACTCATACTTTCCCCATGCAGTAGGCGCAGATAGACTGATTTTCCTAGAGAAATACAACCACACACTGTAGAATATCTCCAACACCTGTTCCTCTACAGAATACAGGGGCAAGTTCAGATTATTGAGGCCAACATCTCTGAAGTGTTGGTAAATAGAACAGTATGGGACCACACCCCAATGATGCATGAGGTTATCACTGACAATTCCAGAATAGAAGGGAAGGTAACTAAGATATTTTAGATAGGAGTTCCTGATGTCGACCTTAGTGTAGCTTTTGGTAGGAACAATGGGTTTATGATAACAGGATCACTATCAGACTGTAATGGCTCTTTGCCCCACACCCTACATTGCCCAAGCCAATATAGAATTGCTTTATGCTTATTTTCAAATTTACGTCCATGACAAATGGAGTGCCCCAGGTTACTTGAGGTATAGAGCAGCGTCCTTAGGGCCACATAGGGTAGACTTAGATTATGAAGATGGGATAGACTGGAAATATATTTGGGGTGGGGAGAAAATGTCCAAAATTATGAAAAGATTACAAATTAAAGTCACCTCTTCTCTGTTGTCTAGGAAATGGCACGGAACCTGTGAGTCGCAACTCTGGATGCAACAGCACCATTTTTATTTCGGATATGAAATATGGCACCTCCAGCCTAATGGACTTCTACTGGGCCTGCGGAGAACATCTCTATCTCCAACAGCCTCCACGAAGGAGCAGCCTGTGCTCACTAGAACAATGCAAAGTCTCCCTGATCGTTCCAGCAGCAAATATCTCCCACATCCATGCCCATCCCATGTCTGTTACCTTGCTCCACAGACATTGGCGGTATGCTGAGTACTATGGGTAGACAGCCTCCCAAGACATACAGAAGGAGTTCCGCCTATTGAACAGGGTCCAGATATCTTAAAAAAATATCAAGAGGAGGGTATGCATCCGGATAGGGAGTTTGTGCTGCACATTGCCAACAATGAAGAAAATGGCTCCATCACCAAGGCCATTGAGGACTTGAACAACATGGAAAAGAAAATGATTGCTGGAGGAGGTGCCATAGCAGACACAGCCACTGATTCGTTGAACTTTGACTGGATACCTTCATGGCTGTCTGCCATTCTAAAAATGCTGTTTCTCCTCTGTTGTACCGTGCAGTTATTCTGTCATTTTGCTAGAAATACTGATAGTAAATTAGTAGGTATGAATTATGTAGGAATAGGGAACATTCAGAAAGCGTATATATATAGGAAAAAGGATAGAACAGGGAATGGGGATAACTTAGCACTTATAGAAGTAGTAGAAGTCACAACAATAGGACTACACTAAATGCAGCCTGCTACCATTACCCAGTGCCAGGTCAATAGCTCCCCAACTCACCACTAGTAGATGCTAACTGTGATAGGATTTAAATATGGATCCACCATCACCTACACAGACACCATATACATCCCTCAATGACATACCTGAAGGAGAGTATATAGAGTTAAGGAAGACACAGGAGAGCCAATGTTCCAAATGTGCCAATGTTCCAATGTGAATGACAGCCCTGGGATACACCAACTAGAAGGAGGGCCTGCAAGGTATGCTGTAAGAATTTTGTTCAAGAATGAACAAGAGGAGGGAATGAAGCAGGGTCTAGTTTTTACCATATAGTGCCCCAGGCCCATTCTGTCCATATCTGAAGCATAAGCGTCTCTGCCAGCCCATAGACAGGGTTGTGTTAAAATTGTCCACACTGCCTTGAGCGTGTAGGAGGCAGTAGGCCCCAAGCCCTCCTGTACTCTCAGATGTATCTCTCCTATGACCTCTTCGTGTACATCTCTCTGAACATCAAGATGTAGCAATAACAGGATGTGTCTGTCATTTAGGAGAACAAAATTGGCCAAGAGTAGGAGTGGGGGCAGACTGGGCCAATTGGGACTTTCCACCTTGTATTCTTCTGCTTTCTTATAAAAAGTTTCCGAGAACTGGCGCAAATCATGTTCGGTAAATGTTCAATTTCATTATGATTTACGGTCAAACATCAAGTGACCTTTTGGTAAACGTTTGTAATGTAAGTGTCACTTCTGTGTTCCTAATATTTCTGAGAAGTGACCAAAGTGCGTCATGTTCTGCGGTCAAAGCACCTGATAATGTCGTGATTCTGTGGTCAATAAGTTCCTCATTAAAAGAGTATAAATGATCTGCTCTTCAGTCCATTCGACGGACTACCTCGCACAATTGATCCCATGGGTCATGACGTGTGTGTGTGTGTGCCCCTCAGCCATCTTCTCTAAGCATCTTTGGCTTTGGCTGAGGCTATAATGCTTATTATATTTTGAAATTGTCTCTTTCTCTCTCCTCTGCATTGCTGTGATTTTTAAACTTACAAAATTGCATGATTTACTTTTTCATCTAGCAAGTTGTCTCTGAAACTTGTTATCTTCTAGATTACACAATGCTATTTTTGATTAACTATGTGCCTTTGACATTCATTGTTTAAAATTGTTCTTTATTAAAGTGCCACTCTGACTCAGTTCCATCTCTCACTCGTGTGTTTCCTTATTTTAGATAGAGCACCCCTGCTCAAATTAAGGTGGTGTAAAAAACCACCCTGCAACAACAGTGACTGCGAGCTAATTTTTTATTTTAACAACACTGAGGGCGTCCCTAAGGGCATGTGCTGGACAGTGGCTAGTGGGTACATTTTTATTTTAACTCCTCTGGGGGCATCCCTCAGGGTAGGCGCTGGACAGTGACTGTGGGCTAATTTTTTATTTTAACACCACTGAGGGCGTCCGTGAGGGCAGGCGCTTGACAGTGACTTGGGACAAATATTTTATTCTAACTCCACTGGGGGCATCCATCAGGGCAGGTGCTGTACAGTGACTGGGGCTAATTTTTTATTCTAAATGCGCTGGGGGTGTCCCTCAGGGCAGGTGCTGGACAGTGACTGGGGGCTACATTTTATTCTAAATCCGCTGGAGGCAACCCTCAGGGTAGGTGCTGGAAAGTGACTGGGGGCTTGTTTTTAATTCAAAGTATGTTGGGGCGCCCCTCACGGCAGGCACTGGACAGTGAGTGGGGGCTTATTTTTGTTCAAACTCCGATGGGGGTGTCCCTCTGGGCAGGCGCTGGAGAGTGACCGTAGGCCAATTTTTGATTCTAACTCTGCTTGGGGCGTCCCTCAAGTCAGGCGCTGGATAGTGACTGGGGACAAATTTGTTATTCTGACTCCTCTGGGTGCGTCCCTCAGGGCTGGCGCTGGACAGTGTCAGGTGGTTAATGTTTTAATTTGAACTCTGCTGGGTGAGTATCTCAGGGCAGGTGCTGGACAGTGGCAGTGGGCTAATTTTTAATTCTAACTGCTCTGGGGTCTCCCTCAGGGCAGGTGCTGGACAGTGACTGGGGGCTACATTTTATTCTAAATCCGCTGTGGGCATCCCTCAGGGTATGTGCGGGAAAGTGACTGGGGGCTAGTTTTTATTTCAAAATCTGCTGGGGGCACTCCTCTGTGCAGGCGCTGGACAATTAGTGGGGGCTTATTTTTTATTCAAACTCCGCTGCCGGCGTCCCTCAGGGCAGGCGCTGGAGAGTGACTGGGGGTTAATTTTAGATTCTAAATCCACTGGGGGCGTTCCTCAGGGCAGGCGCTGGACAGTGGCAGGGGGCTTATTTTTTATTTAAACTCTGCTCGGTGAGTTCCTCAGGGCAGGCACTAGACAGTGACAGGGGGCTAATTTTTCATTGTAACTCTGCTGGGGGGGTCTCTCAGGGCCTTCGTTGGACAGTGGCAGAGAAGCACATTTTTTATTCTAACTCTGCTGGGGACATACCTCAGGGCATGCACTGGACAGAGACTGGGGGCTAGTTTTCTATTCTAACATCGCTGGGGGATTCCCTTAGGGCTGGCACTGGACAGTGGCAGGGGGCTCATTTTTTATTCTAACTGCGCTGGGGGTGTCCCTCAGGGCAGTATCTGGACAGTGACTGGGGCAACCTTTTTATTCTAAATCCACTGGGGGCATCCCTCGAGGCAGGTGCTCAACAGTGACCGCGGGCTAGTTTTGTATTCAAAGTCTGCTGGGGGCGTCCCTCAGGGCAAGTGCTGGACAGTGAGTGGGGGCTTATTATTTATTCAAACATTGCTGAGGGAGTTCCTCAGACCAGGCCCTGCTCGGGGCGTACCTTTGGTGAGGTGATGGACTGTGACTGGGGGCTAATGTTTGATGCTACCTCCACTGGGGATGACCCTCAAGGCAGGCGCTGGACGGTGACTGGGGGGAAATTTTTTATTCTAAGTCCACTGGAGGCGTCCCTCAGGGCAGGTGATGGACAGTGACTGTGGGCAAATTTCTTATTTCAACACCACTGAGGGCGACCCTCAGGGGAGGCATTGGACAGTGACCGTGGACACATTTTTTATTCTAACTCCACTTGGGGCGTCCATAGGGGCAGAAGCTGGATCGTTGGAGGGGGCTACTTTTTATTTGAATTCCATTGGGGGCGTCTCCTAGGGCAGGTGTTTGATGGTGGCACAGGACTAATTTTTTATTCTAACTCTGCTACGGGCGTCTCTCAGGGCAGGCACTGGACAGTGACTGGCTGTTAATGTTTTATTCTATCTCCGCTGGGCGCATCCCTCAGGGCAGGTGCAGGACACTGACAGGCAGCTCATTTTTATTTAGACCCCGCTGGGGATTAACTCAGGGCAGGCGCTGGACAGTGGAAGGGTGCTAATTTTTTATTCTAATTCTTCTGAGGGCATCTCTCAGGGCTTGTGCTCCACAGTGACCGCAGGCTAGTTTTTTATTCAAAGTCTGCTGGGAGCGTCCCTCAGGTCAGGTGCTGGACAGTGAGTGGGGGCTTATTTTGTATTCAAACATCGCTGGGGGAGTTCCTCAGGCCAGGGCCTGGAAGGATACAGGGAGCTAATTTTTATTCTAACTCCGCTCGGGGCGTACCTCAGATGAGGTGCTGGACCGTGACTGGGGGCTAAAGTTTGATTCTACCTCCACTGGGAACGCCCCTCAGGGCAGGCACTGGACAGTGACAGGGGGGACATTTTTTATTCTAAGTCCACTAGAGGTGTCCCTCAGTGGAGGCACTGGACAGTGGTTCTTGGCTAATTTTTTATTCTAACTCCTCTGGGGGCGTCCCTCAGGGCAGGTGCTGGACCGTGACTGCGGACAAATTTTTTATTATAACACCACTGAGGGCATACCTCAGGGCAGACATGGGACAGTGACTGTTGACTAATTTTTTATTCTAACTCCACTGGGGGCGTCCCTCAGGGCAGGCGCTGGACAGTGGCAGGGGGCAAATATTTTATTCTAACTTCTCTGGAGGGGTCTCTCAGGGCCGGCACTTGAAAGTGACTGGCTGCTAATTCTTTATTCTTTCTCCACTGGGCGCGTCCCTCAGGGCAGGTGCAGGACAGTGGCAGGGGTCTAGTTTTTTATTTAAACCCTACTGGGGAATACCTCAGGGCAGGGGCTGGACAGTGGCAGGGTGCTATATTTTATTCTAACTGTGCTGGAGGCGTCTCTCAGGGCAGGCGCTGGACAATGGCAGAGGGCTAATTTTGTATTCTGCATCACTGGGGATATTCCTCAAGGCAGGCACTGCACAGTGACTGGAGCTAGTTTTTTATTAAAACTCCACTGGGGTCTTCCCTCAGGACAGGCACTGCACATTGACTGGGGGCTACATTTTATTCTTAATCCACTGGGGGCATCCCTCAGGGCAGGTGCTGGAAAGTGACTGGGGGCTAGTTTTTTTTATATAAACTCCGCTGGGGTAGTCCCTCAGGGCAGGTGCTGGACATTGACTGGGGGCTAGTTTTTGATTCTAACTCCACTGGGAGCGTCCTTTAGGGCAGGCGCTGGACAGTGACTGGGGGCTAGTTTTTGATTCTAACTCTGCTGGGCGCGTTCCTCAGGGCAGGCACTAGACAGTGACTGGAGAATTCTTTTTATTCTAACTCAGCTGTGGGCGTCCTTCGGGGCAGGCGCTGGACAGTGGTAGGGGGCTAATTTTTTATTTAAACTCCACTGGGGGAGTACCTCAGCGCAGGAGCTGGACAGTGGCAGGCAGCTAATCTATTATTGTAACTCTGCTGTGGGTGTCTCTCAGTGCAGTCACTAGACAGTGGCAGAGACACTAATATTTTTTTCTAACTCCCCTGGGGACATCCTTCAGGGCAGGCACTGGCCAGTGACTGGGGGATAATTTTATATTCTAACTTCACTGGGGGCTTCTCTCAGGGCTGGCACTGAACAGTGGCAGGGGGAATTTTTTATTCTAACTGCGCTGGGGGTGTCTCTCAGGGCAGGTGCTGGACAGTGACTGGGGACTAGTTTTTTATTCTAAATCCACTGGGGGCATCCATCAGGGCAGGTGCTCGACATTGACTGCGGGGGCTTATTTTTTATTCAAACTCCTCTGGGAGAGTTCCTCAGGGCAGGCGCTGGACAGTGAATCGGGGCTAATTTTAGATTCAAATTCCACAGAGGGCGTATCTCAGGTGAGGTGGTGGACCGTGATTGGGGGCTAATTTTTGATTGTCCCTCAACTGGGGACGTCCCTTAGGGCAGACGCTGGCGAGTGACTGGGGAACATTTTTAATTCTAACTCTGTTGGGGGCGTCTGTCAGGGCAGGCGAGAGACAGTGACTCGGAGCTATTTTTTACATTCTAAGTCCTTTCGAGTTGTCCCTAATGGCTTGTGTTGGACAGTGGCTAGTGGCTAATTTTTTATTCTAACTCCTCTGGGGGTGTCCCTTAGGGCAGGTGCTGGACAGTGACTCGAGCAAATTTTTTATTTTAACACTACTGAGAGCGTCCCTAAGGGCATCTGCTGGACAGTGGCTAGTGTGTAATTTTTTATTCTAACTCCTCTGGGGGCGTCCATCAGGGCATGCGCTCGACAGTGACTGCGGGCACATTTTTTATTTTATCATCACTGAGGGCGTCCATCAGGGCAGGCGCTTGACAGTTACAAGGGACACATTTTTTATTCTAACTCCACTGGGGGCATCTCTCAGGGCAGGTGCTGGACAGTGACTGGGGGCTAATTTTTTATTCTAACTGCGCTGGGGCTGTCCCTCAGTGCAGGTGCTGGACATTGACTGGGGGCTACATTTTATTCTAAATCCGCTGAAGGCATCCCTCAGGGTAGGTGCTGGAACGTGACTGGGGGCTAATTTTTAATTCAAAGTCTGCTGAGGGCACCCCTCAGGGCAGGCAATGGACAATGAGTGGGGGCTTATTTTTGTTCAAACTCAGCTGGGGGCGTCCCTCTGGGCAGGCATTGGAGAGTGACTGTGGGCTAATTATTGATTCGAACTCAGCTGGGGGCGTCCCTGAAGACAGGCGCTGGATAGTCACTGGGGACTAATTTTTTATTCTGACTCCTCTGGGTGCGTCCCTCAGGGCTGGTGCTGGACAAGGTCAGGTGGCTCAGTTTTTTTATTTAAACTCTGCTGTGTGAGTACCTCAGGGCAGGCACTGGACAGTGGCAGGGGGCTAATATTTTATACTAACTGCACTGGGGGTCTCCCTCAGGGCAGGTGATGGACAGTGACTGGGGGCTACATTTTATTCTAAATCCGATGGGGGCATCCCTCAGGGTAGGTGCTGAAAGTGACTGGGGGCTAGTTTTTGATTCAAAATCTGCTGGGGTACTCCTCTGTGCAGGTGCTGGACAATGAGTGGGGGCTTATTTTTTATCCAAACTCCGCTGGGGGCGTCCCTCAGGGCAAGCGCTGGACAGTGGCAGGGGGCTAACTTTTCATTCTAACTCTGCTGAGGGCGTCTCTCAGGGCAGGCACTGGACAGTGGCAGAGGACTATGTTTTATTCTAACTGTGCTGGGGGCATCCCACAGGGCAGGTACTCGACAGAAACTGTGGGCTAGATTTTTATTTAAAGTCTGCCGGGGCATCCCTCAGGGCAGGCGCTGGACAATGAGTGGGGGCTAATTTTTTATTCAAACTCCGCTGGGAGAGTTTCTCAGGGCAGGACAGTGTATCAGGGCTAATTTTGATTTGATTCTAACTCCATTGGGGACATACCTCAAGTGAGGTGGGAGGCTGTGACTGGGGGAAATTTTTGATTCTAACTCCGTCTGTGAGGGCAGGCGTGGGACAGGAGCAAAGTTTTTCATTCAAAGTCCGCTCGAGGTGTCCCTAATGGCATGTGCTGGACAGTGGCTAGTGGCTAATTCTTTATTCTCACTCCTCTGGGGGTGTCCCTCAGGGCAGGCGCTGGACAGTGACTGCGAGCTAATTTCTTATTTTAACACCACTGAGGGCGTCCCTAAGGGCATGTGCTGGACAGTGGCTAGTGGCAAAATTTTTATTCTAGCTCCTCTGGGGGCATCCCTCAGGGTAGGCGCTGGACAGTGACTGTGGGCTAATTTTTTATTTTAACACCACTGAGGGCGTCCGCAAGGGCAGGCGCTTGACAGTGACTAGGGACAAATTTTTTATTTTAACTCCACTGGGGGCATCCATCAGGGCAGGTGCTGGACAGTGACTGGGGGCTACATTTTATTCTAAATCCGCTGGAGGCAACCCTTAGGGTAGGTGCAGGAAAGTTACTGGGGGCTAGTTTTTAATTCAAAGTCTGTTGGGGCGCCCCTCACGGCAGGCGCTGGACAGTGAGTGGGGGCTTATTTTTGTTCAAACTCCGCTGGGGGTGTCCCTCTGGGAAGGCGCTGGATAGTGACCGTAGGCCAATTTTTATTCTAACTCTGCTGGGGGCGTCCCTCAAGTCAGGCGCTGGATAGTGACTGGGGACAAATTTGTTATTCTGACTCCTCTGGGTGCGTCCCTCAGGGCTGGCGCTGGACAGTGTCAGGTGGCAACATTTTTTACTTTAACTTTGCTGGGTGAGTACCTCAGGGCAGGTGCGGGACAGTGGCAGGAGGTTAATTTTTAATTCTAACTGCTCTGGGGTCTCCCTCAGGGCAGGTGCTGGACAGTGATTGGGGGCTACATTTTATTCTAAATCCGCTGGGGGCATCCATCAGGGTATGTGCTGGAAAGTGACTGGGGGCTAGTTTTTATTTCAAAATCTGCTGGGGGCACTCCTCTGTGCAGGCGCTGGACAATTAGTGGGGGCTTATTTTTTATTTAAACTCCGCTGCCTGCGACCCTCAGGGCAGGCGCTGGAGAGTGACTTGGGGTTAATTTTAGATTCTAAATCCACTGGGGGCGTTCCTCATGGCAGGCGCTGGACAGTGGCAGGGGGCTAATTTTTTATTTAAACTCTGCTGGGGGAGTTCCTCAGGGCAGGCACTGGACAGTGACAGGGGGCTAATTTTTCATTGTAACTCTGCTGGGGGCGTCTCTCAGGGCCTTCCTTCGTTGGACAGTGGCAGAGAAGCTAATTTTTTATTCTAACTCCGCTGGGGACATACCTCAGGGCAGGCACTGGACAGAGACTGGGGGCTAGTTTTCTATTCTAACATCGCTGGGGGCTTCCCTTAGGGCTGGCACTGGACAGTGGCAGGGGGCTCATTTTTTATTCTAACTGCGCTGGGGGTGTCCCTCAGGGCAGGATCTGGGCAGTGACTGGGGCAAATTTTTTATTCTAAATCCACTGGGGGCATCCCTCGAGGCAGGTGCTCAACAGTGACTGCAGGCTAGTTTTGTATTCAAAGTCTGCTGGAGGTGTCCCTCAGGGCAGGTGCTGCACAGTGAGTGGGGGCTTAATATTTATTCAAAAAGTGCTGAGGGAGTTCCTCAGACCAGGCCCTAGACAGTTACTCGGGGCTAATTCTTGATTCTAACTCTGCTCGGGTCGTACCTTTGGTGAGGTGCTGGACCGTGACTGGGGGCTAATGTTTGATGCTACCTCCACTGGGGATTACCCTCAAGGCAGGCGCGGGACAGTGACTGCGAGCTAATTTCTTATTTTAACACCACTGAGGGTGTCCCTAAGGGCATGTGCTGGACAGTGGCTAGTGGTAAAATTTTTATTCTAGCTCCTCTGGGGGCATCCCTCAGGGTAGGCGCTGGACAGTGACTGTGGGCTAATTTTTTATTTTAACACCACTGAGGGCGTCCGCAAGGGCAGGCGCTTGACAGTGACTAGGGACACATTTTTTATTCTAACTCCACTGGGGGCATCCATCAGGGCAGGTGCTGGACAGTGACTGGGGGCTACATTTTATTCTAAATCCGCTGGAGGCAACCCTTAGGGTAGGTGCAGGAAAGTTACTGGGGGCTAGTTTTTAATTCAAAGTCTGTTGGGGCGCCCCTCACGGCAGGCGCTGGACAGTGAGTGGGGGCTTATTTTTGTTCAAACTCCGCTGGGGGGTGTCCCTCTGGGAAGGCGCTGGATAGTGACCGTAGGCCAATTTATTATTCTAACTCTGCTGGGGGCGTCCCTCAAGTCAGGCGCTGGATAGTGACTGGGGACAAATTTGTTATTCTGACTCCTCTGGGTGCGTCCCTCAGGGCTGGTGCTGGACAGTGTCAGGTGGCAAATTTTTTTACTTTAACTTTGCTGGGTGAGTACCTCAGGGCAGGTGCGGGACAGTGGCAGGAGGTTAATTTTTAATTCTAACTGCTCTGGGGTCTCCCTCAGGGCAGGTGCTGGACAGTGATTGGGGGCTACATTTTATTCTAAATCCGCTGGGGGCATCCCTCAGGGTATGTGCTGGAAAGTGACTGGGGGCTAGTTTTTATTTCAAAATCTGCTGGGGGCACTCCTCTGTGCAGGCGCTGGACAATTAGTGGGGGCTTATTTTTTATTTAAACTCCGCTGCCTGTGACCCTCAGGGCAGGCGCTGGAGAGTGACTTGGGGTTAATTTTAGATTCTAAATCCACTGGGGGCGTTCCTCATGGCAGGCGCTGGACAGTGGCAGGGGGCTAATTTTTATTTAAACTCTGCTGGGGGAGTTCCTCAGGGCAGGCACTGGACAGTGACAGGGGGCTAATTTTTCATTGTAACTCTGCTGGGGGCGTCTCTCAGGGCCTTCCTTCGTTGGACAGTGGCAGAGAAGCTAATTTTTTATTCTAACTCCGCTGGGGACATACCTCAGGGCAGGCACTGGACAGAGACTGGGGGCTCATTTTTTATTCTAACTGCGCTGGGGGTGTCCCTCAGGGCAGGATCTGGGCAGTGACTGGGGCAAATTTTTTATTCTAAATCCACTGGGGGCATCCCTCGAGGCAGGTGCTCAACAGTGACTGCAGGCTAGTTTTGTATTCAAAGTCTGCTGGGGGCGTCCCTCAGGGCAGGTTCTGCACAGTGAGTGGGGGCTTAATATTTATTCAAACATTGCAGAGGGAGTTCCTCAGACCAGGCCCTAGACAGTTACTCGGGGCTAATTCTTGATTCTAACTCTGCTCGGGTCGTACCTTTGGTGAGGTGCTGGACCGTGACTGGGGGCTAATGTTTGATGCTACCTCCACTGGGGATTACCCTCAAGGCAGGCGCGGGACAGTGACTGGGGGGAAATTTTTATTCTAAGCCTCTTGGAGGCATCCTTCAGGGCAGGTGATGGACAGTGACTGCGAGCAAATTTCTTATTTCAACACCACTGAGGGCGACCCTCAGGGGAGGCATTGGACAGTGAACGTGGACACATTTTTTATTCTAACTCCACTTGGGGCGTCCATAGGGGCAGAAGCTGGATCGTGGCAGGGGGCTACTTTTTATTTGTATTCCATTGGGGGCGTCTCTCAAGGCAGGTGCTTGATGGTGGCAAGGGGCTAATTTTTTATTCTAACTCTGCTGGGGGCGTCTCTCAGGGCAGGCACTGGACAGTGACTGGCTGTTAATGTTTTATTCTATCTCCGCTGGGCGCATCCCTCAGGGCAGGTGCAGGACACTGACAGGCAGCTCATTTTTATTTAGACCCCGCTGGGGATTAACTCAGGGAGGGCGCTGGACAATGGAAGGGTGCTAATTTTTTATTCTAATTCTGCTGCGGGCATCTCTCAGGGCTTGTGCTCCACAGTGACCGCGGGCTAGTTTTTTATTCAAAGTCTGCTCGGGGCGTCCCTCAGGTCAGGTGCTGGACAGTGAGTGGAGGCTTATTTTTTATTCAAACATCGCTGGGGGAGTTCCTCAGGCCAGGCCCTGGACAGATACCGGGAGCTAATTTTTTATTCTAACTCCGCTCAGGCCGTACCTCAGATGAGGTGCTGGACCGTGACTGGGGGCTAAAGTTTGATTCTACCTCCACTGGGAACGCCCCTCAGGGCAGGCACTGGACAGTGACAGGGGGGAATTTTTTTATTCTAAGTCCACTAGAGGTGTCCCTCAGTGGAGGTGCTGGACACTGGTTCTTGGCTAACTTTTTATTCTAACTCCTCTGGGGGCGTCCCTCAGGGCAGGTGCTGGACAGTGACTGCGGGCACATTTTTTATTTTAACACCACTGAGGGCATCCCTCAGGGCAGACATGGGACAGTGACTGTGGACTAATTTTTTATTCTAACTCCACTGGGGGCGTCCCTCAGGACAGGCGCTAGACAGTGGCAGGGGGCTAACTTTTCATTCTAATTCTGCTGAGGGCGTCTCTCAGGGCAGGCACTGGAAAGTGGCAGAGGGCTATGTTTTATTCTAACTCTGCTGGGGGCATCCCTCAGGGGCAGGTGCTCGACTGTGACTGCGGGCTAGGTTTTTATTTAAAGTCTGCCGGGGCATCCCTCAGGGCAGGCCCTGGACAATGAGTGGGGGCTAATTTTTTATTCAAACTCTGCTGGGAGAGTTTCTCAGGGCAGGACAGTGAATCAGGGCTAATTTTTGATTCTAACTCCATTGGGGGAATACCTCAGGTGAGGTGGTAGATTGTGACTGGGGGAAATTTTTGATTCTAACTCCGTTGGGGTGTCTGTGAGGGCAGGCATGGGACAGGAGCTAAGTTTTTCATTCAAAGTCCGCTCGAGGTGTCCCTAATGGCATGTGCTGGACAGTGGCTAGTGGCTAATTTGTTATTCTCACTCCTCTGGGGGATGTCCCTCAGGGCAGGCGCTGGACAGTGACTGCGAGCTAATTTTTTATTTTAACACCACTGAGGGCGTCCCTAAGGGCATGTGCTGGACAGTGGCTAGTGGCTAATTTTGTATTCTAACTCCTCTGGGTGTATCCCTCAGGACAGGCGCTGGACAGTGACTGTGTGCTCATTTTTTATTTTAACATCACTGAGGGCGTCCGTGAGGGCAGGGGCTTGACAGTGACTAGGGACATATTTTTTATTCTAACTCCACTGGGGGCATCCGTCAGGGCAGGTGCTGGACAGTGACTGGGGGCTAATTTTTGATTCTAAATGCGCTGGGGGTGTCCCTCAGGGCAGGTGCTGGACAGTGACTGGGGGCTCCATTTTATTCTAAATCTGCTGGAGGCATCCCTCAGGGTAGGTCCTGGAAAGTGACTGGGTGCTAGTTTTTAATTCAAAGTCTGTTTGGGCGCCCCTCAGGGCAGGCGCTGGACAGTGAGTGGGGGCTTATTTTTGTTCAAATTCCGCTGGGGGCGTCCCTCTGGGCAGGCGCTGGAGAGTGACTGTAGGACAATTTTTGATTCTAACTCTGCTGGGGGCGTCCCTCAAGTTAGTCGCTGGATAGTGACTGGGGACAAATTTTTTATTCTGACTCCTCTGGGTGCGTCCCTCAGGGCAGGTGCTGGACAGTGGCAAGGGGCAAATTTTTTATTCTTACTGCGCTGGGGGCCTCCCTCAGTGCAGGTGCTGGACAGTGATTGGGGGCTACATTTTATTCTAAATCCGCTGGGGGCATCCCTCAGGGTATGTGCTGGAAAGTGACTGAGGGCTAGTTTTTATTTCAAAATCTGCTGGGGGCACTCCTCTGTGCAGGCGCTGGACAATTAGTGGGGGATTATTTTTTATTTAAACTCCGCTGCCTGCGTCCCTCAGGGCAGGCGCTGGAGAGTTACTGGGGGTTAATTTTAGATTCTAAATCCACTGGGGGCGTTCCTCAGGGCAGGCGCTGGACAGTGGCAGGGGGCTAATTTTTTATTTAAACTCTGCTGGGGGAGTTTCTCAGGGCAGGCACTGGACAGTGACAGGGGGCTCATTTTTCATTGTAACTCTGCTGGGGGCGTCTCTCAGGGCCTTCGTTGGACAGTGGCAGAGAAGCTAATTTTTTATTCTAACTCCGCTGGGGACATACCTCAGGGCAGGCACTGGACAGAGACTGGGGCCTAGTTTTCTATTCTAACATCGCTGGGGGCTTCCCTTAGGGCTGGCACTGGACAGTGGCAGGGGGCTCATTCTTTATTCTAACTGCGCTGGGGGTGTCCCTCAGGGCAGGATCTGGGCAGTGACTGGGGCAACTTTTTTATTCTAAATCCACTGGGGGCATCCCTCGAGGCAAGTGCTCAACAGTGACCGCGGACTAGTTTTGTATTCAAAGTCTGCTGGGGGCGTCCCTCAGGGCAGGTGCTGGACAGTGAGTGGGGGCTTATTATTTATTCAAACATTGCTGAGGGAGTTCTTCAGACCAGGCCCTAGACAGTTACCGGGGCTAATTCCTGATTCTAACTCTGCTCGGGGCGTAGCTTTGGTGAGGTGCTGGACCGTGACTGGAGGCTAATGTTTGATGCTACCTCCAATGGGGATGACCCTCAAGACAGTGACTGGGGGGAATTTTTTTATTATAAGCCTGCTGGAGGCATCCCTCAGGGCAGGTGAAGGACAGTGACTGCGGGCAAATTTCTTATTTCAACACCATTGAGGGCGACCCTCAGGGGAGGCATTGGACAGTGAACGTGGACACTTTTTTTATTCTAACTCCACTTGGGGCGTCCATAGGGGCAGAAGCTGGATCGTGGCAGGGGGCTACTTTTTATTTGTATTCCTTTGGGGGCGTCTCTCAGGGCAAGTGCTTGATGGTGGCAAGGGGCTAATTTTTTATTCTAATTCTGCTGGAGGCATCTCTCAGGGCTTGTGCTCCACAGTGACCGCGGGCTAGTTTTTTATTCAAAGTCTGCTGGGGGTGTCCCTCAGGTCAGGTGCTGGACAGTGAGTGGGGGCTTATTTTTTATTCAAACATCGCTGGGGGAGTTCCTCAGGCCAGGCCCTGGACAGATACCGGGAGCTAATTTTTTATTCTAACTCCGCTCGGGGCGTACCTCAGATGAGGTGCTGGACCGTGACTGGGGGCTAAAGTTTGATTCTACCTTCACTGGGAACGCCCCTCAGGGCAGGCACTGGACAGTGACAGGGGGGACATTTTTTATTCTAAGTCCACTAGAGGTATCCCTCAGTGGAGGTGCTGGACACTGGTTCTTGGCTAATTTTTTATTCCAACTCCTCTGGGGGCGTCCCTCAGGGCAGGTGCTGGACAGTGACTGCGGGCACATTTTTTATTTTAACACCACTGAGGGAATCCCTCAGGGCAGACATGGGACAGTGACTGTGGACTAATTTTTTATTCTAACTCCACTGGGGGCGTCCCTCAGGGCAGGCGCTGGACAGTGGCAGGGGGCTAATTTTGTATTTAAACTCCACTGGGGGCGTCTCTCAGGGCAGGTGATTGATAGTGGCAGGGGGCTAATATTTTATTCTAACTCCGCTGGGGGGTCTCTCAGGGCCGGCACTGGACAGTGACTGACTGCTAATTATTTATTCTATCTCCTCTGGGTGCATCCCTCAGGGCAGGTGCAGGACAGTGGCAGGGGTCTAGTTTTTTATTTAAACCCTACTGGGGAGTACCTCAGGGCACGGGGCTGGACAGTGGCAGGGTGCTATATTTTATTCTAACTGTGCTGGGGCGTCTCTCAGGGCAGGCGCTGGACAATGGCAGAGGGCTAACTTTTTAATCTGCATCACTGGGGATATTCCTCAAGGCAGGCACTGCACAGTGACTGGAGCTAGTTTTTTTATTAAAACTCCACTGGGGTCTTCCCTCGGGACAGGCACTGCACAGTGACTGGGGGCTACATTTTATTCTTAATCCACTGGGGGCATTCTCAGGGCAGGTGCTGGAAAGTGACTGGGGGCTAGTTTTTTTTATATAAACTCCGCTGGGGTAGTCCCTCAGGGCAGGTGCTGGACATTTTTATTGGGGGCTAGTTTTTGATTCTAACTCCGCTGGGAGCGTCCTTTAGGGCAGGTGATGGACAGTGACTTGGGGCTAGTTTTTGATTCTAACTCGGCTGGGCGCATCCCTCAGGGCAGGCACTAGACAGTGACTGGAGAATTCTTTTTCTTCTAACTCAGCTGTGGGCGTCCTTCCGGGCAGGCGCAGGACAGTGGTAGGGGGCTAATTTTTTATTTAAACTCCGCTGGGGGAGTACCTCTGCGCAGGCGCTGGACAGTGGCAGGTAGCTAATCTTTTATTGTAACTCTGCTGTGGGCGTCTCTCAGGGCAGGCACTAGACAGTGGCAGAGACACTAATTTTTTATTCTAACTCCCCTGGGGACATCCTTCAGAGCAGGCACTGGACAGTGACTGGGGGATAATTTTATATTCTAACTTCACTGGGGGCTTCTCTCAGGGCTAGCACTGAACAGTGGCAGCGGTCTATTGATTATTCTAACTGTGCTGGGGGTGTCTCTCAAGGCAGGTGCTGGACAGTGACTGGGTGCTAGTTTTTTATTCTAAATCCACTGGGGGCATCCATCAGGGCAGGTGCTTGACATTGACCGCGGGGATTATTTTTTATTCAAGCTCCGCTGGGAGAGTTCCTAAGGGCAGGCGCTGGACAGTGAATCGGGGCTAATTTTTTATTCTAATTCCACAGAGGGCGTATCTCAGGTGAGGTGGTGGACCGTGATTGGGGGCTAATTTTTGATTCTCCCTCAACTGGGAATGTCCTTAGGGCAGACGCTGGAGAGTGACTGGGGAACATTTTTGATTCTAACTCTGATGGGGGCGTCTGTCAGGGCAGGCGAGAGACAGTGACTAGGAGCTAAGTTTTAAATACAGACAGTGGCTAGTGGCTAATTTTTTATTCTAACTCCACTGGGGGCGTCCCTCTGGGCAGGCGCTGGAGAGTGACTGTAGGACAATTTTTGATTCTAACTGCGCTGGGGGTGTCCCTCAGGGCAGGTGCTGGACATTGACTGGGGGCTACATTTTATTCTAAATCCGCTGAAGGCATCCCTCAGGGTAGGTGCTGGAAAGTGACTGGGGGCTAGTTTTCAATTCAAAGTCTGCTGAGGGCACCCCTCAGGGCAGGCGATGGACAATGAGTGGGGGCTTATTTTTATTCAAACTCAGCTGGGGGCGTCCCTC
This sequence comes from Calotriton arnoldi, assembly GCA_963921515.1. Lineage (NCBI taxonomy): Eukaryota > Metazoa > Chordata > Amphibia > Caudata > Salamandridae > Calotriton > Calotriton arnoldi. The sequence continues at coordinate 180,271 of CAWUFW010012152.1, forward strand.
TGGGCAGGCATTGGAGAGTGACTGTGGGCTAATTTTTGATTCTAACTCAGGTGGGGGCGTCCCTGAAGGCAAGTGCTGGATAGTGACTGGGGACTAATTTTTTATTCTGACTCCTCTGAGTGCGTCCCTCAGGGCTGGTGCTAGACAATGTCAGGTGGCTCAGTTTTTTTATTTAAACTCTGCTGCGTGAGTACCTCAGGGCAGGCACTGGACAGTGGCAGGTGGCTAATATTTTATTCTAACTCCACTGGGGGTCTCCCTCAGGGCAGGTGATGGACAGTGACTGGGGGCTACATTTTATTCTAAATCCGATGGGGCATCCCTCAGGGTAGGTGCTGAAAAGTGACTGGGGGCTAGTTATTGATTCAAAATCTGCTGGGGGCACTCCTCTGTGCAGGTGCTGGACAATGAGTGGGGGCTTATTTTTTATTCAAACTCCGCTGGGGGCGTCCCTCAGGGCAGGCCCTGGACAGTAACTGGGGGTTAATTTTAGATGTTAAATCTGCTTTGGGCGTTCCTCAGGGCAAGCGCTGGACCGTGGCAGGGGGCTAACTTTTCATTCTAACTCTGCTGAGGGCGTCTCTCAGGGCAGGCACTGGACAGTGGCAGAGGGCTATGTTTTATTCTAACTGTGCTGGGGGCATCCCTCAGGGCAGGTGCTCGACTGTGACTGCAAGCTAGGTTTTTATTTAAAGTCTGCCGGGGCATCCCTCAGGGCAGGCGCTGGACAATGAGTGGGGGCAAATTTTTTATTCAAACTCCGCTGGGAGAGTTTCCTAGGGCAGGACAGTAAATCAGGGCTAATTTTTGATTCTAACTCCATTGGGGGAATACCTCAGGTGAGGTGGTAGACTGTGACTGGGGGAAATTATTGATTATAACTCCGTTGGGGTGTCTGTGAGGGCAGGCGTGGGACAGGAGCTAAGTTTTTCATTCAAAGTCCGCTCGAGGTGTCCCTAATGGCAGGTGCTGGACAGTGGCTAGTGGCTAATTTTTTATTCTCACTCCTCTGGGGGCATCCCTCAGGGCAGGCGCTGGACAGTGACTGTGGGCTCATTTTTTATTTTAACACCACTGAGGGCGTCCATGAGGGCAGGGGCTTGACAGTGACTAGGGACATATTTTTTATTCTAACTCCACTGGGGGCATCCGTCAGGGCAGGTGCTGGACAGTGACTGGGGGATCATTTTTTATTCTAAATGCGCTGGGTGTGTCCCTCAGGGCAGGTGCTGGACAGTGACTGGAGGCTCCATTTTATTCTAAATCCGCTGGAGGCATCCCTCAGGGTAGGTGCTGGAAAGTGACTGGGGGCTAGTTTTTAATTCAAAGTCTGTTTGGGCGCCCCTCAGGGCAGGCGCTGGACAGTGAGTGGGGGCCTATTTTTGTTCAAATTCTGCTGGGGGCGTCCCTCTCGGGCAGGCGCTGGAGAGTGACTGTAGGACAATTTTTGATTCTAACTCCGGTGGGGGCGTCCCTCAAGTTAGGCGCTGGATAGTGACTGGGGACACATTTTTTATTCTGACTCCTCTGGGTGCGTCCTTCAGGGTAGGTGCTGGACAGTGGCAGGGGGCTAATTTTTTATTCTTACTGCGATGGGGGCCTCCCTCAGGGCAGGTGCAGGACAGTGATTGGGGGCTACCTTTTATTCTAAATCCGCTGGGGGCATCCCTCAGGGTATGTGCTGGAAAGTGACTGGGGGCTAGTTTTTTATTCAAAATCTGCTGGGGGAACTCCTCTGTGCAGGCACTGGACAATTAGTGGGGGCTTATTTTTATTCAAACTCCGCTGTGGGCGTCCCTCAGGGCAGGCGCTGGAGAGTGACTGGGGGTTAATTTTAGATTCTAAATCCACTGGTGGCGTTCCTCAGGGCAGGCGCTGGACAGTGGCAGGGGGCTAATCTTTTATTTAAACTCTGCTGGGGGAGTGCCTCAGGGCAGGCACTGGACAGTGGCAGGGGGCTAATTTTTCATTCTAACTCTGCTGGTGTCGTCTCTCAGGGCCTTCGTTGGACAGTGGCAGAGAAGTACATTTTTAATTCTAACTCCGCTGGGGACACACCTCAGGGCTGGCACCGGACAGAGCTTGGGGGCTAGTTTTCTATTTTAACATGACTGGGGGCTTCCCTTAGGGCAGGCACTGGACAGTGGCAGGGGGGCCATTTTTTATTCTAACTGTGCTGGAGGTGTCCCTCAGAGCAGGATCTGGGCAGTGACTGGGGCAACTTTTTTATTCTAAATCCACTGGGGGCATCCCTCGAGGCAGGTGCTCAACAGTGACTGCAGGCTAGTTTTGTATTCAAAGTCTGCTGGGGGCGTCCCTCAGGGCAGGTGCTGGACAGTGAGTTGGGGCATATTATTTATTCAAACATTGCTGAGGGAGTTCCTCAGACCAGGCCCTGCTCGGGGCGTACCTTTGGTGAGGTGCTGGACCGTGACTGGGGTCTAATGTTTGATGCTACCTCCACTGGGGATGACCCTCAAGGCAGGCACTGGACAGTGACTGGGGGGAAATTTTTATTCTAAGTCCGCTGGAGGTGTCCTTCAGGGCAGGTGATGGGCAGTGGCTCTTGGCGAATTTTTTAATCTAATTCCTCTGGGGGCGTCCCTCAGGGCAGGTGCTGGACAGTGACTGTGGCCAAATTTCTTATTTTAACACCACTGAGGGCGTCCCTCAGGGCAGGCATTGGACAGTGACTGTGGACACATTTTTCATTCTAACTCCACTTGCAGCATCCCTAGGGGCAGAAGCTGAATCTTGACGGGTTTTTGATTCTAACTCCGCTGGGCGCGTCCCTCAGGGCAGGCGCTGTACAGTGACTGGGGGCTAATTTTTGATTCTAACTCCGCTGGGGGCATACCTCAGGTGAGGTGCTGGACCATGACTGGGGGTTAATTTTGTTCAACCTCCACTGGGGACGTCCCTCAGGGCAGATGCTGGACAATGACTGGGGGAAATTTTTGATTCTAACTCCGCTGGGGACGTCTGTCAGGGCAGGCGCGGGACAGTGACTAGGGGCTACGTGTTTTATTCTACGTCTGCTGGTGGCATCCCTAAGGGAAGGTGCTGGACAGTGGCTAGTGGATAATTTTTTATTGTAACTCCTCTTGGGGCGTCTCTCAGGGCAGGCGCTGGACAGTGACTGCAAGCTAATTTTTTATTTTAACACCACAGAGGGCGTCCTTCAGGGCAGGCGCTAGGGACAAAATTTGTATTCTAACTTCACTGGGGGTGTCCATCAGGGCAGGTGCTGGACAGTGGCAGGGGGCCAATTTTTATTTAAACTCCACTGGTGGTGTTTCTTAGGCCAGATGCTTGACAGTGACTGGGTGTTCGTTTTTTTATTCTATCTCCGCTGGGGGCGTCCCACATGGCAGACACTGGACAGTGGCAGGGGGCTCATTTTTTATTAAAACTCCACTAGGGGCTTTCTTCAGGGCAGGCGCTGGACAGTGGAAGGGGGCTAATTTTTCATTCTAACTCCGCTGAGGGCTTCCCTCAGGTAAGGAACTGCACAGTGGCAGGGGACTCATTATTTATTCTAACTGCACTTGGAGTGATCCTCAGGGAAGGTGCTAGACAGTGAGTGGAGGCTTATTTTTGTTTAAACTCCACTGGGGGCGTCCATCATGGCAGGCACTGGACAGTGGCTCGGGGCTAATTTCTGATTCTAACTCCACTGGTGGTGTCCCTCAGGGCAGGCGCTGGACAGTGACATTTGACTAATTTTTTATTCTAACTCCGCTGGACACGTCCCTCAGGGCAGGCGCTGGACAGTGTCACATGGCTAATTTTTTATTTAGACTCTGCTGGGGGAGTACATCAGGGCAGGAGCTGGACAGTGGCAGGGGGCTAATTTTTTTATTCTCACTGCGCTGGGGGTGTCCATTAGGTCAGGTGCTGGACAGTGACTGGGGGCTAACTTTGCCTGGGGCTTCCCTCAGGGCTGGCTCTGGACAGGGGCTTCATTTTTTATTCTAACTGCACTGGGGGTGTCCCTCAAGGCAGGCTCTGGACAGTGACTGGAGACAAATTTTGTATTCTAACTCAGCTGTGAGCGTCCTTCAGGGTAGGCTCTGGACAGTGGCAGGGGGCTAATTTTCTATTTGAACTCTGCTGGGGGAGTTCCTCAGGGCAGGCACTTGACAGTGGCAGCAGGCTAATCTTTTACTGTAACTCTGCTGGGAGCATCTCTTAGGGCAGGCACTGGACAGTGGCAGGGGTGCTAATTTTTTTATTCTAAGTCCGCTGGGGACATTCCTCAGGGCAGGCACTGGTCAGTGACTAGGGTATAATTGTTTAATCTAACTTCGCTGAGGGCTTCCCTTAGGGCAAGCACTGGACAGTGACAGGGGGCAAATTTTTTATTCTAACTGCGCTGGGGGTGTCCCTCAGGGCAGGTGCTGGACAGTGACTGGGGGGCTACTTTTTTAAATTCTGAATCCACTTGGGGCATTCTTCAGGGCAGGTGATCGACAGTGACTGGTGGCTAGTTTTTTATTCAAAGTCTGCTGGGGGTATCCCTCAGGGCAGGGCCTGGACAGTGAATGGGGGCTTACTTTTTATTCAAACTCTGCTGGGGGAGTTCCTCAGGGAAGGTGCTGGACAGTGACTGGGAGATAATTTTAGTTTCTGACTCCGCTGTGGTCATACCTCAGGTGAGGTGCTGGACCATGACTGGGGGCTAATTTTTGACTCTACCTCCACTGGGGACGCCCCTCAGGGTAGACACTGAACAGTGACTGGGGGAAATTTTTGATTCTAACTCCCCTGGTGGCGTCTCTCAGGGCAGATGCAGGACAGTGACTGGGGACCAAGTTTTTTATTCTAAGTCTGCTGGAGGCATCCCTAAGGGCAGGTGCTGGATAGTGGCTAATGGCAATTTTTTTATTCTAACTCCACTGGTGGCGTCCCTCAGGGCAGGCGCTGGACAGTGATGGTGGGCTAATTTTTTTTTTTTACACTACTGAGGGTGTCTGTCAGGGCAGGTGCTTGACAGTGACTGGGGACAAATTTTTAATTCTAACTGCACTTGGGGCGTCCATCAGGGCAGGCACTAGACTGTGGCTGGGTGCCAATTTTTTATTCTAACTCCGCTTGGTGCTTCCCTCAGGGCAGGCACTGCACAGTGTCAGGGGGCTAATGCTTTATTCTAAATCTGCTGGGGGTGTCCCTCAGGGCAGGAGCTCGACAATGACTGAGGACTAATTTTTTATTTATACTCCACTGGGGGAGTACCTCAGGGCAGGCGCTGGACAGTGGCAGGGGGCTAATTTTGTATTCCAACTCTGCTGGGGTGACTCTCAGAGCAGGCTCTGGATAGTGGCAGGGGGCTAATTTTTTATTCTAACTCCACTGGGGGCGTCTCTCAGGGAAGGCGCTGGACAGTAGCAGGGGAAAATTTTTTGTTTAAACTCCACTGGGGGCTTCCTTCAGGGCAGCCGCTGGACAGTGGCAGGGGGCTACTTTTTTATTCTAACACTGCCGAGGGCTTTCCTCAGGTAAGGCATCGCACAGTGGCAGGGGACTAATTATTTATTCTAACTGCACTTGGAGTGTCCCTCAGGGAAGGTGCTGGACAGTGACTTTGTTTTCTAAATCTGCTGGTGGCATCCCACAGGGTAGGTGCTGGAAGGTGACTGGGGGCTAGTTTTTAATTCAAAGTCTGTTGGGGTGCCCCTCAGGGCAGTGCTAGACAGTGAGTGAGGGCTTTTTTTTGTTTAAACTCCGCTGGGGGCGTCCATCAGGGCACGCACTAGACAGTGACTGGAGGCTAATTTCTGATTCTAACTCCGCTGGTGGTGTCCCTTAGGGCAGGCGCTGGACAGTGACTTGGGACTAATTTTTTATTCTAAGTCCGCTGGGCACGTCCCTCAGGGCAGGCGCTGGACAGTGTCAGGTGGCTAATTTTTTATTTAGACTCTGCTGGGGAGTACATCAGGGCAGGAGATCGACAGTGGCAGGGGGATAATTTTTTATTCTCACTGCGCTGGTGGTGTCCATTAGGTCAGGTGCTGGACAGTTACTGGGGGCTACATTTAATTCTACCTCTGCTGGGGGCATCCCTCAGGGTAGGTGCTGGAAAGCGCCTGGGGGCTTATTTTTTATTCAAACTCTGGTGCAGGTGTCCCTCAGGGCAGGCACTGGACAGTGACTGGGGGCTAATTTTAGATTCTAACTCCACTGGGGGCATTCCTCAGGGCAGGCGCTGGAGAGTGACTGGGGACAAATTTTTATTCTAACTCCGCTGTGGGCTTCCATCAGGGCAGGCGCTGTACAGTGGCAGGGGGCAAATTTTTTATTCTAACTCTGCTTGGGGCGTCTCTCAGGGCCGGCACTGGGCAGTGGCAGAGATCTAATTTTTTATTCTAACTCCGCTGGGGACATCCCTCAGGGCAGGCACTGGTCAGAGACTGGGGCTAATTTTCCATCCAAATTTTGCCTGGGGTGTAGGAGAGTAGGAACTGCTTCACATGGGTACCCCCACTTTTTGCTGATGCTTCACTGTTTTTCGACCTTAGTCTGGCTGGGGCCCTGCTAATCAGAACCCCAGCCTAGCTGCTTCCTCTCTAAAATGGTTTCCATGTGCCTTAGGCACATCTCTGATTGGAATCTGGAGTGCCCTTATAAGTCCCTAGTATATGGTATACTATGTACCCAGGGCATAGGTACCTCAGAGGCCTGCCAGGGGCTGAAGCATGTATTGTGCCACCCCTGGAAGGCCAGCCAAAAGGACACCACAGGTCTGCTACTGAAGCCTGGGTAAGGTGGTGCATGCACCCCTTACTGTGATATAGTCTACCTATATCACTACATACATACACATATATAAACCTATAAGTCACTCCTATGGCAGGCCTTATCAATCCTGAAGGCAGAGTGCGTGGTTCCTATGTGAGAGGGTGCCCCTGCATGAGCTGGGCCCCTCTGAAGCGTTCGGAGACCCTTCTCTGATGCTGTTTGTAGTGCAGCCCGACCATATACTCTTAAGCGCATTATAACCTCGCGTTAAATGCTAACTTTGGGATGGCTGCACGGAAACATGTCGTGTTTGGTGTCAAACATCTTGGAATACTACCCCCCGCCAGTTCTGGCGGCGGGGGTAGCATTCCACCCTTCTAGAGGGAGAGACATGTACACACCGGTATACCCGGTACTGACTTTCCAGAGCCCTGGCATCACAAAATGGATGCCGCTGCCACAGACACGAGTCTGGCCTCCTGCTGCTGACCGAAACTCCGGCAGGGGAGGCCTGGACAATAGGTTTCCTGTCCCAGGGAGGTGTAACCACCTCCCCAGACAGGACAGTGTGTATTGGGGCTGGGCGGGAGCACTCTCTGGTGCTTTGAAGTCCTGCACTGGGGGCACATTTGGTGTCCCTGTGCATACCCCAGTTCAAACCGGCTCAGGGGCTTCCAGCCCCTGCTCTGGTGCGAAACTGGACAAAGGGAAAGGGGTGTAACCACCCCTCTGCCCTGACCCGCCCATAGGTGGGTCCACAGAGTATGTCCAACCCCCTACCTTAGTATAAGTATGGGACCCCAGTCCTTAGGACTTTAGATTAACCTGGACGAAACTCTGACACAGAATCCTGGACCTTCGACGCTCTACTTCAAGATTAGAGGACTGAAGAATCTCCCTTGGGGACAAGGAGTGACTCCCCTGCTTGGCAGGCACCAAAGAAGCAATTGTCCGGTCTGCATCGCTGACGCTCCCGCTGGACGCCGAAGTCTTTGCATCACCAGAGGTGGATTTCCAGACTTCTCCGAGGCTGCCCTGAGTCCCCAGCAAAGCTGAGGCCCGTAGCTGTCGTGGGTAACGTGGGTAACGTGGGTAACGTGGAACCGTGACCCCTGGACACCGATCGCATTTGCAAGTGCATTCTCTTCTGGGTCTCCCACGAAGTCATGCTTTGGGCTCCGAGCAGCCCCAGCCTCCAGCACCGACTGTACCGAAGATCACTGGCCTCCACTCCACGAGTGTCCTGTGAGCCAGCTCCACGTGCGTCGACTCGAGGCTCCTTTGCGGTCGCTAGTCCGTTAGCTAGTAGGCCCTCCCGAAGGCCAATCTTCTTCTGCTTGGGCTCCCTGGTTGCTCCAGGCGTGCCCTGACTTACCTTCGCTGGGTGAGTCCCACAGACCTTGCTGGTCTGCAACATCGTCCTTCTTCCATTTCCACGAGACTTGCCGTTGCCAAGGCTTGTTGGGTCCAATCCGGTCGCCGACACCCCTGCAATCGACAAACGTTGTGGGACAGCTCGAATCCAGCTCCTGGTCATCGTCGACGCCTCCTGGACCTCGTGGCTGAAGAGACAAGACGACCGTCAACCTACCTGAAGCACTCGACATCGGTGGGCATCTGCTCATCGCCTTCCTGGTCACTGGCTAGTGACCCAGACTCTGTCCCCTCTGCTTTCAGGTTCTTCAAATCTTCGATCCACCTTTGGATCCACCCGAACACTTTCGACTTGGCCGCCAGCAGCACTTTGCAGCAGATCGCCATTGAAAGCGACGACGAAACCCGACCCCGAAAGACACCTTTGCACCCGGCTCCCCTGGGTGAGGTAACTCGAGTACTCCGGTGCTCCCGTGGGTATTGACACTAGAACAGCCTAGTTCTCAGAGGGTTTGCTCCAAGTCCTCCACTAAGTGTCCCTTTTCTTTTAAATTCCAACCGCGACTTTCCCCATAGAAGTCAACGGCGATTCGCGGCTGTGTTCATACACTGCACGCGTCCCCCGTCGGTCCCCTGTGTCACTAACTTGGGTGGTTCCTTGTGGTCCAAGCACTTCTACAGGCTCTAGGCCCTGTGTCTAGCTCAGTCGTGGTTCTTATACCACTTTATTGGTATATGGTTTGGTACGCCCCTAGGGCTCAAACGTGTATTTGTGCTATTACTGTAGATAACTAACTTATAACTTATGTACTTCGAACTCTAGCCTCATAAAGAGACTAGAGGGGTGTGTTTAGCAATAAATACATATATTTTGAATATATACCTGGTGTGGTCCTCTTTCATTTGGTCACTCAAGAGATTATAGACTGGTAAAACAATTAGCTTTACACTCCTTCAAGACTTAGCCTGAAGGCTGCTCTCCATAGCTACCACTAGGATAGCTTTCAATAAAGGTTGTCTTTAACCTATCTCCAATAAGGGGTTGTTTGGACTGGTGCAAGGTGCCCACTATAATTAGTGGACAGCATATGCCAGGCCAACTTCTCACATTGATGTGCAGCGTGTGGGATTCCAGCTTGCTATTGTTTTACCAGATAATCTCAATTGAATTGATCAACTGAAAACCACCAAGGGTACCTAAGGTACATATAAATCAAGCTTAGTATACAGTAAGTTCTACTGAACTTAGAGTTGTGTGTTAAGGGATAGCACACCCTTTCTACAACTCAAGAGAGTTTAGTAGGCCACACTAGAGTAGGTAGTGCATACACCACACCTCACTAGTAATGTCTTCAAAGCCAGGACCCAGTGAGTCCTTGCCAGAAGCCAGTGGGCTTCTTCCCTCCAAGTATGATAAACTCCCATTCTTGGAATTGAGAGCATTATGCAATACTAGGAAGCTGAAGGCAGGCAAAAGTGCCAGCACCCAACACCTCAGGGAGGTGTTACTGGCTGATGATCTTAGCAGGCCCCTAGGGTCTGAAGGGGTAGGCAGAGAGGGTGGGGCAGAAGATGAGGAAGGGGTCAGGGGTGAAGAAACCCAGGCCCCCCTCTGAAACTGGCCAGGAAGGTGAAAATGACCTTGACCTGGAGAACGCAATTCCTCCTGTGGAGGAGGAGGAGGATCAGAATGACCTCCCCTTTGTCCCCCAGGAAGAATTGTGAGTTTGCCCAGAAGGTCTAGATCTCCTTCTCAGGAGTCTAACCACTCTGACACCTCAATAGGGACCTCTGTCTCCTCTCATAAGAGAGAATCCTCTCATGACAGGAGAAAGAGACTGATTGAGTATGAGCAAGCCCAGCTTGAACTCAGAAAACAGCAGTTGGCTATAGACAGGGAGTCCCTAGATCTCTACAAAGAGAGAAAAAGATGGGACTAGAGTCCCATGGTGGCAGCAATTTCCCCAGAGATAGGGAAAGGTCTTATGACCATAGAAACCTGAGCAAGATTGTCCTACCCTACCAGAGTGGGGATCACATCCACAAATGGATAACTGCTCTAGAGAGGGCCTGTAAAGTACAGAGGGTCCCTCAGGAGCAGTGGGCAGCAATCTTGTGGCTCTCCTTTGCAGACAAAGGTAGAGATAAGCTCCTCACTGTTAGAGAGGAGGATGCTGACAATTACAAAGTCTTGAAGAGTGCTCTAATTGATGGGTTTGGCCTAACCACTGAACAATACAGGTTAAAGTTCAGAGATACCCAAAAGGCACAGACTCAAGACTGGGTGGACTTTGTTGATTGTTCTGCCAAGGCTCTGGAAGGTTGGTTATTGGGCAGTAAGGTATGTGACTTCACAGGATTGTACAATCTTATCATGAGGGAGCAGATCCTTAATAATTGTCAAAATCAGCTGTTGCATCAGCACCTGGTGGACTCTGATCTGACCTCTCCCCAAGAATTGGGAAAGAAGGCAGACAAATGGGTCAGAACCAGGGTGAGGCAGAAGGTACAGAACCAAGGTGGTGACCCTAAGAAGCAAGATTCTAAAAACTCTGATAAGGGTGGGGAGAAGGGTAAAGACCAAAAGTCTTCACAAGGCCCCCAAAAATCTTCTTCAGGTGGGGATTCACAGTCTAACAAGGGAAGAGGCCAAAAGAAACCATGGTGCAAGGTCTGTAAGCAAAAGACCCACTGGACCAGTGATTGCACCAAGTCCAAAGACTCTACTCCAGCCCCCACCAATGCCCCTAAGGCACCTGCTCCCCCTAGTGCAGTTACAATTGGTGGTGGGACTACACAAGCCAAGGGTTTAGTAGGGTTGACCCTGGGTAAGGAGATGAGCTCTGACCTAGTCAGAGAACTCACTCAGGCTGTCCTAGTCTGTGATGGAGGCATGGATGTGACCTCCTCTGTGAGTCCCAGTAATCTGGGCAAGTACAGGCAACAGCCCTTAATCAATGGAAAAGAGGCTTTGGCATTTAGGGACACAGGGGCAAGTGTCACCATGGTGACACAAGACCTTGTGAATCCTGGGCAGATTATACTTGGTGAAATGTACCAAGTGACCAATGCTAGGAACGTCAGAACAGACCATGCTCTGGCAGTTGTTAACTTCTCCTGGGGAGGGGTAACTGGCCTTAAGAAGGTTGTGGTAAGTGCAGACCTACCCGTTGAATGCTTGCTTGGCAATGACTTAGACACTTCAGCTTGGGCAGAAGTGGAGCTCAGGACCCATGCAGAAATGCTGGGCATCCCTGCAGATGTGTTTGCTGTGACCAGGTCACAAGCCAAAATGTCTAACACTGAACAGGCCTTGGATTCTGGAATAATGGACCAAGTGCCCTCCAAGAAGAGGAGTAGTAGGGTAAAGGCAGTGCCTTCCCCTTGGCTCAGAAGGAAGATCAGTCTCTTGAGGGGATGATCTCAGTCCTGAGGAAGGAACTGTCCCAGAGGAGCTTGAACCTGACCAGGTTGAGTTCTTGGGGACAGGGGGCCCTTCCAGGGCAGATCTGAGCCAGGAGAAGCAGAGCTGCCCCTCTCTTGAACCCCTCAGACAGCAAGCTGCTGCTGAGGCTGCTGGGAAAGCTAGTGGTCCCCATACTGTGTATTGGGATGATGGACTCTTGTACTCAGAGTGTAGAGACCCCAAGCCTGGTGCCACCAGGAGGTTGGTTATACCTCTGAAGTTCAGGGGCTTCCTATTGACCCTAGACCATGACATTCCCTTAGCAGGTCACCTGGGCCAGAACAAGACTTGGGACAGAATTGTCCCTCACTTTCACTGGCCCCACATGTCTGAAGACACCAAGGAGTTTTGTCGCTCCTGTGTAACCTGCCAGGCCAGTGGCAAGGCAGGTGGCACTACAAAGGCCCCCTGATACCACTACCTGTGGTGGGGGTTCCCTTTGAAAGGGTGGGGATTGACATTGTTGGTCCCATGGATCCCCAAACAGCATCTGGGCACAGGTTTATCCTGGTGGTAGTGGATCATGCCACCAGGTACCCAGAGGCTATTCCCCTTAGGACCACTACAGCACCTGTGGTGGCAAGAGCCCTCCTGGGAATTTTCTCAAGAGTGGGCTTCCCTAAGGAGGTTGTATCAGACAGGGGTGCTAACTTTATGTCTGGATACTTAAAAGCAATGTGGAAGGAGTGTGGAGTGACTTACAAGTTCACCACACCCTATCACCCAAAATGCAATGGTTTAGTTGAGAGATTCAACAAAACCTTGAAGGGCATGATTAAAGGGCTCCCAGAAAAGCTTAGGCGAAGATGGGACATACTCTTGCCCTGCCTTTTATTTGCATACAGGGAGGTGCCTCAAAAGGGGTTGGCTACAGCCCTTTTGAACTTTTGTTTGGTCACCCTGTCAGGGGTCCCTTGTGCTTGGTGAAGGAAGGATGGGAGTTACCTCTCAAGCCCCCAAAGCAAGACATAGTGGACTATGTACTTGGTCTCCGCTCCCGGATGGCTGAGTACATGAAAAAGGCAACTAAAAACCTTGAGGCTAGCCAGGAACTGCAAAAAGCCTGGCATGACCAAAGGCTGTACTGACTGTTTACCAGCCAGGACAGAAGGTGTGGGTGTTGGAGCCAGTGGCCCCAGCAGCTCTCCAAGACAAATGGAGTGGACCCCATACCATTGTTGAACAGAAGGGTGAAGTTACCTATTTGGTGGACCTAGGAACACCCAGGAGTCCCCACAGGGTTCTCCATGTCAACAGGTTAAAACCATATGTGGACAGGGCAGACATGGGCTTGCTCATGGCTACTGATGAGGGACAGGAGGAAGAGAGTGACCCACTCCCTGACCTGCTCTCACAGAACCCTGATGATGGGTCAGTGGATGGTGTAGCCTTGGCAGGCAGCCTCACTGCCCAGCAGCAAACTGATTGCAGACAGGTGCTCAATCAGTTCAGGCACATATTCTCACTGACACCCAGTCAGACTACCTGGTGCACTCATAAAGTGGACACTGGGGACAGTCTGCCTATTAAAAATAAGATGTATAGGCAACCTGACCATGTCAGGGACTGTATCAGGACAGAAGTCCAGAAGATGTTGGATTTGGGAGTTATTGAACCCTCAGATAGCCCTTGGGCTAGTCCAGTGGTCCTTGTGCCAAAACCTCACACCAATGGTGGGAAAAGAGAGATGAGGTTTTGTGTGGACTACAGGGGTCTCAATGCAGTCACTAGGACTGATGCCCATCCAATACCTAGGGCAGATGAGCTAATAGACACTTTGGCCTCAGCCAAGTATCTAAGCACATTTGACCTGACAGCTGGCTACTGGCAGATCAGACTAGCTGATGATGCAAAGCCAAAGACAGCATTCTCAACCCCTAGTGGGCATTATCAATTTGTGGTGATGCCCTTTGGTCTGAAGAATGCACCTGCCACTTTTCAGAGGTTGGTGAATACAGTCCTTACAGGTCTGGAAGCCTATAGTGCAGCATATCTAGATGATATTGCTGTCTTTAGCTCCACCTGGGAGGATCACCTGGTCCACCTCAGAAATGTTTTGCAGGCCCTGCAGAAAGCAGGCCTGACTATCAAGGCCACCAAGTGCCAGATAGGGCAGAGTCAGGTTGTGTACCTGGGCCACCTTGTGGGTGGAGGCCAGGTTCAACCACTGCAGAGCAAGATCCAGACCATCATGGACTGGACTGCTCCAACTACCCAGACTCAGGTGAGAGCCTTTTTAGGCCTGACTGGGTACTATAGGAGATTTGTCAAGGGGTATGGATCAATAGTGACACCCCTGAATGACTTAACTTCCAAGAAAATGCCCAAAAAGGTTCAGTGGACAGTTAGCTGTCAAAAGGCATTTGATGAAATAAGGCAGGCCATGTGCACTGCTCCCATTCTACAGAGTCCTGATTACTCCAAGAAGTTCATTGTCCAAACAGATGCATCTGAATTGGGGGTAGGGGCTGTACTGTCACAATTGAATGATGAAGGTCAGGATCAGCCAGTAGCTTTTATTAGCAGAAGGCTGACCCCTAGAGAGAAACGTTGGTCAGCCATTGAGAGGGTGGCCTTTGCTGTGGTCTGGGCTCTGACGAAGTTGAGGCCATACTTGTTTGCTACTCACTTCCTTGTTCAAACCGACCATAAGCCCCTCTTATGGCTAAAACAAATGAAGGGTGAAAACCCCAAACTGCTTAGGTGGTCCATTTCCCTACAGGGGATGGACTTCACAGTGGAACATAGACCTGGGAGTAACCATGCCAATGCAGATGGACTCTCTAGGTACTTCCACTTAGAACATGAAGACTTAACTGGGCAAGGTTAGTTTAATGTCCCTACGTTTGGGGGGTTGTGTAGGAGAGTAGGATCTGCTTCACATGGGTACCCCCACTTTTTGCTGATGCTTCACTGTTTTTCGACTCTTAGTCTGGCTGGGGCCCTGCTAATCAGAACCCCAGCCTAGCTGCTTCCTCTCTAAAATGGTTTCCATGTGCCTTAGGCACATCTCTGATTGGAATCTGGAGTGCCCTTATAAGTCCCTAGTATATGGTATACTGTGTACCCAGGGCATAGGTACCTCAGAGGCCTGCCAGGGGCTGAAGCATGTATTGTGCCACCCCTGGAAGGCCAGCCAAAAGGACACCACAGGTCAGCTACTGCAGCCTGGGTAAGGTGGTGCATGCACCCCTTACTGTGATATAGGCTACCTATATCACTACATACATACACACATATAAACCTATAAGTCACTCCTATGGCAGGCCTTATCAATCCTGAAGGCAGATTACGTGGTTCCTATGTGAGAGGGTGCCCCTGCATGAGCTGGGCCCCTCTGCAGCGTTCGGAGACCCTTCTCTGATCTATTTGTAGTGCAGCCCGACCATATACTCTTAAGCGCATTATAACCTCGCGTTAAATGCTAACTTTGGGATGGCTGCATGGAAACATGTCGTGTTTGGTGTCAAACATCTTGGAATACTACCCCCCCGCCAGTTCTGGCAGCGGGGGTAGCATTCCACCCTTCTAGAGGGAGAGACATGTACACACCGGTATACCCGGTACTGACTTTCCAGAGCCCTGGCATCACAAAATGGATGCCGCTGCCACAGACACGGGTCTGGCCTCATGCTGCTGACCGAAACTCCGGCAGGGGAGGCCTGGACAATAGGTTTCCTGTCCCAGGGAGGTGTAACCACCTCCCCAGACAGGATAGTGTGTATTGGGGCTGGGCGGGAGCACTCTCTGGTGCTTTGAAGTCCTGCACTGGGGGCACATTTGGTGTCCCTGTGCATACCCCAGTTCAAACCGGCTCAGGGGCTTCCAGCCCCTGCTCTGGCGCGAAACTGGACAAAGAGAAAGGGGTGTAACCACCCCTCTGCCCTGACCCTCCCATAGGTGGGTCCACAGAGTATGTCCAACCCCCTACCTTAGTATAAGTATGGGACCCCAGTCCTTAGGACTTTAGATTAACCTGGACGAAACTCTGACACAGAATCCTGGACCTTCGACGCTCTACTTCAAGATTAGAGGACTGAAGAATCTCCCTTGGGGTGAAGGAGTGACTCCCCTGCTTGGCAGGCACCAAAGAAGCAATTGTCCGGTCTGCATCGCTGAAGCTCCCGCCGGACGCCGAAGTCTTTGCATCACCAGAGGTAGATTTCCAGACTTCCCCGAGGCTGCCCTGAGTCCCCAGCAAAGCTGAGGCCCGTAGCTGTCGTGGGTAACGTGGAACCGTGACCCCTGGACACCGATCGCATTTGCAAGTGCATCCTCTTCTGGGTCTCCCACGAAGTCGTGCTTTGGGCTCCGAGTAGCCCCAGCCTCCAGCACCGACTGCACCGAAGATCACTGGCCTCCACTCCACGAGTGTCCTGTAAGCCAGCTCCACGTGCGTCGACTCGAGGCTCCTTCGCGGTCGCTAGTCCGTTGGCTAGTAGGCCCTCCCGAAGGCCAATCTTCTTCTGCTTGGGCTCCCTGGTTGCTCCAGGCATGCCCTGACTTACCCTCGCTGGGTGAGTCCCACAGACCTGCTGGTCTGCAATATCGTCCTTCTTCCATTTCCACGAGACTTGCCGTTGCCAAGGCTTGTTGGGTCCAATCCGGTTGCCGACACCCCTGCAATCGACAGACGTCGTGGGACAGCTCGAATCCAGCTCCTGGTCATTGTCGACGCCTCCTGGACCTCGTGGCTGAAGAGACAAGACGACCGTCAACCTACCTGAAGCACTCGACATCGGTGGGCATCTGCTCATCGCCTTCCTGGTCACTGGCTAGTGACCCAGACTCTGTCCCCTCTGCTTTCAGGTTCTTCAAATCTTCGATCCACCTTTGGATCCACCCGAACACTTTCGACTTGGCCGCCAGCAGCACTTTGCAGCAGATCGCCATTGAAAGCGACGACGAAACCCGACCCCGAAAGACACCTATGCACCCGGCTCCCTGGGTGAGGTAACTCGAGTACTCCGGTGCTCCCGTGGGTATTGACACTAGAACAGCCTAGTTCTCAGAGGGTTTGCTCCAAGTCCTCCTCTAAGTGTCCCTTTTCTTTTAAATTCCAACCGCGACTTTCCCCATAGAAGTCAACGGCGATTCGCGGCTGTGTTCATACACTGCACGCGTCCCCGTGGGTCCCCTGTGTCACTACCTTGGGTGGTTCCTTGTGGTCCAAGCACTTCTACAGGCTCTAGGCCCTGTGTCTAGCTCAGTCGTGGTTCTTATACCAGTTTATTGGTATATGGTTTGGTACGCCCCTAGGGCCCAAACGTGTATTTGTGCTATTACTGTAGATAACTAACTTATAACTTATGTATTTCGAACTCTAGCCTCATAAAGAGACTAGAGGGGTGTGTTTAGCAATAAATACATATATTTTGAATATATACCTGGTGTGGTCCTCTTTCATTTGGTCACTCAAGAGATTATAGACTGGTAAAACAATTAGCTTTACACTCCTTCAAGACTTAGCCTGAAGGCTGCTCTCCATAGCTACCACTAGGATAGCTTTCAATAAAGGTTGTCTTTAACCTATCTCCAATAAGGGGTTGTTTGGACTGGTGCAAGGTGCCCACTATAATTAGTGGACAGCATATGCCAGGCCAACTTCTCACATGGGGCTTCCCTCAGGGCTGGCTCTGGACAGTGGCAGTGGCTTCATTTTTTTTTCTAACTGCGCTGGGGGTGTCCCTCAGGGCAGGCTATGGACATTAACTGGAGACAAATTTTTTATTCTAACTCAGCTGTGGGCATCCTTCAGGGTAGGTGCTGGACAGTGGCAGGGGGCTAATTTTCTATTTAAACTCTGCTGGGGCATCTCTCAGGGCAGGCACTGGACAGTGACTGGGGTATAATGTTTAATCTAACTTCGCTGGGTGCTTCCCTTAGGGCAGGCACTGGACAGTGGCAGGGGGCTAATTTTTTATTCTAACTGCACTGGGGGTCTCCCTCAGGGCAGGTGCTAGACAGTGACTGGGGGCTACTTTTTTTTATTCTAAATCCACTTGGGGCATTCTTCAGGGCAGGTGCTTGACAGTGACCGCTGGCCAATTTTTTATTCAAAGTCTGCTGGGGGCATCCCTCAGGGCAGGGCCTGGACAGTGAATGGGGGCTTATTTTTTATTCTAACTCCGCTGTGGTCATACCTCAGGTGAGGTGCTGGACCATGACTGGGGGCCAATTTTTGATTCTACCTCCACTGGGGACACCCCTCAGGGCAGACACTAAACAGTGACTGGGGGAAATTTTTTATTCTAACTCCCCTGGTGGCGTCTCTCAGGGCAGAGGCAGGACAGTTACTGGGGACCAAGTTTTTTATTCTAAGTCCGCTGGAGGCGTCCCTAGGGGGAGGTGCTGGATAGTGGCTAATGGCTAATTTTTTATTCTAACTCCACTGGTGGCGTCCATCAGGGCAGGTGCTAGACAGTAACTGGGTGCCAATTTTTTATTCTATCTCTGCTGGGTTGCTTAGTTCAAGGACGGCTCTGGCCAGTGGCAGGGGGCTAACTTTGTATTTTAACTCCACTGGGGACATCTATCAGGGCAGGCAGTGCACAGTGACGGTGTGCTAATTTTTTATTCTAACTCCGCTTGGGGCTTCTCTCAGGGCAGGCACTGCACAGTATCAGGGGGCTAATTTTTTATTCTAACTGTGCTGGGGGTGTCCCTCAGGGAAGGTGCAGGACAGTCACTTAGGGCTACTTTTTATTCTAAATCTGCTGGTCGCATTCCTCAGGGCAGTGGCTGGACAGTGACTGGGGACTAATTTTGTATTCTAACTTCGCTGGGCACGTCCCTCAGGTCAGGCACTGGATAGTGGCAGGGGACTGATTTTTGATTCTAACTTTGCTGGGGGCATCTCTCGGAGCAGGTGCTGGATAGTGGCAGGGGGCTAATTTTTTTATTCTACACCGCTAGGGATAATTTGTTGTTTAAACCCCTCTTGGGGTTTACACCACTGGGGATATCCCTCAGGGCAGGCACTGGACAGTGACTGGGGGCTAATGTGTTATTCTAACTCCGCTGGGTGCGTCCCTCAGGGTAGGTGCTGAACTGTGGCAGGGGGCTAGTTTTTTATTTAAACCCCGCTTGGGGTTTACTTCAGGGCAGGCGCTAGACAGTGGCAGGGGACTAATTTTTGATTCTAACTCTGCTGGGGGGGGGTCTCTCATGGCAGGCGCCGGACAGTGGCAGAGGGCTAATTCTTTATTCTACAGTGCTGGGGACATCCGTTAAGGCAGGCATTGGACAGTGACTGGGGGTTAATTTTTTATTCTAACTCAGCTGGGGGCGTTTCGCAGGGCAGGCAGTAGACAGTGAACGGTTGGGTTAGTTTTTTATTCTAGCTCCCCTGGGGGCGTTCCTCAGGGCAGGCACTGGACAGCGAATGGGGGCTAATTTTCAATTCTAACTCAGCTGAGAGCGTCCCTCAGGGCAGGTGCTGGACAGTGACTGGGGTCCAGTTTTTTATTCCAAGTCTGGTGGGGTGTCTCTTAGGGCAGGCACTGGGCAGTGACTGGGGGGCAAATTTTTGATTCTAACTCTACTGGGGGCGTCCCTCAGGGCAGGCGCTGAATAGTGACTGGGGGTGAATTTTTGATTCTAACTCCGCTGGGGGCTTTCCTCAGGACAGGCAATGCACATCAGCAGAGGGCTAATTTTTTATTCTAATTGCAGTGGGGGTGCCCCTCAGGGCAGGTGCTGGACAGTGAGTGGGGGCTTATTTTTTATTCAAACTCCGCTGGGCGCATCCCTCATGGCAGGCGCTGGACAGTGACAGGGTGCTAATTTTTTATCCTAACTCTGCTGGGGGCATCTCTCAGGGCAGGCGCTGGACAATGCCACAGGGCAAATTTTTTTTCCTGCACCACTGGGGACATCCGTCAAGGCAGGCACTGCACAGTGACTGGAGCTAATTTTTTATTCTAACTCCACTGGGGTCTTCCCTCAGGACAGGCACTGCACAGATACTGGGGTCTACATTTCAATCTTAATCCGCCGGGGGCATCCCTCAGGGCAGGTGCTGGACAGTGACTGGGGGCTAATTTTTGATTCTAACTCCGCTGGGGTGTCGCTTAGGGCAGGCGCTGAACAGCGATAGGGGGCTAATTTTTTATTTCAACTTCGCTAGGGGAGTTCTTCAGGGCAGGCGTTGGACAGTGGCAGGAGGCTAATCTTTTATTGTAACTCCGCGGGGGACATCCCTCAGGGCAGGCACAAGACAGTGACTGGGGGATAATTTATATTCTAACTTCGCTGAGGGCTTACCTCAGTGCAGAAACTGGACAGTGGCAGGGGGCTAATTTTTTATTCTAATACAGCTGGGGACAGCCCTCTGAGCAGGTACTGCACAGTGACTGGGGGCTAACTTCTTATTCTAACTCCATTGAGGGCTTCCCTCAGGGCAGGCACTGCACAGTGGCAGCGGGCTCATTGTTTATTCTAACTGTGCTGGGGGTGTCCCTCTGGGAAGGTGCTGGACAGTGACTGGGGGCTACTTTTGTTTTTGTAAATCCGCTGGTGGCATCCCACAGGGAAGGTGCTGGAAAGTTACTTGGGGCTAGTTTTTAATTCAAAGTCTGCTGGGATCGCCCCTCTGGGCAGGCGCTGAGCAGTGAGTGGGGGCTTATTCTTGTTCAAATTCCACTGGGGGCGTCCCTCAGTTCAGGCGGTGGACAGTGACTGGGGGCTAAGTTTTTTATTCTAACTCTGCTGGTGGAGTCTCGCAGGGGAGGAGCTGGACAGTGACTGGGGACTAATTTTTTCTATTAACTCCGCTGGGCGCGTCCCTCAGGGCAATTGCTGGACAGTGGCAGGGGCTAATTTTAAATTTAAACTCTACTTGAGGAGTACCTCAGGGCAGGCCCTGGACAGTGGCAGGGTCCTAATTTTGTATTCTAACTCTGCTGGTGACGTCTCTTAGGGCAGACGCTGGACAGTGGCAGAGGGCTAATTTTTTATTCTACACTGCTGGGGACATCCCCCAGGGCACACACTGGACAGTGGCAGGGGGTTAATTTTGTATTCTAGCACCACTGGGGACATCCATCAGGGCAGGCACTGCACAGTGACAGGGGATAATTTTTATTCTATCTCCGTGTTGGGCTTTCCTTAGGGCAGGTACTGCACAGTGTCAGGGGGCTAATTTGTTTATTCTAACTGCACTTGGGGTGTCCCTCAGGGAAGGTGCTGGACAGTGACTGGGGGCACTTTTTATTCTAAAACCGGCGGTGGCATCCCTCAGGGCAGGCGCTGGACAGTGACTGGGGACTACTTTTTTATTCCAACTCCACTGGGCGCGTCCCTCAGGGCAGACGCTGGACAGTGGCAGGGGGCTAATTTTTTATTTAAACTCCGCTGGGGGAGTACCTCAGGGCAGGCGTTGAACAGTGACAGAGGGCTAATTTTTTATTCTAACTCTGCTGGGGGCAACTCTCAGTTCAGGCGCTGGACAGTGGCAGGGGACTAATATACAGTGGCAAGGGACTAATATTTTATTTTACACTTCTGGGGACATCCCTCATTGTTCTGCATTCTGTCCATCAATTGTTGTTTTTGCATTTGTCACCCCGAGTGGGTTTCCAGTCCAGGGAGGACCTGGCCTGGCAGTTCGGGCTGGACTGTTCCCATTGGGCACAGGGTCAAGACTGATTTGCATATGGCTGGGTCCAAACTGGAATGGCATGGTGAGCAAAAAAACGATGGATTTAGGCCCAGATCTCTGTACTGGGGTGAATGTATGACATTGTTCTGCATTCTGTGCGTCAATTGTTGTTTTTGCATTTGTCACCCCGAGTGGGACGGGTATGCCCAGACGTGGGTCCCGTGCTCTCCATGCCACTGGAGTCAAGC
Organism: Calotriton arnoldi; assembly: GCA_963921515.1. Lineage (NCBI taxonomy): Eukaryota > Metazoa > Chordata > Amphibia > Caudata > Salamandridae > Calotriton > Calotriton arnoldi. Next base: position 201,698 of record CAWUFW010012152.1, read on the forward strand.
TATCCTGGCTGATGAGGGCTGAATGCCCAAAACCGGTCCTAGGATGCTTGTTTCCAGTCCAGGGAGGACCTGGCCTGGCAGTTCGGGCTGGACTGTTCCCATTGGGCACAGGGTCAAGACTGATTTGCATATGGCTGGGTCCAAACTGGAATGGCATGGTGAGCAAAAAAACAATGGATTTAGGCCCAGATCTCTGTACTGGGGTGAATGTATGACTTTGTTCTGCATTCTGTCCATCAATTGTTGTTTTTGCAGGGGACATCCCTCAAGGCAGGCATTGGACAGTGACTGGGTCAAATTTTGTACTCTAACTCAGCTGGGGGCATCCCTCAGGGCAGGCAGTGGACAGTGAACAGGGGGTTTGTTTTTTATTCTAGCTCCCCTGTATCAAGACTCACCCGAAGTTTCCACAGGAACGAGAGGCAAGAGACTGAAGAGTAGATCTCCACTTCCCGCTATCACCTAGTCCACCCAACAAAGTCAAAGCGAATCATTGTACAGGGGGAAGAGGGGAAACAAGGGAAGGAACAAAAAGAAGATTCTTCGGGATGACCTGGATCGCCAAGTTTCGTCACTGGACAGGTACGTGACCCTGTAAACAAGGCATTATAGTACAACTCTTTCAGATATGGAAATACAAGTTTGGACGCGAAGGAGACGCTCGCAAGAACTAAAACGCGAAGAGCTCCTCCGTCCCGACGCGTCCTTTTGTGTGTACGCAGCTCTGCCTCTGCTGCAACTGGCAGCCCGAACGGAGCAGTCACGACAGTACACCCCCCCCCAACAGTGCCCCCAACCGGTTTGGGCTGCCATGGATATCGTCTATGAAAAAGCCGTACCAAACGTGGGGCATGGACATGTCCAACAGGTTCCCAAGTGCGATCCTCAGGTCCATAACCCTTCCAATGTACCAAATACTGCAGTCTACCCCGTACTCGTTTAGAATCTACAATAGATCTCACTTCAAATTCCTGTTCGTCTTCCACAGTGACAGGAGCAGGAAGGACTGGCAACACCGTTCCCTGTGCAATAGGTTTCAGTAGTGACACGTGAAAGACGGGGTGTATCTTCAGAGTCGTAAGGAGTTAAAGTTTCATAGCTACAGGGTTTATGATCTTTATGATTCTATATGGGAACCTATAAAACGAGGTTTGAATTTCTTAGTCCCTTTTATTGCGATGTGGTAAGTAGACAACCAGACCATATCCCCAATGGCATGTTCAGGACTAGAGCGGCGATGAAGATCTGCATTCTTCTTATACTCAGCCTTGGCTTTGTCTAGGTTGACCATGGCGGCCTTTTGTATCTCATGTATCTGTTTAACAAACTCTAGTGCAGCAGAAGCCACTGTGGAGACAGTAGGAAGTGGAAACAGAAAACGTGGATGAAAATCGTATGAACAGAAAAAGGGAGAAGAGTCTGTAGAGGAGTGTATACTGTCGTTAATAGAAAATTCAGCCGCCCATAGATATGAGTACCAATCAGAGGTGGATTGTAATAACTGACACCTTATATACTGCTCTAGGTATTGATTGACCCTTTCTGTCTGTCCATCAGCTTGTGGATGATGTCCTGAGGAAAGGCGCAAATCGATTTGTAAAAGAGTGCCCAACCCCTTCCAGAACTTAGAAATGAACTGAGGACCACGATCTGAAACCATTACAGAAGGAAGCCCATGTAACCTAAAAATGTGTTGTACAAATAACAAGACTAACTCCTGAGATGTAGGGAGGGATTTTAAGGATATAAAGTGGGACATTTTCGTTAACATGTCCACCACCACCCATACAACAGTGTTTCCTTGTGTGGTTTTGGGTAACTCCACTATACAATCCATTGAGATGGAATGCCAGGGACTAGGAGGAGTAGGCATGGGAGCCAATAGCCCAGCAGGTACTTGATGTGAACGTGTGCTTTGTGCGCATATGTAGCATTTCTGTATGTAGTTCTTAGTATCAGTTGCCAGAGAAGGCCACCAAAAGTGCTGTCTTGCTAGTTCTACAGTTTTCTTATATCCGGGATGGCCTGCGAGTAAATGAGCATGGTTCCATTCTAAAGTCTGCCTTTGTAATTCGGCGGTGGGAACCACTAAACCCCCTTGTGTGTATAGGAGGTTATTAATTCTTATCCCTTGATGTGTATTCTCCCATGCTTTCACCTCCTCAGTGTCTTGTGCTACGGACACCTTCTGAATGAAATCCTCTTCAGAACACACCACGCTAAGTATACGTTCAGCGGCAATAATGGGAGGGGGTTCCCATTCCTAGATAAGGCATCGCCATTCCATGTCTCTTTCCCGGTTGAAATTGAATGACACAATCAAATTTGCTGAAAAACAAAGTCCACCTTAATTGTTTCATAGACAGGACTCTTGCAGATTTCAGGAACAACAGATTTCTATGATCTGTGAGGACAGTGACCTTATGTAAGGCTCCCAGCAAGTATTGGCGCCATTCCTCAAAAGGTCTTTTTATGGCTAACAATTCCTTGTCCTCCACGGAATTGTTTTGTTCTGCAGTATTTAGTTTGTGAGAATAGAAAGCCACCAGATGTAAGCATCCTGTGGTTGTATCTCTCTGAGACAGAACGCCCCCTATAGCCAGCTGAGAGGCATCAGCCTCTACTGTAAACGGTTGAGAAGGGTTTGGGTGTTTTAGTACAGGAGCTTGAGTAAAAATTTCCTTGAGTTTGTTGAAGGCTGTTTCTGCTTCAGGAGACCAAAAGAATGTTACCCCTTTCTTAAGGATTTTAGTTATAGGGGAGGCTAGTGCTGAAAAATTCTCTATGAATCGTCTATAGAAGTTTGCGAACCCTATAAAACTCTACACCTCCTTCACTAACCTAGAGGATTGCCATCGTGTAATTGCTGAAACTTTGTGTGGATCCATACCTACTCTGTCCAGAGATAGGATAAACCCTAAAGCCACTTGCTGTGTGTGAAATTCACATTTCTCTAGTTTACGAACAAATGGTTTTCCTTAAGTTTCATCAGTACCGCCCGTACATGGGTTTCATGCTTCTTTATAGAAGATAAGTAAACCAAAATGTCATCGATGTAAGCTATGACATATATGTCCAACATTTCTCTCAGAACTTCATTTATGAAGAATTGGAATGCTGCTGGAGCATTGCATAAGCCGAAGGGCATTACTAGATACTCATATAAACCAAATTTGGTGCGAAAGGCAGTCTTCCATTCCTCCCCTGCTGTACTCGTAGCAGATGATATGCCCCTCATTAATCTAGCTTGGTAAAGATCTTAGCCTTTTTTACTTGATCCAACAAAGATGAAATTAAGGGCAATAGATATCTGTTCTTTATTGTGTTCTCATTCAGTGCTCTGTAGTCAATGCAACACCGAAGACCCCTTTTTCTACTTTGGGATAAAAAAAAGAGGAGAAGGAGCAGGAGATCTAGAGGGGCGGATGAACCCAATGTGCAGCATCTCGTCTAGGTAGTCCCTGAGATATATATTCTCTTTTTCAGTAAGAGCATAAATACGTCTGCACAGAATCTCAGCTCCAGGAATTAAACCAATTCTACAGTCGTATGGTCTCTGTGGGGGAAGGACTGTGGCCTGTTGTTTGTCGAACACTTCCGCCAAATCATTATAGCAAAAAGGGAGTTCTGGCCCCTCGTTTTCACATGCTCCAACAATTTTATTTTGTCTCAAATTCTTATCTATACAATGGTCATTGCAAAAAGCAGAATGAAAGGCTAAAGACTTCTTCCTCCAATCTGCCTCAGGATTGTGTTGAGTTAGCCAAGGTATGCCCAATATGGCAGGAAATTGTGCAGACTGAATCAAATCAAAAGAAATGTATTCAGTATGAGTGTCATCAATCCGAAGTGTCAAGGTACCAGTAGCCTGTGTGACTGGACCGGACTTGATTATACTGCCATCAATTATTTTAACCTCTTCTGCAACCCCTTTCTGTTCAATAGGTAACCTCATGGACCTGGCCCATTGTAGGTCCATGAAATTTCCTGTGGCACCAGAATCCAACATGATTTTTACTTGAATGGACTGGTTTTCCCAGAGTAAACACGATGCAACAAAAAAAATGGGAGTTAGTAAGCCCTGAATCGTTCTGAGGTATACATTGGGAGACTATCAACCCTGACCCACCCGAAGCTCTTGTCCCCTTAGGCTTCAGGTTTAGTAGTTTCCGATTCCTTACGTTGCTTTGGTTTCACAGGACATGCCCTTGCTTCCCACAATACAAACACAATTTAATTTCCCGTCTACGTTGTCTTTCCTCATCACTAATAGGACCCCTAATGCTGCCTATCTACATGGGTTCTGCTTCTGACATTGTTTTTTCTACTTCAGTTCTTTTCTCTTTATAGAAAACAAGTTGTGTGTCTCCACGACCTTTTTCCTTCTTCCTTTCGTGTAGCCTATGGTCCATTTTCACCACCAGATCTATGAGGGCACTACAGGTGTCTGGAGGATCCACCACTTGAGCAAAAGGATCTTTTTGTTCATCCTTAAATCCCTTATAAAACAAGGCACTACGTTTGGCCATAGGCCCTCCAGCCTCTGCCACTAAGCGATTGAACTCTGCAATGAACGTCATTAAATCTTTGGTCCCCTATTTGAGATTTAACAGCTCTGAATCAACAGACTGAATAAAGGAATGTCTATCAAACAGTTTCTTTAATTAGTCTTTAAAGACGTTATAGTCATAAAGGAGGGGATCATTAGATCAACCAATGGTATGGACCAAGTTGCTGCCACTCCCCCCAAACAAGAAAGCACAAACGTCACCTTTGCTTGCTTGGTTGGAAAGCAGGCTGCCTTACACATGAAGTGTAATTGGCATTGGTTGATGAAGGAGGTGAACCATGATGGATCTCCCATAAACCTTTCGGGAGGGACTTGATTCCCTCAGATGGAGGGGTGGATTAAGGAGAAAAGATATCCCCCGTGGCCCCCGGTGCTGGCCCTGTAGAAGTAGTTTGTCTAGTATCTCTTTGTAGCGTATCTACTCTTAATGTAAGTGCTTGTGTCTCCTTTTGTAAATTACCTATCATGTGCGCCAGATCGGCGAGTATAATTTAAGACTCTTCCATTTCGTTCAGGTGGAAAAATCAACATGGGCTTCGCATTCTATCAAGACTCACCCGAAGTTTCCACAGGAAGAAGAGGCAAGAGACTGAAGAGTAGATCTCCACTTCCCGCTATCACCTAATCCGCCCAACAAAGTCAATGTGAATCAGTGTACAGGGGGAAGAGGGGAAACAAGGGAAGGAACAAAAAGAAGATTCTTCTGGAAGACCTGGATCGCCAAGTTTCGTCACTGGACAGGTACGTGACCCTGTAAACAAGGCATTAGAGTAAGACTCTATTTCAGATAGGGAGATACAAGTTTGTAAAGACAATGTCTAAAAAAATATATCAGTATTCTATACCTGATGCTTCCCCTTTACCACCAGTATCCAAAATAAATGTTTCAGGAATCAATGAGCAATTCTGTATGGAAACAGCAAACAGAAAATATCACAATGTGTACCTGATCTCTTGTGTGCAATGTAAAGATATTTATGCCATAAGCTTACCATAAATAAGAACATGAAGAAAGAAAGTTTAGCCCAAAATTCATCACCCCCGAGAGGTTTTGAGTAAGCAACACAACTAAAAAAATGCAAAAAATGCAGGCTAATGTATTTCTCAATATCCTTAATTCTTCAGGAATCTTAATGTACTGACTGCCATGCTTCAGCGCAGACAACAGCAACAAAACAATGAGGAATGCAGATGTCCATTACAATCATGGATATCCAATCAGATAAGTATTTTAAATACACTCTGTAACTGACTTTATAGCAGCTAAGCGCGAGCGCGATATCGCCTTGTCTACACGATGCTTTGTGAATTCTTTTCTTTTCTTTCCACAGGAAGGATTCCCGCAGAGCTGCCGAGGAGAAGAAGAAACGCCGCCCGCGAACCCGACATCAGGAAACAAGAATCAATGGTGCCACGGGACCCGGAATCAGGTGAGTGACCCCGGACGCGAAGGAGACGCTCACAAGAACTAGAACGCGAAGCGCTCCTTCCATCCCGACACGTCCATTTGTGTGTATGTGGCTCTGCCCCTGCTGCAACTGGCAGCCCGGGAGGAGGAGTCACAACACCCCGGGGGTGTTCCTCAGGACAGGCGCTGGACAGTGAATGGGTGCTAATTTTTAATTCTAACTCAGGTGGGGGTGTCCCACAGGGCAGGTGCTGGACAGTGACTAAGGGACAGTTCTTTACTCAGACGCCTCTGAGGGTGTCCCTCAGGGCAGGTGCTGGACAGGGACTGGGGTCCAGTTTTTTATTCCAAGTCTGCCGGGGTGTCCCTCAGGGAAGGCACTGAACAGTGAGTGGGGCCTATTTTTTGTTCAAACTCCGCTAGGGGTGTCTCTCAGGGCAGGCGCTGGGCAGTGACTGGGGGGCTAATTTTTGACTCTAACTCCACTGGGGGTGCCCCTCAAGGCAGGGACTGAATAGTGACTGGGATGGATTTTTTATACTAACTCCACTTGGGGCTTACCTCAGGGAAGACACTGGACAGTGGCAGGGGGCTAATTTTGTATTCTAACTCCGCTGGGGGTGTCCCTCAGGGCAGGTGCTAGACAGTGACCGCGGACTAGTTTTTTATTCAAAGTCTGCTGGGGGCGTCCCTTAGGGCAGACGCTGGACAGTGAGTGGGGGCTTATTTTTTATTCAAACTCCGCTGGGGGAGTTTCTCAGGGCAGGCGCTGAACAGTGACTGGGGGATAATTTCATATTCTAACTTTACTGGTGGCTTCCCTCACCGGACAGTGGAAGGGGGTAATTATTTATTCCAACTCCACTGGGGACATCTAGCAGGGCAGGCACTGCGCAGTGACTTGGTGTTAATTTTTTATTCTAACTCCGCTTGGAGCGTCCCTCAGGGCAGGCACTGCACAGTGTCAGGTGTAGGTGCTGGACAGTGACTGGGGGCTACTTTTTATTCTAAATCCACTGGTGGAATCCCTCAGGGCAGGTGCTCAACAGGGACCGCGGGCTAGCTTTTTATTCAAAGTCTGCTGGGGGCGTCCCTCAGGGCAGGCGCTAGACAGTGGCTGGGTGCTACATTTTTTATTTTATCTCCGCTGGGAGCTTCCTTCAGGTAAGGCTCTGGACAGTGGCAGGGAGCTAATTTTTTATTCTAATTGCGCTGGTGGCATCCCTCAGGGCAGGAACTGGACAGTGACTGGGGACTAATTTTTTATTCTAACTCCGCTGAGTGTGTCCTTCAGAGCAGGTGCTGGATAGTGGCAGGGGGTTCATTTCTCATTCTACACTGTAGAGGACATCCCTCATGGCAGGTACTGGACAGTGACTGGGGGCAACATTTTCATTCTAAATCCACTGGGGGAATCCCTCAGGGCAGGTGCACAACAGTGACCGCGGGCTAGTTTTTTATTCAAAGTCTGCTGGGGGCAACCCTCAGGGCAGGTGCTGGACAGTGAGTGGGGACAAATGTTTTATTCTAACCCCACTGGGGGTGTCCATCAGGGCAGGTGCTAGACAGTGGCTGGGTACTACATTTTTATTCTATCTCCACTGGGGACTTTCTTCAGGGAAGGCGCTGGACTGTGGCAGGGGGCTAATTTTGTATTCTAACTCCACTGGGGACATCTATCAGGGAGGAACTGCACAGTGACTGGGTGCTAATTTTTTATTCTAATTCCGCTTGGAGCTTCCCTCAGAACAGGCACCGCACAGTGTCAGGGGGCAAATTTTTTATTCTAACTGCGCTGGTGGTGTCCCTCAGGAAAGGTGCTGAACAGTTACTGGGGGCTACTTTTTATTCTAAATCCGCTGATGGCATCCGTCAGGGCAGGCGTTGGACAGTGACTGGGTGCAAGTTTGCATTCTAACTCTGCTAGGAGCTTCCCTCAGGGCAGGCACTGCACAGTGTCAGGGGCAAATTTTTTATTCTAACTGCGCTGGGGTTGTCCCTCAGGGAAGGTGATGGACAGTGGCTGGGGACAATTTTTCTACTCTAACTCTGCTGGGTGCGTCTCTCAAGGCAGGCTCTGGACAGTGGCAGAGGGCTAATTTTTTATTCTACACTGCTGGGGTCATCCCTCAAGGCAGGCATTGGACAGTGACTGGGGGCTAATTTTTTATTCTAACTCAGCTGGGGGCATCCCTCAGGGCAGTCACTGGACAGTGACTGGGAGTTCGTTGTTTATTCTATCTCCCCCTGGGGGCGTTCCTCAGGGTAGGCGCTAGACAGTGAATGGGGTCTAATTTTTATTTCTAGCTCAGGTGGGGGTGTCCCATAGGGCAAGTGCTGGACAGTGACTAAGGAACAGTTTTTTACTCAGACGCCTCTGAGGGTGTCCCTCAGGGCAGGTGCTGGACAGGGACTGGGGTCCAGTTTTTTATTCCAAGTCTGCCGGGGTGTCCCTCAGGGAAGGCACTGAACAGTGAGTGGGGCCTATTTTTTGTTCAAACTCCACTAGGGGTGTCTCTCAGGGCAGGCGCTGGGCAGTGACTGGGGGGCTAATTTTTGACTCTAACTCCACTGGGGGTGCCCCTCAAGGCAGGGACTGAATAGTGACTGGGATGGATTTTTTATACTAACTCCACTGGGGGCTTACCTCAGGGAAGACACTGGACAGTGGCAGGGGGCTAATTTTGTATTCTAACTGCGCTGGGGGTGTCCCTCAGGGCAGGTGGTAGACAGTGACCGCGGACTAGTTTTTTATTCAAAGTCTGCTGGGGGCGTCCCTTAGGGCAGGCGCTGGACAGTGAGTGGGGGCTTATTTTTTATTCAAACTCCGCTGGGGGAGTTTCTCAGGGCAGGCGCTGAACAGTGACTGGGGGATAATTTCATATTCTAACTTTACTGGTGGCTTCCCTCACCGGACAGTGGAAGGGGGTAATTATTTATTCCAACTCCACTGGGGACATCTAGCAGGGCAGGCACTGCGCAGTGACTTGGTGTTAATTTTTTATTCTAACTCCGCTTGGAGCGTCCCTCAGGGCAGGCACTGCACAGTGTCAGGTGTAGGTGCTGGACAGTGACTGGGAGCTACTTTTTATTCTAAATCCACTGGTGGAATCCCTCAGGGCAGGTGCTCAACAGGGACCGCGGGCTAGTTTTTTATTCAAAGTCTGCTGGGGGCGTCCCTCAGGGCAGGCGCTAGACAGTGGCTGGGTGCTACATTTTTTATTCTATCTCCGCTGGGAGCTTCCTTCAGGTAAGGCTCTGGACAGTAGCAGGGAGCTAATTTTTTATTCTAATTGCGCTGGTGTTGTCCCTCAGGAAAGGTGCTGAACAGTGACTGGGGGCTACTTTTTATTCTAAATCCGCTGGTGGCATCCCTCAGGGCAGGAACTGGACAGTGACTGGGGACTAATTTTTTATTCTAACTCCGCTGAGTGTGTCCTTCAGAGCAGGTGCTGGATAGTGGCAGGGGGTTAATTTCTCATTCTACACTGTAGAGGACATCCCTCATGGCAGGTACTGGACAGTGACTGGGGGCAACATTTTCATTCTAAATCCACTGGGGGAATCCCTCAGGGCAAGTGCACAACAGTGACCGCGGGCTAGTTTTTTATTCAAAGTCTGCTGGGGGCAACCCTCAGGGCAGGTGCTGGACAGTGAGTGGGGACAAATGTTTTATTCTAACCCCACTGGGGGTGTCCATCAGGGCAGGTGCTAGACAGTGGCTGGGTACTACATTTTTATTCTATCTCCACTGGGGACTTTCTTCAGGGAAGGCGCTGGACAGTGGCAGGGGGCTAATTTTGTATTCTAACTCCACTGGGGACATCTATCAGGGCAGGCACTGCACAGTGACTGGGTGCTAATTTTTTATTCTAATTCCGCTTGGAGCTTCCCTCAGGGCAGGCACCGCACAGTGTCAGGGGGCTAATTTTTTATTCTACACTGCTGGGGTCATCCCTCAAGGCAGGCATTGGACAGTGACTGGGGGCTAATTTTTTATTCTAACTCAGCTGGGGGCATCCCTCAGGGCAGTCACTGGACAGTGACTGGGAGTTCGTTGTTTATTCTATCTCCCCCTGGGGGCGTTCCTCAGGTTAGGCGCTGGACAGTGAATGGGGTCTAATTTTTATTTCTAACTCAGCTGGGGGTGTCCCCTAGGGCAGGTTGTTTCAGGCCACTCACCTGAACTCCAGGCGGTTCCGATGGGGCGACGTTAGTCCCCAAATCCCTATAGGACCTAACGCAGTAGCAGTGAACAAACACACGATGTCCACGTAAGTTCCCAAGGGGAAGGGGGTTGGAAAGAGAGAGAGAAGAGAAATACCGGTGCTGCTGGTAGCGCTGCTTCTCTAGGCCGGGAACTGCTGAGCTCAGGATAGACAGGGCCTTGATGAAAGACTGCGAGGACTGGGGCCAGGTATAGGGATGGAGGTTTTAGTTCTGTAATGGAAAACTCAATTAGATGATTTCATAACAATACTCAGCATTAAATTACAGTCACACTCTCAAATACATATACAGGAATCAGGATCTGTGCATATAACAGATTTTCTAGAAGACTGTCTTATTCTGTATTACTCTTATACAGTTTATGCTTGTCCTTTAGCTTAACTCTTGATTTATTGCCAAATAATGCACATTATATCCTGTATTTTGATCAAGGTTCCTGGATTATTAATGTCTTTCAGTCTTTGGTTTTATAGTTCACTTCTGGAGTCCAAAGGTTAAAATCACTCTTTAAATGTCTTTCAGTTTGAAGGCACAATTACTACAGAAAATAGGGGGGCGCTAGGTGGCGCACGAGCAAGATGGCCGCACTGATGTGAGGCTCCTGCAGCTCGGCTCATAAATCCGCTCATTTATCCTATTCTAGACATAAACTACTGGAAACAATTGTCGCCATATAATGCGGGAAGCATAAGGTATCCTCGAGGGAAAAACTGGGGCATCTGGAAGGACCGGCAGCTCCGTGGAGACCACGTTCGAGAATTAGCCGCAGCCTCGGCTGGGCCCACTGGGAACTGCAGACCGGCGCGAGGAACTACGCGAGGCCGCGGCACCCACGAGGTGCGCAGGCCCCACTGCGGATCAACCAAGGCAGAGCTTGGCGGAGGACTGAGGTGAGGCTATCGCAATGCCAACCCCGTTGATCGTAGCAATAACGCATAGCGCAGGTGAAAGAAATCTGAAGCGCTCACCCATATCCGCCCCGCTGCCTCGGAACGAGTTGGGTGCATCGAGGCAGCCATTGAGGAGGTCCGTGGGAGAGCGGATCCTGGCTGGAGAGCGCGTTCACCGCTGCGACAGGGACTAAGCAGGGAGCCCCTCCAGCATATACTGCAGGCGGGACAGTTTTGTAACTGGGAGCCGCTCAAAAAGAACGCGGCTCGGCCACCACTACGGACTTTCAAATTCAGGGCTCACTGGGTATCGGAGCCGCGCAGGGGTGAGCACGTGCTGTTGGAATAAGCGGGGCAATAACGGAAGTATTGGCGGACACTGGGGAGCGCGAAGGCGAGAAGCTGCAGGATAATCCGCCGTTAATGGCTGCCCAGTTGGGGGTGCCGGCCGCTGACACACTGCCGCTGCCGATCATGTGGCGCCCCTAATCAGAAGCCGTTAATGTAAAGGGGCATAGTAACGATCTCACACCTTCCATCAGGGTCACCGTGGACTGTAAACTGTGCACTACCTGGAAGACACAAGGCTCGAACGCTCACACAGAAACGCATACATGATAGTGCGCAGCTACAACCCCGCAGCGCGCGCATGTAGTATGCTAACCGGACTGTGTCGCCACACTGCGAGCACTGCTGGCACAACTTGCTAAGGCCAACAAAACCGCGTACAACAAAGAAATCCGCCTGGCCGCCTGTACAAATGATCCTGATATAGCTCCTGGCACCATAAAAGCACATAATACCAACGCACAGCAGGGAAGAGCAGGGGAACGAACCGCGCCTGCACATAAGTTAGACCAGGACGACGGCGCCGACAAACCGGGACAATTTACAGCGACTAGTATAATCTGGAGAGGTTGGAAAATAGACGCTTGAAGCACATATAGTGACACTATGTGAGGAGGGGCTCACTAGGAAATAGCGGACAAGAGGCACACTCAGCACACTACTTAGGCGGAAACCGGCGACAACACTGAAAGACAAGGCTTGAGACCTTACTATACGGACTGGGACCCACACTAAGGCGGGGAGCTGAGACACGGCGAGGCCTCACAGCGGGCACACTTATGGGGAAGCCGGACGCCAGACAGCCACGGCTGAACTTTGAAACCAAGAGGAGTGCCTGGATGCAACAAGAAGCGCACAATATGGCAGGAACAGATGGCATACCCACTCCGGGACAAGAATCTCCTAACAAAGCCAGCGAGGAAATGAAAACCATCCTTCAGGAGGTCAGACAAGGCATTACCGCAATAGCTGACAAGATGGATGCCATGACGACAAGAATGGATGCTATAGTCCACAAGCTGGACAAACATGAAGACCGGATCACGGAAGTCGAGAGACGCGTCTCTGACGCAGAAGACGTGACATCTCAAACCAAGGAGAGCGTGGCGCAGATGGACAAACTCTTGAAAATAATAGCCGCCAAAAATGAAGATCTTGAAGCACGCAGTCGGCGTAATAATATCCGCGTACTTGGGGTCCCGGAAAGCACCAACACTGGAAAAATGGAAGAATACATAGAGAAAATACTGGTGGGGACCATCGGAGCAGAGTCATTCTCACCACAATTCATAATTGAAAGAGCGCATCGCTCACTGGGCCCCCGCCCGCCACCAGGCAGCGCGCCACGTCCAATCATCGCGCGTCTGCTGAATTATAGGGATCGGGACACCGCACCTAAAAAGGCTCGAGAACACCGTCAGCTCTGTTTCGAGGGTGTCACGTTCTCCATATATCCCGACTTTACTGCGACGGTACAAGAGGAACGACGAAAATTCCTGCCAGCCAAGCAGAAACTGAGACAGGCCCAGATAGACTATGCACTGATGTATCCGGCACGCCTTAGAATCACGCATCAGGGGAAACAGTCATTCTTCACCAGACCCCAACAAGTAGACGAATTCCTGAAGCGCCTCAAGCGGAACACCGCATCTATTGATCATCACGACCCACATACGAGGTCACCGTCCCCTCCATCAGGGGCGGAACTGCACTGAAAGCACAAAGAGATATTGACACACAGAATTGGGGACCGACCGGACACGACACCTTCAGGAAGAGGCTCAACATGCATGCTGCAGCGCACTGGACATCGACAGCTGCAAGGCAGATAAGTGACACTAGAGACTTGCCCCCAGTTTGATCCCCTAATCCCTTCCTGGCTTTTACTACGAGAGACTCATATAAGCCGAGCACCCCAGCCCACCCGAGATTATCTGTAACACCACCTCGGTGCACAAAGGGCGAGGGGTTACCGTGATTACACCTAGGGGTTCCCCCCTTACAAGTATTCACCCAATCGAACTTCGCTGCGGGTTCCGAGCAGCATGGGTTTACTGTTTATGAGTGATAGGGTGGGGGGTGGGTATAATGTTACTGGCATGATTGGGATGCTTCAGTGGGTGGGGGAGGGAAGGGAGGGGGCATTAAATAAGGACACGACCATTCATATGGCACACAAAATTGGACAGAGAGATAGTTACGTGTTTGTTCGCACAAATGTTTTGAGGCCACAGGGCCTGGTACCACGAATCACATGGAGTTATGGCTGATCCAAATGCACCTGCGAAATTACAGCTACTCACCTGGAATGTCAGAGGGTTTGGTGACCCACGAAAACGGCGCCAAATTCTGGCATACTTAGACAGACATCAGATTAATGTAGCTATGCTACAAGAAACACACATTGACCCCAAGCGCAACCATAACTTTGCGCACAGATGGGCGGAACACAGAATCTTATCATCTTACTCCTCCTATAGCAGAGGTAGAGCGATACTCATTAAAAAACATACTCCCTTTGCCCTAGCAGGCGCTACTTGGGATACGCAGGGCAGATACTGTTTGGCTTGGGGCAGGCTAGGTTCAGAGTCAGTTACGTTGGCCTGTTGCTATGGCCCAAATATTGATTCTCCTGATTTTTATGCCACACTATGGGGTAGGATAGCCGAAATAGGATCTAGACATATAATTTGGGGGGGGGACTTTAATGTTACATATGACCCTGCCGCAGATAGATCGAATCCTGCCACGCACCACTACAATAAGTCGCGCGCAACCCTGCAAGACATAATTGAAGCTAACCAACTGATTGACGCCTGGCGACATATGCACCAACACACAAAAGAAGGCACACACTTCAATGCACACGCTGCCTCGTGGGCAAGATTAGATTACTGGCTACTGTCACGTGGGTTAGAGCCGGCTATATCCGCAGCCACCCATCTGGCAAGGACATACTCAGACCACGCTCCAGTGCGACTCACATTAGCCTCACAAGGTTATGGCCCACCCCGCATTGCATGGAAGTTACAGCCCTCCGCGTTACTAGACACGGTCTTTCAAACTGAACTAGGGGAGGAAATCAGAGATTTTTTTCTTAGGAACAAGGGGTCAGTAGAGTCTGTGGAGACCATTTGGGAAGCGTTTAAAGTTACACTCCGCGGATTCTGCATATCAAAAAGCTCGGGAGTGATTCGAGACATCACAAACACACTGCGGAAACTTGAACTAGAGCTTAAAACTCTCGAGGTGCAACTGTTGTCGGGACCAGACAGTGCTAATCAATTAAAAATTAGAGAGAAACTAACAGAATATACAGAGACAGCTAATCGCGAAGCAAGATTTAGGGGAAAATACTGGGTGGCTCGCCGCTACGGCGAAGGTGAGCGGCCAGGAAAAATGCTGGCAGAAACCATTCGGAAACCACGCTTCTCCAATTATATTTTGGAATTGGCAGGACCCGGGGAAGTGATATATCATGATATGGCAGACATACTAAATGCCTTCACTACCCACTATTCACAGTTATACACGTCCAGTAGGGTAGGCAACTTGGATCTTGACGAATACCTGGGGGATGTAGCATTAGGATGGCTAGGAGATGCACAAAGGGAGTTCTTATGCGCTCCCTTCGAGCTGGACGAAGTACGTGAGGCCATCATGCACATGCAATCGGGTAAAGCTACCGGCATGGATGGCATTCCCATAGAGTTTTACAAACGGTACATAGACCAGATGGCCCCCATTTTGAGGGAGATATATGAGGAATCACTGGATGCTGGCAGGCTCCCGCCATCCATGAGGGAAGCACTCATCATGTCACTACTCAAACCTGGGAAATCACCCCTACATTGTGATTCATATAGACCACTATCCCTAATCAATTGCGACACAAAAATTCTGGCCAAATTAATAGCTAATCGACTTAGCCTATTGATGGAAAAGCTGGTATTACCGGACCAATCGGGGTTTGTGCCCGGTAGGGCTACGTCACATAATTTACGTACCCTTTTCACTATACTAAATAATGTGGCACCGGAATTGCCTTTTGCGGCAATATTTCTGGATGCCACTAAGGCATTCGACTCGGTCGAATGGGACTATATTTTTGGGGTAATGCGACGCATGGGCTTCCCCCCACTTTTCTTATCCTGGATCCAGCTGTTGTACCAACTACCGACTGCCAACTTTCTGATAAATGGTCACTTATCTCAGGCTTTTTCGATCACCAGGGGCACCAGACAAGGGTGTCCACTATCCCCCCTACTGTTCGCTCTGGCGATTGAGCCCCTGGCGGCCAAACTAAGGCAGCATCACCAAGACAAAGCACTACGCTGCTACCAGCGCCAGATTCTAGTATCTCTCTACGCGGATGATATCGCCTTATATATCAAAGACCCGCAACACAACTTGAATCCGGTACTTAGGGAGTTTATAGTGTTTGGCAGACTGTCTGGAATACAAATAAACTGGGGGAAGTCCCACATTCTCCCTTTAACGGAGGCAACATCGCGCTTCCCCCTGGACTATCCACTGGAGTGGTGTGACTCTGACCTGCGATATCTAGGCATCCACATCACTAGGAATAGGGAGGAGATGATGCGCCTAAATTATGGCACCACCCTGAATCGCATCAATGGTTGTGTCACTAGGTGGATCTCCTTGCCAATATCACTGGCGGGAAGGGCACCGCTAATTAAAATGGTAATACTCCCACAACTGCTATATCTCTTTTTAAATATCCCATATCACCCGGGCGGGTATTTCTTCAAAACACTCAGATCCGAAATGATCAGGTTGGTGTGGGGGGGCAAACAACCGAGATTACAGTGGAACATACTTACCCGGCCGTACTCTGAGGGTGGCTTCGACATCCCTAACTTCGAACTATACTACTGGAGTGCACAAGCTCACTATGCCTACTACTGGGTCCGTCCTCCGCGATATATGCCACAAGTAGCAGCGGAACATTGGTTGGCCGACCCCATACCTATAGATGGCATGTTATGCGCTACACCTTCCCCCAGGGATAAAAATCCGACTACCATTACATGCACAACATACGCCTGGCAACGTATAGCACGCCTACTACAAAGCCCAATGCTCTATTCACCACTGCTTCCACTCACTTATCACCCCAACATGCCACTCCTTCAGGAAACGGCATTCCACAAACTTAGGGAACGGGCCAAACTCCCTACGTGGGGGGACCTTTATCATAACGGCACCTTTCGCACATCCGAACAGATGTTTAATGGGCTCCAGCCATCCCCATTGGAGGTCTTCTTATACATACGACTGCGACAGGGTATGCGCTCAATTACCCCGGAGTTTCCCAAGGAACCCCTGACTCTTGCACCCCTGCAGAGGATGTTAAGCGCCACGTCTCCGGGGCATATAGTTTCCATCATATACCACACTGTACACACATTAAGGGACATGCCACCGACCAACTCACGGGCGCATTGGAGCTTGGAATTAGGCTATGAATTGACAGATGACCATTGGGGCTACTGCTGTACACAAACTGAGAGCATATCCGCTAGCAGCAGACTACGAATAACCCATTTTAAATTCCTTCACCGGCTTTATTACACCCCAGTTAGGATGCACAAATACAAACTTAAGGACTCCGACAGATGCGATAGGTGCAGGGCCCCAGGGGCCGACTTTCTACACTTGGCGTGGGAATGTCCGACGGTGCACGAATTCTGGAGTATTGTATTTGATGCTATAGAATTAATGACAGCGCCTAACATTGAACGCACTCCGCTGCTGGCCCTGTTGGGTTATACCAAATTGCTCCCCACATTATACAGAAGATTCATCGCGGTTGTACTTTTGATGGCTAAACGACGGGTGGCATGCCGATGGGGCAGAGGAAGGGCACCCAAATTTAAGGAATGGCTAAATGACCTGGTATTCTGTCAGGAGCAAATGACTACATATGCAGAGCTACTCCCGCACACCTCACAGTCTAGGGACATCTGGGGACCCCTTACCAGTTACCTCATTGCCCACCCGCGTGATATCCTAGACACTGACCCTGAGACGACGACACCTCGTAGTGATGAGGCCATACCGCAGAACTACGGCATACACACCAGTTGAAGACTATCACCACTTTGAACGCATTCCCCACGAATTGTTGTTTCAACTTGACATTCCCAGCTTAAAATGTAATAGATAAGATGTGCATATTATAGAACTGTATCCGTAGTGAGAGAGTGGTAAAAGAGATGTACCCACCATGTCATGTAAATCCCTGAAAGAAAACACTGGCGGTGAAAAGTTACATGGACAGAACGTATAGGTGCTTAACTACACATGCTGATGAATTTCAACGGAACAACAGAAATTTAACTTTGTATGCTTACATTGTGCCTAAACTTACAGATGCGAACTGTGAATATACTGTTTTACTGAAACTTCAATAAAAAGATTTAAATAAAAAAAAAAGGATATAAATATCCTGAGAATCTGTATAGGTCTGTATGTATTCCATGTTAAAAAAACTTAAAACACCATCTAAAATAAATAGCGCTACCTATAAAAAATAAAAAAAATAAAAATCCAATTACTACAGAAAATATGTCTTTTCTGTATTGCTAATCCTTGCTGGAGTGCCTTTCAGTTTAAACACTGACTGGATTCTATACCCCAAAGCTTGCAAGGCCAAACACTGCCAGAATACAAGTAATATATTTAAAGGTTAAATCTGTTACCTTAATCATGTGAGGAAAGGAGTCTGCAGTCTGCGCCCAGAACATGAGATAACATTGAGTCACCTTCTGCGTTGTGCCTCTCTTACAGGAACTACGGTATCTTGCAGAAGCAGGAAGGGAAGCACCGGAGGAAGAGGAGAAACACAATGCTGGACAGAGAACTGGACAGAGAACTGGAGCCGAGGATCAGCTGGAGCCAGGCAAGTGATCGGAAGGAATAGACGAAGGCAAGCAGTGACTGAAGGTGCAATGTGTCAAATAGGCACAAAACACCTGTCTTACTGTCAGTTGAGCCATGCTTTAAGGAAATAAGCAATTACCAAAACAAATTAAGTTGCACATGTATTCAAGGATTTCTAGATTCTTTCTGTGGCGGCACATTGAAGCAATTATGATAATGAAGTGCAGCACAGTACTCACAGAGACAGTTGAAATGTGACAGTTGAAATGCTGCGCGTTTCTCACATTGCCAGTTGGCACGAGGTTCACATGTTGTTTAACCAGTGCACATTTAAACAAGCCTTGGCTGCTTCAGCATTTCTCCCACAATACTGTATAACAGAATTGTGCACAATAAGCACAAGCTAATGCAACCGATAATTCACATGCTTATTGCACAATAAGCACAAGCTAATGCAACCAATAATTCACATGCATATTAACCACTGCTTAGCTGCTACAAATAAACACTGTGCCTACAGTAAAAAGCTTAATTAGGTTTACATTGGGGTTCGTGTGGTTGAGCAGTGGCAAGTGTGATGCTACCCGTGACAGTTCTCCCCGCCAAAGGCCGTTTCACAGGATGAGGCTTAGTGGGATTCAAAGTGTGAAAACGCCGTACAAGGCGAGGGGCATGAACGAAGGATGCAGGCTCCCAAGAGCGTTCAGAAGGATCATACCCTTTCCAGTCGATCAAATAATAAAGCCTGCCATGCAAGCGTTTGGCATCCAAGATGCGGTGTACCTCATATTCCTGATGGCCATTGACTAGAACGGGTGGGGGTGGAGAATCTGTTCTGGTGTTTGGGTGATAGGGTTTTAATGGGGAAACATGAAAGACTGGATGTATGGTATAGTCTGGGGGTATTTGCAATCGAACTGTAACTGGTCCCAAAATTTGTGAGATTTCGAATGGGTATAAAAAACGTGATTGCTGCTTTCTTGGACCCCCTAAAGTGATTTTGCGAGAGGAGAGCCAAACATGATCTCCAACTTGGTACATGGGTTCAGGACTCCTGTGCTTGTCTGCCTGTATTTTCATTTGGGTCTTGTGTTTTGCCAAACTGCGTTTTGCCTTCCATTGAATGTTTTGTAGAACATTTAGACGTTCAGTGACAGAGGGAACAGGGGATGTTGTAGTTGGTAGTGACACTGGAAGGCTACGAGGATGACTTCCTGTTAGAAAGTAATATGGTGAGCATCCCAATGCGGAGTGGATTGTATTGTTATATGTAAATTTCGCTAATGAAAGAGCCTGATCCCAGGCAGTTGTCAGTGTGGCTAAGAAACACCGAAGGGTTTGCTCTACCGTTCGGTTTACTTTCTCTGTCTGACCATCTGTTTGGGGGTGATAGGCTGTGGACAAAGCGATTTCTATGTGCTTTAGACCAGAGAATTGGTTGTCCTTTTTTCAGCAAACTGGTTATGGGGACCACTATTTCTGAGAAGTGTGGAATGAAGTGCCTGTAAAAATTGGCAAAGCCAAGGATTTTCTGAACATCTTTTACTGAAGTTGGGGTTGGCCATGAAAGAATTACACCTATTTTTTTGGGATCCATGGTGATACCTGTGGGTGACAAATGGTACCCAAGGAACTCTACAGATGTTGTATGAAAGGTACACTTTTCTAATTTAGCTTACAAAGAGTGTTCACGCAAACGCTGTAGGATGGCCTGAGCATGCTGGATGTGTTCTTCTTTGTTCTTGGAGTATATCAGAATGTCGTCTATGTAGACGGCGCAGACATCAAGAGAGTCATGTAATACCTCATTAATGAAATATTGGAAGGCCGCCAGGGCATTACAAAGCCCAAAGGGCATTACCGTATATTCAAAGAGCCCAAATTTTGTTCGAAAGGCGGTCTTCCATTCATCTCCCTCTTTGACGCGGATCAAATGGTAAGCGCCGCGCAAGTCTAACTTGGTGTATATAGTAGTCCCACGAACTTGGTCAAGAAAGACTGGTATTAGAGGTAAGGGATATCGATTCTTTATAGTGGCCTTATTGACAATTCTATAATCAATACAGGCCCGAAGATCTCCAGACTTTTTTGACACGAAAAAGAGGGGCGAAGAGACAGGAAAAGTAGAATGTCTTATAAACCCCAGTTCCAACAACTCATCTAAATACTTGCGCAGGTATTTATTCTCAGGTTCGGTCAGGGCGTATATCCTGCTGCAAGGAAGGACTGCCCCGGGAACCAGATCCATGCGACAGTCATATATCCTATGAGGGGGTAACTGGATTGCCTTAACAGGATCAAAGACATCGTGAGAATCCTGGTATTCCTTCGGAAGGTGATCAGAAGGTACAACATGTGTTGTGGCACAATGAAGTGGTGTCACAGGACATTGAGCTTCTTGATAACATGTTGTCATACATAGAGGTGAATCTAGGGTGACAGTCCGAGAAACCCAATCAATCTTGGCATTATGGTATTCCAGCCATGGTATGGCAAGGATAACACCAAAAGTAGGGGTATCAATTAAATCAAAAGTTGTTTCTTCTGTGTGACCATTGTCACAAACTAAGGTCAAAGGATTGGTGTGCAACCGAATAAGGCCAGAAGATAAGGCCGAGCCATCTACGGCACGGACAGGCTCAGGTTCTGCCTTGGTAATACTTAGGACTCCCAGTTTAGCTGCCAAAGCCAGGTCAAAAAAGTTTCCGGTAGCCCCTTGTTAGACTTGGCATCTTTTGGCGTGTTTCCCCTGACTTTTTGCTTTCTGACCTCCGGTTTTGACTCTGTTTTTGCTGGTGTGATGATTCTGCGCACTTTCCTCACTGCGGTCCAGTGGGAAAGTGCAAGTGCTCCTGTATAAAATGTGTTATGGATTGGTGTTTCCATGATTGGCCTATTTGGTTTATGTGTCAGTCCCTTGTAAAGTGCACTGCGAGTGCCAGGGCCTATAGACCAAATGCTGTTGGTGGGCTGCAGCACTGGATTGTGCCACCCACGCAAACAGCCCGTAAAGTGTAACTCGGGCCTGCCATCGCAGAGCCTGTGCGCAGCCTGGGGCTGCCATGTCGACTTGGCAAGTGCACACACTTGCAAGTCCCTAAACCTTCCCTTTGCTACATGTTAGTCACCCCTAAGGTAGGCCCAAGGTACCCCTGTGGGCAGGGTGCGGTGTATGCGAAAGGTAGGACATGCCCTGGTGTGTGCGGCATGTCCTGATAGTGAATTACAGCCTAGTTCGTTTTTCACTATTGCAAGGCTACCTGTTCCCCTAGGCCAGAACGGGCGGTTTTGATTATTACAGTATATAATCCTAACTGACCCCGGGAACATGGTAGAAATTCGAGTTTAGTATGCCTGGACTCGGAATGATAAAATGCAGCTTTTAGTGAAGTTGGTTTTAACATTCTGTGTTTGAAAATACCACTTTTAGAAAGTGGGTATTTTCTTGTCTAACCATCCAAGCCTGCCTCTGCGAGGTTGTGTATTCCTTGTCTGGAGTGTGAGTGACAGGGGCTGGGGGATGCCAGGAGACAGGGTGAGTCAGCGCAGGGCTGAATAGCAAGATCTACATGTAGATGGGTGGGAGGGGTCGCACCTGGGCCCTGAATAGGACAGTGCCTTCCCTCCACAATGCCGGCTCCACCTCCTGTGGTGCGTCTGATGTCCCTGGCCTACTCACTGAAAGAAGGGACGGAGACTTGTCAACAAAGTGCTCCAGAACTGGTTTGGACTAGGCAAAGGCCTCTCTGCCTTCAGAGAACAAAGGAATTTGGGATATAAATATTGGGGCCCTGACCCCATGAATTTAGATCTCGCTGGAATCAAGGAACCTGCCAAGACGAAGAGCTGGAAGAGCTGCCAGGAGGAGTACTGCCCCGTTGCTGTGTTGTTGCTTTGTTGGGTTGGCCTGCAGTGGCTGCTTCTGTCTTGGGCAGTGAAAGGACTGGACTGAACTTTCTACAAACTTGTGCTGAGTATCTCCAAGGGCCTGAAACCGAGCTGGCCTCCTGTTAAGAAGTCTCAGGGACTACAAAGACTTCACAAGCCTCTGGGTACCGCTTCTGGAACGCTGTTTCAGTTGCCACAGAGGAAGGGAACTGCAACCGACTCCGTCAACCGAATCCATCCCTGGCCGGTGACCTGTTTGCACCGCAGACCGCATCGCCCCGCTTCGCATCGCAACCCTGGTCTCACCGTGGGCGACGTCCGACGCCGCCAACATCGAGCCGCTGCTTGCACAGTGACCTGTGGGCACCGCAGTTCGCATCGCATCGCTTCACTGAACCAACCGGACCCGACCGACGAGGTCGCTGCAACTGGCTCAAGAGTCGTGACCGCATCGCAGTTGGGGCACCGCTCGCACGTCTGCGACGCACCACTCCGACTCGCACCGCTGTCCGACGCCAGCTCCCGCACTCCGGCTAGGTCGCCTGCATCGCAACCTGTCAGCACCGCATCGAGCATCGTCTCACCCTGCATCGCACGCCTTGGACTCACCGAATCCGTCTGCACGACGCTCATCGAGCCGCTGCCTGCACCGCATCGAGGGACACCGCACCTTGCATCGCTCCGTCTTGCACCGCAACCGCGACGAACGCCGACCGGCTCATACACTCCGTACCATCCACAACGAGAAAGGTACTGTAACCGAGTCTGTTCATGACTCTGCTGGCCCGTATCGACGCGGTCGGCTGGAACTGTTAGACTCTGTGGTTTTCAGCATCACGGTAGGCTCGGACGGAGCTACCGACTCGCATCGAACTTTGCTTTTGTGCTATTCCTGCAAAGAAGAAGTTAACATATCAAGTATTCATTCGTAAAGTACAGTATTGTGGATTTTTGTCGTAATTGGTCTTGTCTTGAGTATATAAAATATTGGTTATTTTTCTAAACTGGTGTGGTGTCCGTTTGTGGTGCTTACACTGTATTGCTGTTGGTTATGTGCAAATGCTTTACACACTGCCTCTGAATTAAGCCTGACTGCTCGTGCCAAGCTACCACGAGGGTGAGCAGGGGTTACTTCACGAGTGTAACAACCCTTACCCTGACTAGGAAGAAGGGTCCCTACTTGGACAAAGGTGCAAGCCCTTGCCAACTAGAGATCCCATTTCTAACATTGGTTGTCAGCGGTGAGGATAGGACTTGTGTTTGCACTTGACTTACAGTGATTGGTGTGCACTACTACCATATCGCAGACCATTACGTACCACATACTGGTTCTTTTTCTTTTGGCCTATTTTTGATCTCGCCAGTTTTCAACTCACGACTTTTGTCATGCCCGAATCAATTGCATCATCCGTTGCATCTCTGGAAGTTATCTTTGAGGAGGACAGGTTGGAATCCTACGCCGTAAAGGAGTTACGAGCGATTTTTAAAACCTGAAAGTCCAAATTAAAGGCCTCACAAGGAAGGAGGAGCTACAGAAGGCGCTGAGGGCCTGGTAGCAGCCAGACATGCCAATGGGCAGCCTGGTGATCTCAGTGAGGAGGTGGAGGAGCCTATTTCCAGGGTGGATGTGCTTTTGGGTAGGGGGAACCCGCCAGGTCAGGCAGCAGCAGTCTGTCCCCAGAGGAGCTGGAGGACAGGCGGGAGGCAAGGCAGTTTGAGCTGCAGAAGCTCAGGCTGGAGAGTGAGCGGGAGGAGAAGAGATTGGCCATAGAGGAGAGGAAGATGCTCTTAGAGCATGAGAGAGAACTGAAGGAGCTAGAACTTAGGAGTAAGTCAGGCTCAGATGGTGGCAGCAATTCGTCCAGAAAGGCAGACAGGATTGTGCACATTCCCAAGAACGTAGGCAAGGAGTTCAAGAAGGGGATGACATACAAAGGTGGTTTCAGGGTTATGAGGCAGCCATACACATGAATGGGGTCCCTGAGGAGAATTGGGGAGCAGGATTGTGGCCACTTTTCCCGGAAGAAGCAAGGGATGCTCTGATAGCTTTGGGTAAGGGGTATCACCTCACCTATGCTGACATGAAGGATGCCCTTCTCACGAAGTATGGTCTTACTCCTGAAAAGTACAGGGATCAGTTCAGGTCCAGTAAGAAGTCTGATGTCAACACTTGGTTGGAATGTGTGGATGTGTTCTGCAGGTCTCTGGATGGTTGGGTGAAGGGCAGTAGCGTAACAGATTTTCAGGGGCTCTACAACTTGATTGCATGGGAGCACTTGTCTAGTCTATGTTTTGCAGATCTGCGCCAGCACCTAGTGGATAGTAAGCTAACTGACCCCAGGAAGCTTGCTATGGAAGCGGACCGCTGGGTGAGTACCAGGGTCCACAAGAAAGCGTTTGGGGAGACTCCGCCAAAGGTGGGCAGGGTCCCCAGCAGAAAGGTGGGGGGGACAAGGGTAAAGCACAGGAGTTCTCTAAAGGGCCCCAAACTAGTACCCAGGGTAAAGGTTCCCAGCCCCCGGTGATAAGAAGAAAGGGGTCTCCACAGGGAAGCCTGTTGAGACCGGCCCCCGCAAGTGTTATGCATGTGACCAGGTAGGTCACTTTAAGGGGGACCCCAAGTGCCCGAAGGGGACACAGCCACCCACTGGTGGACAGTCCAAAGTGTTGGCTAGTGTAGCGCTTGGGGAGGAGGGGTGCCCACAGGAGGGTGGGGATCCCGCAGAAATGACCCTTGTCTCACTAGGGGACAGTGAGATGGTCCCAGGAAACCAGGTGCCCCCTAACACAAAGAAATATAGCACCTGGGTGACCATTAATGGGAACAGGGTAGAGGCTCTCAGAGATACTGGAGCCAGTGTGACCTCAGTCCGGTGTCACCTGGTGTCTGAGAAGCAAGTAGTCCCAGGAGCATTCCACCAAGTAGTTGCTGTCGACAACTCTGAGCGCCAGTGTATGGTGGCGCAGGTTCCCTTTGAATGGGGGGTCTCAGGTCCCTTGAGGGTGGTTGTGAGCCCTACCATGCCTGTAGATTGTCTGCTAGGAAACGACCTGGAGCAGACCTCATGGAAGGAGGTTGAGCTCAGGTCTCACTTGGAGATGCTTGGGTTGCCAGAGTGGGCATGCGTGTCTACTCGGTCAATGGCAGCCAGAAAGGGTGATCAAGAGGACTTGGAGCCTGAAACAGTGGCCCAAGTCCCTGCCAAGAGAAAGGGCAGGGGCGCGGGAAACCGGCCCCGAAGTTCCCACGGACCGGGAGGAGGCGGACCTCGAGGGGACGCCCGGTGCCTACAGGGGAGCAGGTAGCCGAACTGGGAGACATCTCTGAGCTGACCCATTGGCAGCAAGAAGGGGGTCCCACCAGGGAGGAGTTCTGCAGGGAGCAGAACGAGTGCCCTACTCTGGAGGGTCTGCGGCGGCAGGCTGCAGACCAGGCAGCTGGTAATCAGTCCGGGTCACATCTGATCTACTGGGAGAGTGGTCTCCTATACAGTGAGCCTAAGGTTGCTGAGCCTGGGTCAGCCCGTGTGCTGGTGGTACCCCAGCGCTTCAGGACCTTCCTACTGGGTCTGGCTCATGACGTGCCTTTGGCAGGACATTTGGGGCAGGACAAGACCTTTGACAGGCTTGTCACCCACTTCTTTTGGCCCCAAATGCGAAGGCAGTCAGATGCACACTGTAGGTCTTGCCAAACTTGCCAGGCAAGTGGTAAGAGTGGGAGGAAGGTCAAAGCTCCTCTCCAACCTTTTCCTGTTGTTGGTACACCCTTTGAAAGGGTAGGGATGGATATTGTGGGGCCACTGGATCCCAAGACAGCCATGGGCAACAGGTACATCCTGGTCTTGGTGGACCATGCCACCCGGTACCCGGAGGCAATCCCTCTCAGGACAACGACGGCGCCAGTGGTGGGCCGGGCGTTAATGGGGATCTTTTCCGTGTGGGATTCCCCAGAGAGGTGGTTTCTGATAGGGGGACCAATTTCATATCGAAGTATATGACATCCCTGTGGAAGGAGTGTGGTGTAACCTACAAGTTCACCACTCCTTACCACCCACAAGGAAACGGTCTGGTGGAGAGATTCAACCAGACCTTGAAAGGCATGATCAAGGGTCTAACAGAACCCATGAGGCGTAAGTGGGACGTCCTCTTGCCATGCCTACTCTTTGCATACAGGGAGGTGCCTCAGAAGTCTCTTGGGTACAGCCCCTTTGAGCTCCTGTATGGCCACCCTGTCAGAGGACCTCTGAGTTTGGTAAAGGAAGGCTGGGAGGCGGCTCCCAGGAAAACTCCCCAGGATGTATTTAGCCACATGCTGACCTTTAGAAACCAAACTGCCCGCTTCAGGAAACTCGCTCAGGCGAACCTAGAAGCAAGCCAGGAAGAAATGAAGAGATGGTATGACCAGAACGCCACTCTGGTCGAATTTCAACCTGGGCAAAAAGTGTGGGTCATGGCCCCAGTGGCACCTTGTGCCTTGCAGGACAAGTGGACTGGGCCATATGAGGTAAAGGAGCGCAAAAGTGACGTCACCTACCTGGTGGATTTGCAGGCTCCAAGGAACCCTTTGAGGGTCCTTCACGTGAACCACCTCAAGCCCCACTTCGAGAGGTCCGAAGTGAGTATGCTCTTGGCGACAGATGATGGGGTGGAAGAGGAGAGTGAGCCTCTCCCTGACCTCCTGTCTACCAAGGAGCATGATGGGTCAGTAGAGGGTGTGATCCTCTCCCCTACTCTGACTCAGGAGCAGCAGGGGGACTGTCGCCAGTTGTTGGGACAGTTCGCCCCACTGTTCTCTCTGACCCCCGGTGTTACTCACTGGTGTACCCATGACGTGGACACTGGTGACAGCCATCCTGTGAAGCACAAAATTTACAGGTTGACTGACCGGGTCAGAGCCAGCATCAAGGAGGAGGTCTCTAAAATGTTGGCGTTAGGGGTGATTGAGCCCTCCCACAGTCCTTGGGCCAGCCCAGTGGTCTTGGTCCCAAAGGCTGCGGCGCCCGGTGCCACTCCAGAACTCCGGTTTTGTGTGGACTACCGTGGGCTCAATGCCGTCACCAGGACTGACGCGCACCCCATCCCCAGAGCTGATGAGCTGATTGATCGGTTGGGAGCTGCCCGGTTCCTCAGCACGTTTGATTTAACGTCTGGGTACTGGCAGATTGCCTTAACCGATGGGGCCAAGGAGAGATCAGCGTTCTCAACCCCAGAAGGTCATTACCAATTCCGGGTGATGCCCTTTGGGTTGAAGAATGCCCCTGCCACCTTTCAGAGGTTGGTCAATCAGGTGTTGGCTGGGCTGGAGGATTTCAGTGCCGCCTACCTGGATGACATTGCTGTGTTCAGTTCCAGCTGGGAAGAACATTTACAGCACCTTGAGAAAGTGTTGAGGGCTCTGCAAGGTGCAGGCCTCACGATCAAGGCCAGTAAGTGCCAGATCGGGCAGGGTTCTGTGGTGTACTTGGGACACCAGGTAGGAAGCGGCCAGGTGGCGCCCTACAACCCAAGATTGACACCATTCTGGCTTGGGAACCCCCAAGACCCAGACAGAGGTGAGAGCCTTCTTAGGTCTCACCGGTTATTATAGGAGATTTGTTAAGGGCTATGGCACCATCGTTGCCCCCTTAACAGAGCTGACCTCTAAGAGGCAGCCCAGGAAAGTGATCTGGACTGAGTCCTGCCAGAAAGCTTTTGATGCCCTGAAGGCAGCCATGTGCACGGCGCCCGTGCTCAAGGCACCTGACTTCTCCAAAGAATTTGTCGTGCAGACTGACGCTTCAGAGCATGGTGTGGGAGCGGTGCTCTCACAACTGAACGAAGAAGGCCTGGATCAGCCTGTAGTCTTCCTTAGCAGGAGACTACTTCCCAGGGAACAGAGGTGGAGTGCCATAGAAAGGGAAGCTTTTGCTGTGGTCTGGGCACTGAAGAAGTTGAGACCATACCTGTTTGGGACTCACTTCCGGGTTCAGACAGACCACAGGCCCCTCAGATGGTTGATGCAAATGAGGGGTGAGAATCCAAAACTGCTGAGGTGGTCCATCTCCCTACAGGGAATGGACTTTACGGTGGAGCACCGTCCTGGTACAGAACACGCCAACGCAGATGGTCTGTCCAGGTTCTTCCGCATTAGTGAAGAGAACTCCAATGGGGTTGGGTAGTTCTCCCTACTTTCAGCTGGAGGGGACATGTGTTAGACTTGGCATCTTTTGGCGTGTTTCCCCTGACTTTTTGCTTTCTGACCTCCCGGTTTTGACTCTGTTTTTGCTGGTGTGATGATTCTGCGCACTTTCCTCACTGCGGTCCAGTGGGAAAGTGCAAGTGCTCCTGTATAAAATGTGTTATGGATTGGTGTTTCCATGATTGGCCTATTTGGTTTATGTGTCAGTCCCTTGTAAAGTGCACTGCGAGTGCCAGGGCCTATAGACCAAATGCTGTTGGTGGGCTGCAGCACTGGATTGTGCCACCCACGCAAACAGCCCGTAAAGTGTAACTCGGGCCTGCCATCGCAGAGCCTGTGCGCAGCCTGGGGCTGCCATGTCGACTTGGCAAGTTCACACACTTGCAAGTCCCTAAACCTTCCCTTTGCTACATGTTAGTCACCCCTAAGGTAGGCCCAAGGTACCCCTGTGGGCAGGGTGCGGTGTATGCGAAAGGTAGGACATGCCCTGGTGTGTGCGGCATGTCCTGATAGTGAATTACAGCCTAGTTCGTTTTTCACTATTGCAAGGCTACCTGTTCCCCTAGGCCAGAACGGGCGGTTTTGATTATTACAGTATATAATCCTAACTGACCCCGGGAACATGGTAGAAATTCGAGTTTAGTATGCCTGGACTCGGAATGATAAAATGCAGCTTTTAGTGAAGTTGGTTTTAACATTCTGTGTTTGAAAATACCACTTTTAGAAAGTGGGTATTTTCTTGTCTAACCATCCAAGCCTGCCTCTGCGAGGTTGTGTATTCCTTGTCTGGAGTGTGAGTGACAGGGGCTGGGGGATGCCAGGAGACAGGGTGAGTCAGCGCAGGGCTGAATAGCAAGATCTACATGTAGATGGGTGGGAGGGGTCGCACCTGGGCCCTGAATAGGACAGTGCCTTCCCTCCACAATGCTGGCTCCACCTCCTGTGGTGTGTCTGATGTCCCTGGCCTACTCACTGAAAGAAGGGACGGAGACTTGTCAACAAAGTGCTCCAGAACTGGTTTGGACTAGGCAAAGGCCTCTCTGCCTTCAGAGAACAAAGGAATTTGGGATATAAATATTGGGGCCCTGACCCCATGAATTTAGATTTTGCTGGAATCAAGGAACCTGCCAAGACGAAGAGCTGGAAGAGCTGCCAGGAGGAGTACTGCCCCGTTGCTGTGTTGTTGCTTTGTTGGGTTGGCCTGCAGCGGCTGCTTCTGTCTTGGGCAGTGAAAGGACTGGACTGAACTTTCTACAAACTTGTGCTGAGTATCTCCAAGGGCCTGAAACCGAGCTGGCCTCCTGTTAAGAAGTCTCAGGGACTACAAAGACTTCACAAGCCTCTGGGTACCGCTTCTGGAACGCTGTTTCAGTTGCCACAGAGGAAGGGAACAGCAACCGACTCCGTCAACCGAATCCATCCCTGGCCGGTGACCTGTTTGCACCGCAGACCGCATCGCCCCGCTTCGCATCGCAACCCTGGTCTCACCGTGGCGACGTCCGACGCCGCCAACATCGAGCCGCTGCTTGCACCGTGACCTGTGGGCACCGCAGTTCGCATCGCATCGCTTCACTGAACCAACCGGACCCGACCGACGAGGTCGCTGCAACTGGCTCAAGAGTCGTGACCGCATCGCAGTTGGGGCACCGCTCGCACGTCTGCGACGCACCGCTCCGACTCGCACCGCTGTCCGACGCCAGCTCCCGCACTCCGGCTAGGTCGCCTGCATCGCAACCTGTCAGCACCGCATCGAGCATCGTCTCACCCTGCATCGCACGCCTTGGACTCACCGAATCCGTCTGCACGACGCTCATCGAGCCGCTGCCTGCACCGCATCGAGGGACACCGCACCTTGCATCGCTCCGTCTTGCACCGCAACCGCGACGAACGCCGACCGGCTCGTACACTCCGTACCAGCCACAACGAGAAAGGTACTGTAACCGAGTCTGTTCATGACTCTGCTGGCCGTATCGACGCGGTCGGCTGGAACTGTTAGACTCTGTGGTTTTCAGCATCACGGTAGGCTCGGACGGAGCTACCGACTCGTACGAACTTTGCTTTTGTGCTATTCCTGCAAAGAAGAAGTTAACGTATCAAGTATTCATTCGTAAAGTACAGTATTGTGGATTTTTGTCGTAATTGGTCTTGTCTTGAGTATATAAAATATTGGTTATTTTTCTAAACTGGTGTGGTGTCCGTTTGTAGTGCTTACACTGTATTACTGTTGGTTATGTGCAAATGCTTTACACACTGCCTCTGAATTAAGCCTGACTGCTCGTGCCAAGCTACCACGAGGGTGAGCAGGGGTTACTTCACGAGTGTAACAACCCTTACCCTGACTAGGAAGAAGGGTCCCTACTTGGACAAAGGTGCAAGCCCTTGCCAACTAGAGATCCCATTTCTAACACCCCTGAATCAATAAGTACTGAAAAGACCTGTTGATTCTGTGGGGACAGGATTAGTGTCAGTTGGATTGTCACGTGCCTGGGCACCCGATTTAAAACGTTAGTAAGGTATTGGGAGATCTGGAAAGTGGATTCTCTCGGGGAGGCGATCTCCATACTTCCTGAGAGTGTTAGTTTTCCTGCTGTTGCTCGGAAAGGCTTACACTAGCTACTACCTTTTTCTTTTTTGGTTTTACGTTGCAGTCTTTTGTGAAATGTCCAGGTTTACCACAGTAAAGGCACAAATTGGCCTTTCGGCGGTGGTCTTTTTCTTCACTAGATAGGGGACCTCTAATTCCACCAATCTGCATGGGTTCTGATTCTTGTACTTTGTCCTCAACTTCTTTTCTGTCTGCTTTTATCACTACTACCCTTGTTTCACCCCGGGGACGTTCTGATTTTCTTTCGCCCAATCTATGGTCCAATTTGACCACTAGATCAATGAATACGGCACAGTCTTCAGGTAAGTCAACTATATGGGACAAGCTATCTTTTAAGTCATCTCTCAGGCCTCTATAGAAGAGTGATGTGCGCTTCTCTTCGGGCCACCTTGTTTCAGTTATCAACCTATTAAAAGTGGTGATGTATGTGAGAAGGTCCTTTGACCCTTGTCGTAGGTTCAGTAACTGATTGTCACTAGACTGAATGAAGACATGTTTGGCAAATAAACGTGTCAGCGCTGCCTTGAAGGCAGAAAAGTTATACAGAATAGGGTCATTAGTCTCTATGAGAGGGATAGACCAGTTGGCTGCAACTCCCCCCAGATAGGAAATCACAAAGGCAACATTTGCAGCATCTGATGTAAATATTTGAGGCTTACATAAAAAATGTAATTGACACTGACTTATAAAGGCAGCGTAACGTGAACTATCGCCAGTAAACCTTTCAGGATTGGCTAATGGTACAGATTCAGGGGTTGTTACTGTGACATGTAGATTCTGATCTTGAGTGGAGGTGCTAGGTGCAGTGTGGGATGACGTGTATGGTGATCCAAACTTAGGGGGACTAAGGATAGGGTGTGGTTGTGTAGTATCCCTCCGCTCTGTGAATGGCTTGTGGCGTGTTAAAGCTCTCTTGAGTTCCTGATTTTCTGTTTTGAGCTTTTGCATCTCTTCATGAAAAGTCTGAACCAAATTGGTTAATTGTTCTGTGTCGGAGTAGGATTCAGGTAAGGCTTGTGCTAGGTC
The DNA here is from genome assembly GCA_963921515.1 of Calotriton arnoldi. NCBI lineage: Eukaryota > Metazoa > Chordata > Amphibia > Caudata > Salamandridae > Calotriton > Calotriton arnoldi. The sequence goes on from CAWUFW010012152.1 coordinate 233,747, forward strand.
CATGACTACGTCGACCAAAGGGAGCACTAATTTTGTGGCTTGGCTTTCTGTTGCAGGCCACTTTCCTGAACTCCAGGCGGTTCCGATGGGGCGACGTTAGTCCCCAAATCCCTATGGGACCTAACGCGGTAGCAGTGAACAAACACACGAGGTCCACGTAAGTTCCCAAAGGGAACGGGGGTTGGACAGAGAGAGAGAAGAGAAATACCGGTGCTGTTGGTAGTGCTGCTTCTCTAGGCCGGGAACTGCTGAGCTTAGGATAGACAGGGCCTTGATGCAAGATTGCGAGGACTGGGGCCTGGTATAGGGATGGAGGTTTTAGTTCTGTAATGGAAAACTCAATTAGATGGTTTCATAACAGTACTCAGCATTAAATTACAGTCACACTCTCAAATACATACACAGGAATCAGGATTTGTGCATATACAGCTTTTCTACAAGACTGTCTTATTCTGTATTACTCTTATTCAGTTTTTGCTTGTCCTTTAGCTTAACTCTTGATTTATTGCCAGAGAATGCACATTAAATCCTGTATTTTGATCAAGGTTCCTGGATTATTAATGTCTTTCAGTCTTTGGTTTTACAGTTCACTTCTGGAGTCCAAAGGTTAAAATCACTCTTTATATGTCTTTCAGTTTGAAGGCACAATTACTATGTAAAATATGTATTTTCTGTATTGCTAATCCTGGCTAGAGTGCCTTTCAGTTCAAGCACTGACTGGATTCTGTGCCACAAAGCTTGCAAGGCCAAATACTGCCAGAATACTTGTAATATATTTAAAGGTTAAATCTGTTACCTTAATCATGTGAGGAAAGGAGTCTGCAGTCTGCCCGCAGAGCATGAGATGACATTGAGTGACCTTCTGTGTTGTGCCTCTCTTACAGGAACTACGGTATCTTGCAGAAGCAGGATGGGAAGCACTGGAGGAAGAGGAGAAACACAATGCTGGACAGAGAACTGGAGCCGAGGATCAGCTGGAGCCAGGCAAGTGATCGGAAGGAATAAACGAAGCCAAGCAGTGACTGAAGGTGCAATGTGTCAAATAGGCACAAAACACCTGTCTTACTGTCAGTTGAGACATGCTTTAGGGAAATAAGCAATTACCAAAACAAATTAAGTTGCACATGTATTCAAGGATTTCTAGATTCTTTCTGTGGCGGCACATTGAAGCAATTATGATAATGAAGTGCAGCACAGTACTCACAGAGACAGTTGAAATGCTGCACGTTTCTCATATTGCCATTTGGCACGAGGTTCACATGTTGTTTAACCAGTGCACATTTAAACAAGCCTTGGCTGCTTCAGCATGTCTCCCACAATACTGTATAACAGAATTGTGCACGATAAGCACAACTAATGCAACCAATAATTCATATGCATATTAACCACTGCATAGTTGCTTCAAATAAACACTGTGTCTACAGTAAAAACCTTAATCAGGGTTACATCGGGGTTCGTGTGGTTGAGCAGTGGCAAGTGGGATGCTACCCATGACACAGGTGCTGGACAATGACTAAGGGACAGTTTTTTACTCAGACGCCTCTGAGGGCGTCCCTCAGGGCAGGTGCTGGACAGTGACTGGGGTGCAGCTTTCTATTCCAAGTCTGCCGGGCTGTCCCTCAGAGCAGGCACTGAACAGTGAGTGGGGTCCTATTTTTTATTCAAACTCCGCTAGGGGTGTCTCTCAGGGCAGACGCTGGGCAGTGACTGGGGATCATTTTTGACACTATCTCCGCTGGGGGCGTCCCTCAGGGCAGGCGCTGAATAGTTACTGGGGATGACTTTTTTATTCTAACTCCGCTGGGAACACCCATCAGGGCAGGCACTGCACAGTGATTGGAGGCTCATTTGTTATTCTAACTCCGCTTTAGGCTTTCTTCAGGGCAGCCACTACGCAGTGTCAGGGGGCGCATTTTCTATTCTAACTGCACTGGGGGTGTCCCTCAAGGCAGGTATTGGACAGTGACTGGGGGCTAATTGTTTACTCTAACTTAGCTGGGGACGTCCCTCAGGGCAGTCACTGGACAGTGACTGGGTTTTCATTTCTTATTCTAGCTCCGCTGGGGACTTTCCTCAGGTCAGGCACTGCATATTGGCAGGTGGCTAATTTTTTATTCCAACTGCATTGGGGTGCACCTCAGAGCAGGTGATGGACAGTGACTTGTGGCTGCTTTTTTATTCTCAATCTACGAGGGGCATCACTCAGGGCAGGTGCTGATAGGTGACTGGGGTCTAGTTTTTTATTCAAAGTCTGCTGGCGCTGGACAGTGTGTGGAGTCTTATTTTTTCTTCAAACTCCGCTCGGGGAGTCCCTCAGGGCAGGCGCTGAAGAGTTTCTGGGGGCTAATATTTTGCTCCAAAATATTATGGGGCGTCCCTCAGATCAGGCTCTAGACAGTGACTGGGGACTAAGTTTTTTATTCAACCTCTGCTGGGGGCGTCTCTCAGGGCAGGTGCTGGACAGTGACTGGGGGCTACGCTTTATATTCTAACTCTGCTGGGGGCGTACCTCAGGGCAGGCGCTGGACAGTGACTGGGGGCACATTTTTTCTTCTAACTCCACTGGGCGCAACCCTTAGGGCAAGTGCTGGACAGTGGCAGGGGCTAATTTTTTATTTAAACTCCACAGGGGGAGTACCTCAGGGCAGGCGCTGGATAATAGCAGCGGGCCGATTTTTTATCCTAACTCTGCTGGTGATGTCACTACGGGCAGGCGCTGGACAGTGGCAGAGGGCTAATTTTGTATTCTAACTCCACTGGGGACATCCAGCAGGACAGGCACTCCACATGACTGGGGGCTAATTTTTTATTCTAACTCCGCTTTAGGCTTTCTTCAGGGTAGGCACTGCACAGTGTCAGGGGGCAAATTTTTTATTCTAACTGCACTGGGGTGTCCCTCAGGGAAGGTGCTGGACAGTGACTGGGGGCTACTTTTTAGTCTAAATTCACTGTTGGCATCCCTGAGGGCAGGCGCTAGACAGTGAATGTAGACTTATTTTTTATTCTAACTCCACTGGGCACGTCACTCTGGGGAGATGCTGGACAGTGAAGGGAGCTATTTTTTTATTTAGACTCCGCTGTACCTCTGGGCAAGCTCTGGAAAGACGCAGGGGGCTAATTTTCTATTCTATTTCTGCTGGGGGCATCTCTCAGGGCAGACTCGACAGTGGCAGAGGGCTAATTTTTTATTCTTCACTGCTGGGGACATCCCTCAGGGCAGTCATTGGACAGTGACAGGGGGTTCATTTTTTATTCTAGCTCCACTGGGGGCTTTCCTCAGAGCAGGCACTGCATATTGGCAGGGGGCTAATTTTTTATTCTAACTGCACTGGGGATGCCCCTTAGAGTGACTTGGGGCTGCTTTTTTATTCTAAATCTGCTAGGGGCATCCCTCAGTGCAGGCGCTGATAAGTGATTGGGGTCTAGTTTTTTATTCAAAGTCTGCTGTGGATGACCCTCAGGGCAGGCGCTGGACAGTTATTTTTTCTTCAAACTCCGCTGGGGGAGTCCTTCAGGGCAGGCGCTGATAAGTTTCTTGGGGCAAATTTTTTGCTTCTAATTCTGATGGGGGCGTCCCTCAGATCAGGTGCTAGACAGTGACTGGGGACTAAGTTTTTTATTCTAACTCCGCTGGGGGTGCCCCTCAGGGCAGTCACTGGAAAGTGGCAGGGGGCAAAAATGTTACTTAAACTCTGCTGGGGGCGTACCGCAGGGCAGGTGCTAGACGGTGACTGGGGGCCACTTCTTTATTTAGACTCCTCTGGGGGCGTCCTTCAGGGCAGATGCTGGACAGTGACTGGGAGCCAGTTTTTTATTCAAACTCTGCTGGGGGCGTCCCTCAGGGCAGGCGTTGAACAGCTGCAGGGGGCTAATTTTTTATTCTAACTCCACTGGGGGTATTTCTCAGGGCAGGTGCTGGACAGTGACTGGTGGCTAATTTTTTATTCTAACTGAGCTGGGGGTGTCCCTCAGGGCAGGTGCTTGACAGTGACTAGGGGCCACCTTTTTATTAAGACACTTCTGAGGGTGTCCTTCAGAACAGGTGCTGGACAGTGACTTTGGGAGAATTTTTATTCAAACTCTGCTGGGGGTATCCCTTAGGGCAGGTGCTGGACAGTGGCAGGGGGCTAATGTTTTACTCTTCACTGCTGGGGACATCCCTCAGGGCAGTCATTGGACAGTGACTGGGGGTTAGTTTTATATTCTAGCTCCACTGGGGGCTTTCCTCAGAGCAGGCACTGCATATTGGCAGGGGGTTAAATTTGTATTCTAACTGAACTGGGGATGCCCCTTAGGGCAGGTGATGGACAGTGACTTGGGGCTGCTTTTTTTATTCTAAATCTGCTAGGGGCATCCCTCAGTGCAGGCGCTGATAAGTGACTGGGGTCTAGTTTTATATTCAAAGTCTGCTGTGGATGACCCTCAGGGCAGGCGCTGGACAGTTATTTTTTCTTCAAACTCCGCTGAGGGCGTCCTTCAGGGCAGGCGCTGATAAGTTTTTGGGGGCTAATTTTTTGCTTCTAACTCTGATGGGGGCGTCCCTCAGATCAGGCGCTAGACAGTGACTGGGGACTAAGTTTTTTATTCTAACTCCGCTGAGGGTGCCCCTCAGGGCAGTCACTGGAAAGTTGCAGGGGGCAAAAATTTTACTTAAACTCTGCTGGGGGCGTACCTCAGGGCAGGTGCTAGACGGTGACTGGGGACCACTTCTTTATTTAGACTCCTCTGGGGGCGTCATTCAGGGCAGGTGCTGGACAGTGACTGGGAGCCAGTTTTTTATTCAAACTCTGCTGGGGGCGTCCCTCAGGGCGGGTGTTGGACAGTTGCAGGGGGCTAATTTTTTATTCTAACTCCACTGGGGGCATTTCTCAGGGCAGGTGCTGGACAGTGACTGGTGGCTAATTTTTTACTCTTACTCCACTGAGGGCTTCTGTCACAGCAGGCACTGGACAGTGTCAGAAGGCTGATTTTTTATTCTAACTGCACTTGGGGTGTCCCTCAGGGCAGGCGTAGGACAGTGAATGGGGGCTAATTTTTAGGTCGAGCCTCGAGTAGCGCGCAAGCGCTGCTTAGAGGCGAAGACTTATTGTAAGCGAGTTTGAAAAGCAGTCCCAAAAACGCTCGTGCGTCGTGGCTGGCCTTTTTGGGATGGGTACGCGCGGTAAACATGTGTTTCCAATTATCGTGCCCAGACGCGGGCGCGATAATTGGAAACACATGCCGGCAAAAGGCCATGACGCACGAGCGTCTGGTCAGCTGACCAGGCTGCCGCGCCGCTCGCCCTCGCCCCGCTCCTCTCGTCCCCGCTCCTCTCTTGTTCATGAAAGGTGGCGATTGGCAAACGTGGGCCACTTTTTTGTGTGACCGGCCCAAATTTTTGGCCCAATCCGATCCTGCACCTCAGGTAAACAAATAACGCCCATTCTGAATTATAAATTCTTCTGCACACCAGCTCACGTTCACAGTGAGTCTGCGTGATGGGGACATCCCACCAGGCCGTTCGGCTCGAAACTGTACTGCTGTCCCGATAGATGAGGTGATGTGGATCGGTTGTAAACACTTTCTGCATTTCCTGTCTCCTAAACAGGTGGGAGTTTGTAGATGTCACCTGCCTCCGTTAGATTTATAGTTAGCAATATTCCCCGATTCTTTGGAAAGGATGGTAGTTTTCAGAACCTCCCTGCTGCCTCTGATCTCAATTAGCCTGCGGAGCTTCTCGCGCCTGCGCACTGTTGTCTGCCCATCCCATCTTGGCCCTAGTTCTGATCGAGGAAGAACGGATAAAAGAAGGGACCGGGAGACGCCTGAAAGGAGCAGGGAGACCCTGCTGCACAATGGAGAGAAAGGTATGGAGAAAGTAGCGGAGTTCAGGGAACTTCCCGGCCACATTGCCACCGACCCCACAATAGCTGTCCGACGCTCCACGCACGGCTTCATCACCCCTTCTAAACCGCTGAATACTCTCAATACACCCATATAAACTGATCGACCCTTTTAACCCCTCCACGCCCCTGCGGATAGCCGACTGCAGTTCACCTTCTCCACTTTAACTCCTCAAGCGCCCTGCCCCGTTGCACAGCTAAATCACCTCCCCTTGTATAATGGACCACTCCATCTCTACCATGGAAGCTGGACTGCCACATTGCTGCATTACCCTTTTCTCTACACAAAAACGCTCGTGCGTCGTGGCTGGCCTTTTTGGGATGGGTACGCGCGGCAAACATGTGTTTCCAATTATCGTGCCCAGACGCGGGCGCGATAATTGGAAACACATGCCGGCAAAAGGCCATGACGCACGAGCGTCTGGTCAGCTGACCAGGCTGCCGCGCTCGCTCGCCCTCGCCCCCGCTCCTCTCGTCCCCGCTCCTCTCTTGTTCATGAAAGGTGGCGATTGGCAAACGTGGGCCACTTTTTTGTGTGACCGGCCCAAATTTTTGGCCCAATCCGATCCTGCACCTCAGGTAAACAAATAACGCCCATTCTGAATTATAAATTCTTCTGCACACCAGCTCACGTTCACAGTGAGTCTGCGTGATGGGGACATCCCACCAGGCCGTTCGGCTTCGAAACTGTACTGCTGTCCCGATAGATGAGGTGATGTGGATCGGTTGTAAACACTTTCTGCATTTCCTGTCTCCTAAACAGGTGGGAGTTTGTAGATGTCACCTGCCTCCGTTAGATTTATAGTTAGCGATATTCCCCGATTCTTTGGAAAGGATGGTAGTTTTCAGAACCTCCCTGCTGCCTCTGATCTCAATTAGCCTGCGGAGCTTCTCGCGCCTGCGCACTGTTGTCTGCCCATCCCATCTTGGCCCTAGTTCTGATCGAGGAAGAACGGATAAAAGAAGGGACCGGGAGACGCCTGAAAGGAGCAGGGAGACCCTGCTGCACAATGGAGAGAAAGGTATGGAGAAAGTAGCGGGAGTTCAGGGAACTTCCCGGCCACATTGCCACCGACCCCACAATAGCTGTCCGACGCTCCACGCACGGCTTCATCACCCCCTTCTAAACAGCTGAATACTCTCAATACACCCATATAAACTGATCGACCCTTTTAACCCCTCCACGCCCCTGCGGATAGCCGACTGCAGTTCACCTTCTCCACTTTAACTCCTCAAGCGCCCTGCCCCGTTGCACAGCTAAATCACCTCCCCTTGTATAATGGACCACTCCATCTCTACCATGGAAGCTGGACTGCCACATTGCTGCATTACCCTTTTCTCTACTCCCTCCCTTTCCACAGCCTCTGACCTTCTCTATGCCCCCTGCATTAAATGTCACGCCCCCGCTCAGCTGCATCACCGAATCCTTTCCCGCACATCTCGTTCACAACCCGTTGCAGCAGTCTCACTAGCGCAGCTTCCTAGTTCACCTAATCCATCTGCATAGTTGGATCTACCACCATCCTCGTGAACAGCTGCTTTACCCCGTTCCTGCACGGACAGAATGTGAAATCTTACTATATTTCAAATAGGCGACTTTACCCCTCTCAGAGTAAACATAAAGTGTGCATTAATACCCTTCTTCACTTCCACGATGCCCCTTTGCAAATCATATAAAGTGCGCTGTCGAGACTTGGATAGATTTAGCCCATGCAGCTAAAGAGAAACACTGCTCATTTGTGAAATTATGGTTTTGAGGATATCTGTGAATTCCTACACCTCACACTGATTTTTGTAACGTGATTACGTTTTTCCAATAAAGCCATTGTTAAACAATGGGAGAGCTTTTCCCCAACTGGAATGTTAACCCGCACAAAAGAGTAATGCGGTGACTCCCACAAGTTTCCTCTTTATAGCTGCCACCTGCACTCCTCAAGGCTAAATGGAATGCAGGAGCTCCCATGGTAGCTCCAAAGAAGAACTGTGAGCCTTTCAAAGTGGTGGAAAACTATACATTTCCATACTTCCACTTGAAGAATTTGCCTACATCAGGACTGTCTCTTATTCCCACCTACTGTTGCCCTGCCAACAAGTAGCTGAAAAGTACGCTTTTCTTTATAGCTTTTGTAACTTGCGGCCGAAGTGCATAAAAAAGTATGGGAAATGTGATCCTGAGCGCAATGGTGAAGGGGCCAGTGAGTGTGAGGCAGGCCCAGAGATGTGCCTTAAAAAACATGTTTTGCGGTCATTTTGCTGGCATTCACATTCAGGTAAATTCATATACAATATAATGCACACAATGCCAGTTAAAGTAATCCGTGCAAAGTGGACTCTTTTATGGTAGGTTATGTGAAAGCTCAATTGGTTAATGTACACACTGCAGATACCTGTGTGTGTGTAACCAAACAGCTGCAGAACGAAATCCTGGTTGGTGCAGTGGGGGAATAGTGATGTGTATTTATAGTACTACGAGGTCCTAGCCTGTGACCAAAAGCATTGTAAACATGCAAGTCAACTTGCAGTGGGCCTAGGGCCTTTCCATTGCTTACCATTGTTTTGATTTATAGGCTCTAACATTTGCCTGCTTCATATTAGATTGCCTGCAATCCTCTTGTGTTTGCCCCTACCCAGGAGCATAGCCTCTTTATCAACCTTTTGATCGGCTGAATTGTATTCTTTCACTGGCCCCATTTAAGGAGCTACTTTTTCTTATTCATTAAGTGCTCAATAAGAGTGCATGTGTTTTTGTTGGTTCCCATGGCCTCTAATATCCGTTCCCCTGTTGCTTCCCCTTCACTTGCCACCACTTCCTCCTCCATTGCTCCACTACCCCTTGCAGTCCTTAAGAATATTCCTTCAGTTTCATTTTTGGAGGGCCCTGCAGCTGACATTTGCTTCCAGGCTACTCCATAGTACATATAGTGTTTATACTCCTCTCCAAGCATTGGCATAGCCAATAGGTCTCGCCTTTGGGACCTTATAAGTGTTTAGTTATCCAGCACAATATCCTTGGTGCAACAACATCAACTGTTGCATGGCTAAACACTTATAAGGTCCCAAAAGCGAGACCTATTGGCTATGCCAATGCTTGTTTATTCAGACACTTCTGAGGGTGTCCTTCAGAACAGGTGCTGGACAGTGACTTTGGGAGAATTTTTCCGTTGGGGGCATCTCTCAGAGCAGGCACTGGGCAGTGACTGGGGGCTAATTTTTTACTCTAACTCCGCTGGGGGCGTCCCTCAGGGCAAGCACTGGACAGTTAGTGTGGGTTTATTTTTTATTCAAACTCTGCTGGGGGCGTCCCTTAGGGCAGGTGCTGGACAGTGACTGGGGTCTTATTTTTGATTCTACCTCCACTGGTGCGTCCATCAGGGCCAGTGACTGGGAGCACATTTTTGATTCTAACTCCGCTGGGAGCGTCTCTCAGGGCAGGTGCTGGATAGTGACTGGGGTCTAATTTTTGATTCTACCTCCACCGGAGGTGTCCCCCAGGGCAGGCGCTGGATAGTGACTGGGGCAAATTTGTTATTCAACTCTGCTGGGCGCGTCCCTAAGGGCAGGTGTAGGGCAGTGACTGTGGGCCATGTTTTATTCAGACTCCTCTGGGGGCATTCTTCTGGGCAGGTACTGGACAGTGACAGGGGGCCTGTTTTTTATTCAAACTCCGCTGGGGGCATCTCTCAGTGCAGGCGCTGGACAGTGGCAGAGGGCTAATTTTTTATCGTAACTCCGCTGGGGACATCACTCAGGGCAGGTACTGGACAGTGACTAGGGGCAACATTTATTACTCTAACTCCGCTGAGGGCTTCTCTCACGGCAGGCACTGGTCAGTGTTAGGGGGCTGAATTTTGATTCTAACTGCACTGGAGGTCATTCAGGGCACGTGTTAGACAGTGACGGGGAGGTACTTTTTCATTCGAAATCTGCTGGGGTAATCCCTCAGGGCAGGTGCTGGACAGTGACTAGGACCAGTTTTTTATTCAAACTCTACTGGGGTCGTTCTCAGGGCAGGCGCTGGACAGTGGCAGGGGGCTAATTTGTTATTCTAACTCTGCTGGGGGCATATCTCAGGGCAGGCGCTGGACAGTGACTGGGGGCTAATTTTTTACTCTAACTCCGCTGACGGCTTCTCTCACGACAGGCACTGGACAGTGTCAGGGGGCTAATTTTTTATTATAACTGCGCTGGAGGTGTCTCTCAGGGCAGGCGCTGGACAGAGACTGAGGGCTATTTTTTTCTTAAAATTCTGCTGGGGCGTACCTCAGGGCAGGCACTGGATAGTGAGTGTGGGCTTATTTTTTATTCAAACTCCTCTGGGGCCATCCATTAGGGCAGGCGCTAGACAGTGACTGGGGGCTAATTTTTGATTCTAACTCCGCTGGGGCGTCCCTCAGTGCAGGTGCTGGACAGTGACTGGGGGCGCATTTTTGATTCTAACTCCACTTGGTGCGTCTCTCAGGGCAGGCACTGGACAGTGATTGGGAGCTAAGTGTTTTATTCTAAGTCCGCTGGCAGCATCCCTCATGGCAGGTGATGGTAGTGGCAGGGGGTTAAGTTTTTAATTCGAAATCTGCTGGGGGCATCCCTCAGGGCAGGTGCTAGAAAGTGGCTGGGGGATAGTTTTTTATTCCAAGTCTGTTGGGGGCGTCCCTCAGGGCAGGAGCTGGACAGTGATTGAAGACAATTTTTTTTATCCAAACTCCTCTGGGTGCATCGATTAGGGCAGGCGCCGGAAAGTGACTGGGGTCTAATTTTTGATTCTACCTCCACTGGAGGCGTCCCGCAGTGCAGGCACTGGATAGTGACTGGGGAAAATTTGTTATTCTAACTCTGCTGGGCGCGTCCCTAAGGGCAGACTTAGGACAGTGACTGTGGGCCACATTTTATTCAGACTCCTCTGAGGGCATTCTTCAGGGCAGGTGCTGGACAGTGACTGGGGCCCCGTTTTTTATTCAAACTCCACTGGGGGCATCTCTCAGGGCAGGCACTGAACAGTGGCAGAGGGTTCATTTTGTATTCTAACTCCGCTGGGTACATCCCTCAGGGTAGGCACTGGACAGTGGCTAGGGGCTAATTTTTTACTCTAACTCCACTGAGGGCTTCTCTCACTGCAGGGACTGGTCAGTGTTAAGGGGCTAAACTTTGATTCTAACTGCGCTGGGTGTGCCCTTTAGGGCACGAGTGGGACAGTGACGGGGGCAACATTTTTATTCGAAATCTGCTGGGGTAATCCCCCAGGGCAGGCGCTGGACAGTGACTGAGGGCTAGTTTTTTATTCAAACTCTGCTGGGGGCATTACTGGGGGAAGGCACTGGACAGTGATTGTGGGCTTATTTTTTATTCAAACTCCACTGGGGGCATCCCTCAGGGCAGGCGCTGGATAGTGACGGGGCCAATTTTTGATTCTAACTCCGCTGGGGGCATTCCTCAGGGCAGGTGCTGGACTATGACTGGGGCTAATTTTTGAATCTGCCTCCACTGGAGGCGTCGCTCAGGGCAGGAGCTGGAAAGTGACTGAGGGCTAACTTTTTATTCTAACTCCACTGGGGTTATCCCTCAGGGCAGCTGCTGGGCAGTGGTAGGGGGCTAAGTGTTTTATTCGAAAACCGCTGGGGGCATCCCTCAGGGCATGCGCTGGACAGTGAGTGGGGCTACATTTTTTATTCAAACTCTGCTGGGGGCATCACTCGAGGAAGGCACTGGACCGTGATTAGGGGCTTATTTTTTATTCAAACTCCGCTTGGGGTGTCTCTCAGGGCAGGTGCTGGACAGTGACGGGGGCCAAGTTTTGATTCTAACTCTGCTGGGGGCGTCCCTCAGGGCAGGTGCTGTACCATGTCGGGCTAATTTTTGATTCTACCTCCACTGGAGGCATCCCTCAGGGCAGTCCCTGGACAGTGACTGTGGGCTAATTTTTCATTCTATCTCAGCTGGGCGCGACCCTCAGGGGAGGCGTACAACAGTGAATGGGAGCTAATTTTTTATTCCAACAGAGCTGGGGGCGTCCCTCAGGGCAGGTGCTAGACAGTGAAAGGGGGCCATTTTTTTATTCAGACTCCTCTGGGGGCATCCTTCAGGGCAGGTGCTGGATAGGGACTGGGGTACAGTTTTTTATTCAAACTCTGCTGGGGTCGTTCTCAGGGCAGGCACTGGACAGTGTCAGGGGCTAATTTGTTATTATAACTGCGCTGGAGGTGTCCCTTAGGGCAGGTGTTGGACAGTGACTGAGGGCTAATTTTTGATTCAACCTCCACTGGTGGCGTCTCTCAGGGCATGCGCTGGACAGTGATTGGGGGCTAAACGTTTTATTCTAAGTCCGCTTGAGGCATCCCTCATGGTAGGTGATGGATAGTGGCAGGGGCTAAGTTTTGCATTCCAAGCCTGTTGGGGGCGTCCCTCAGGGCAGGAGCTGGACAGTGATTGAAGACAAATTGTTTATTCAAACTCCTCTGGGTGCATCGATTAGGGCAGGTGCTGGAACGTGACTGGGGCCTAATTTTTAATTCTACCTCCACTGGAGGCGTCCCCCAGGGCAGGCACTGGATAGTGACTGGGGCACATTTTTATTCTAACTCTGCTGGGCGCGTCCCTAAGGGCAGTCGTAGGGCAGTGACTGTGGGCCACGTTTTATTCAGACTCCTCTGGGGGCATTCTTCAGGGCAGGTGCTGGACAGTGACTGGGGGCCTGTTTTTTATTCAAACTCCGCTGGGGGCATCTCTCAGTGCAGGTGCTGGACAGTAGCAGAGGGCTAATTTTTTATCGCAACTCCGCTTGGGACATCACTCAGGGCAGGTACTGGACGGTGACTAGGGGATAATTTTTTACTCTAACTCCACTGAGGGCTTCTCTCACGGCAAGCACTGGTCAGTGTTAGGGGGCTAAATTTTTATTCTAACTGCACTAGGGCTGTCCTTAATGCACGTGTTGAACAGTGACGGGGAGCTACTTTTTTATTCGAAATCCGCTGGGGTTATCCCTCAGGGCAGGTGCTGGACAGTGACTGGGGGCCAGTTTTTTATTCAAACTCTACTGGGGTTGTTCTCAGGGCAGGCGCTGGACAGTGGCAGGGGGCTAATTTGTTATTCTAACTCTGCTGGGGGCATATCTCAGGGCAGGCGCTGGACAGTGACTGGGGGCTAATTTTTTACTCTAACTCCGCTAACGGCTTCTCTCTCGGCAGGCACTGGACAGTGTCAGGGGAGAATTTTTTATTATAACTGCGCTGGAGGTGTCTCCCAGGCCAGGCGCTGGACAGAGACTGAGGGCTACTTTTTTCTTCAAATTCTGCTGGAGCGTCCCTCAGGGCAGGCACTGGATAGTGAGTGTGGGTTTATTTTTTATTCAAACTCCTCTGGGGGCATCCTTTAGGGCAGGCGCTAGACAGTGACTGGGGGCTAATTTTTGATTCTAACTCCGCTGGGGCGTCCCTCAGGGCGGGTGCTGGACAGTGACTGGGGACGCATTTTTGATTCTAACTCCACTTGGCGCGTCTCTCAGGGCAGGCACTGGACAGTGATTGGGAGCTAAGCATTTTATTCTAAGTCCGCTGGAGGCGTCCCTCATGGCAAGTGAGGGATAGTGGCAGGGGGTTAAGTTTTTAATTCGAAATCTGCTGGGGGCATCCCTCAGGGCAGGCGCTAGAAAGTGGCTGGGGGCCAGATTTTTATTCCAAGTCTGTTGGGGCGTCCCTCAGGGCAGGAGCTGGACAGTGATTGAAGACAAATTTTTTATCCAAACTCCTCTGGGTGCATCAATTAGGGCAGGCGCTGGAAAGTGACTGGGGTCTAATTTTTGATTCTACCTCCACTGGAGGCGTCCCTAAATGCAGGCGCTGGATAGTGACTGGGGCAAATTTGTTCTTCTAACTCTGCTGGGCGCGTCCCTGAGGGCAGACTTAGGACAGTGACTGTGGGCCACCTTTTATTCAGACTCCTCTGAGGGCATTCTTCAGGGCAGGTGCTGGACAGTGACTGGGGGCCCATTTTTTATTCAAACTCTGCAGGGGGCATCTCTCAGGGCAGGTGCTGGACAGTGACAGAGGGCTAATTTTTAATTCTTTCTCCGCTGGGGACATCCCTCAGGGCAGGCAATGAACAGTTACTTGGGGCTAATTTGTTGCTCTAACTCTGCTGAGGGCTTCTCTCACGGCAGGCAGTGGTCAGTGTCAGGCTAGTTTTTTGTTTAAAGCCTGCTGGGGGTGTCCCTCAGGGCAGGCGCTGGTCAGTGAGTCGAGCTTATTATTTTTTATTCAAACTCCTCCGGGGGGCATCCCTCAGGGACGGTGCTGGACAGTGACTGGGGGCCACATTTTTATTCAGACTCCTCTGGGGCTTCCTTCAGGCCAGGTTCTGGACAGTAACAGGGGGCCACTTTTTTATTCAAGGTCTGCTAGGGGCGTCCCACAGGGTAGGTGCTCGAGAGGGGCAGGGGGCTAATTTTTTATTCTAACTCCGCTGGGGGCATCTCTCAGGACAGGTGCTGGATATTGGCAGAGGGCTCATTTTTTATTCTAACTACACTGGGGACATCCCTCAGGGCAAGCACTGGACAGTGACTGGGGGCTAGTTTTTTACTTTAACACAGCTGAGGGTTTTTCCTCACAGCAGGCACTGGACAGTGTCAGGGGGATAATTGTTTATTCTAACTCAGCTGGTCACGTCCCCAGGGCAGGCTTAGGACAGTGAATTAGGGTTAATTGTTTATTCTAACTGAGCTGGGGGAGTCCCTCAGGCCAGGAGCTAGACAGTGACTGGGGGCCACTTTTTTATTTAGACTCTTCTAGGGGCGTCCTTCAGGGCAGGTGCTGAACAGTGATTGGTGGCAGTTTTTTATTCAAACTCTGCTGGGGACATCTCTCAGGGCAGGCGCTGGACAGTGGCAGGGGGCTAATTTTTTATTCTAACTCCCTTGGGGGCATATCTCAGGGCAGGCGCTGGACAGTGACTGGGGGCTAATTTTTTACTCTGACTCCACTGAGGACTTCTCTCACGGCAGGCACTGGACAGTGCCAGTGGGCAAATTGTTTATTCTAACAGCGCTGGTTGTGTCTCTCAGGGCAGGCGCTGGACAGTGATTGGGGGCTGAGTTTTTTATTCTAAGTCCGCTGGAGGCATCCCTCATGGCAGGTGCTGGATAGTGGCAGGGGGCTAGTTTTTTATTCAAAGTCTGCTGGGGGCGTCCCTCAGGGCAAGAGTTTGACAGTGAGTGAACACTCCTTTTTTATTCAAAGTCCTCTGGGTGCTTCGCTCAGGGTAGGTGCAGGAAAGTGACTGGCGGCTAATTTTTGATTTTACCTCCACTGGTGGTGTCTCTCAGGGCAGGCGCTGGACAGTGACTGATAGCAAATTTTTTATTCTTACTCTGCTGGGGCAGTCCCTCAGCGCAGGCACTGGCCAGTGACTGCAGGCAAATTTTTTATTCTAACTCAGCTAGGCGCGTCCCTCAGGGAGGCGTAGGACAGTGAATGGGGGCTAATTTTTTATTTTAACTGAGCTGGGGCGTCCCTCAGGGCAGGTGCTAGACAGTGATTGGGGGCCTGTTTTTTATTCAAACTTTGCTGGGGGCATCTCTCAGGGCAGGCGCTGGACAGTGGCAGAGGGCAAATTTTATTCTAACTCTGCTTGGGAGATCCCTCGGGGAAGTGACTGGGGGCTAATTTTTGATTCTAACTCCTCTGGGGACATCCCTCAGGGCAGTTGCTGGACAGTGGCAGGGGGCTAGTTTTTTATTCAAACTCTGCTGCGGGCATTCATCAGCTCAGGTGCTAGACATTGACTGGTGGCTAGTTTTCTATTCAAACTCTGCTGCAGGCATCCCTTGAGAAAGGTGCTGGACAGGGATTGTCGGCTTATTCTTTATTCAATCTCTGCTCTGCTCTGCTCTGCTCTGGGTATCCCTCAGGGCAGGCGTTGGGCAGTGACGGGGGCCAATTTCTGATTCTAACTTTGCTGGGGGTGTCCCTCAGGGCAGGTGCTGGACCATGACTGGGGGTAAATTGTTGATTCTACCTCCACTGGAGGCGTTCCTCAGGGCAGGCGCTGGATAGTGACTGTGGGCAAATGTTTTATTCTAACTCAGCTGGGCGCGTCTCTCAGGGTAGGCGTAGGACAGTGAATGGGGGCTAATTTATTCAAACTGAGCTTGGACGTCCCTCAGGGCATGTGCTAGACAGTGATTGGGGGCCACTTTTTATTCATACTCCTCTGGGGGCGTCCTTCAGGGCAGGTGCTGGACAGTGCCTGGGAGCCAGTTTTTTATTCAAACTCCGCTGGGGGCATCTCTCAGGGCAGGCGCTTGACAGTGGCAGAGGGCAAATTTTTTATTCTAACTCTGCTAGGGAGATCCCTCAGGGAAGGCACTGGACAGTGACTGTCGGCTAGTTTTTTGTTCAAAGCCTGTTGGGGGCTTCCCTCACGGCAGGCGCTGGTCAGTCAGTGAGGCTTATTATTTTTTTTACAAGCTCCGCTGCTGGCGTCTCTCAGGGCAGGCGCTGGGCAGTGACTGGGGGCTAATTTTTTATTCTAACGCTGCAGGGAGCGTCTCTCAGGACAGGTGCTGGACAGGGACTGAGGGCAAATTTTCATTCTAACTCTGCGGGTGGTGTCTCTGAAGGCAGGTATTGAACAGTGACTGGGGGCTAAGTTTTTTATTCTAAGTCCACTGGAGGCATCCCTCAGGGTAGGTGATTGAAAGAGACTATGGGCGAATTTTTTATTCTAATTACTCTGGGGGCATCCCTCAGGGAAGGCGCTGGACAGAGACAGGGGGACAATTTTTTATTGAGACTCCACTGGGGTTTTGGGGCAGGTTCTGGACAGTGACTGGGGCCAGTTTTTTATATAAAATCTGCTGGGGGCGTCCCCCAGGACAGGTGCTGAATAGGGTAGGGGGCTAATTTTTTATTCTTACTCCGCTAGGAGCATCTCTCAGGGCAGGTGCTGGACAGTGGCAGAGGGCTAATTTTTTTATTCTAACTCCTCTGAGGACATCCCTCAGGGCAGGCACTGGGCAGTGACTGGGGCTAATTTCTTACTCAAGCAATGCTGAGGCCTTTTATCTGGGCAGCAGCTGGACAGTGACTAGGGCAAATTTCTTATTCTAACTCTGCTGGGGGAGTCCGTCAGCGCAGGCGCTGGACAGTGACTGCAGGTTACATTTTTATTCTAGGACAGTGGATGGGGGCTAATTTTTTATTCTAACTGTGCTGGGGGTGTCCCTCAGGGCAGGTGGTAAACAGTGACTGGGGGCCAGCTTTTTATTCAAACTCTGCTGGGGACATACCTCAGGGCAGGCGCTGGACAGTGACTGGGGGCAAGTTTTTTATTCAAAGTCTGCTGGGGGCGTCCCTCAGGGCAGGAGTTTGACAGTGAGTGAACACTCATTTTTTGCTCAAAGTCCTCTGGGTGCGTCACTCAGGGTAGGTGCAGGAAAGTGACTGGGTGCAATTTTTTGATTCTAACTCCACTGGGGGCATCCCTCAGGGCAGTTGCTGGACAGTGGCAGGGCGCTAGTTTTTTATTCAAACTCTGCTGCGGGCATCCCTTGGGGAAGGCGCTGGACAGTGATTGTTGGCTTATTCTTTATTCAAACTCTGCTGGGGGCGTCCCCCATGGCAGGCGCTGGGCAGTGACGGGAGCCAATTTTTGATTCTAACTTTGCTTGGGCGTCCCTCAGGGCAGGTGCTTGACCATGACTGGCAGCTAATTTTTCATTCTACCTCCACTGGAGGCGTCCCTCAGGGCAGGCGCTGGACAGTGACTGAAGGCAAATTTTTTATTCTAACTCTGCTGGGCGTGTCAATCAGGGCAGGCGTAGGACAGTGAATGGGGGCTAATTTTTTATTCTAACTGAGCTGGGGCGTCCCTCAGGGCAGGTGCTAGATAGTGATTGGGGGCCACTTTTTTATTCATACTCCTCTGGGGGCGTCCTTCATGGCAGGTGCTGGACAGTGACTGGGGGGCAGTTTTTGATTCAAACTCTGCTGGGGGCATCTCTCAGGGCAGGCGCTGGACAGTGGAAGAGGCCTAATCTTTTATTCTAACTGTGCTAGGGAGATCCTCAGGGCAGGCACTGGATAGTAACTGGGTGCTAAATGTTTATTGTAACTGCACTGGGGGTGTCTCTCAGGGCACATGTTGGACAGAGACTCAGGGCTGCTTTTTTATTCAAAATCTGCTGAGGGCATCCATCAGGGCAGGTGCTGGACAGTGACTGTCAGCTAGTTTTTTGTTCAAAGCCTGTTGGGGGCTTCCCTTAGGGCAGGCGCTGGGCAGTGACTGGCGGCTAATTTTTGATTCCAGTTCTGCAGGTGCTGGACAGTCACTGAGGCTAATTTTTGATTCTACCTCCAATGGGGGCATCCATCCGGGCAGGTGCTTGTCAGTGACTTAGGACAAATTTGTATTCTACCTCTGCGGGTGGTGTCTCTGAAGGCAGGTGTTGGACAGTGACTGGGGGCTAATTTTTTTATTCTAAGTCCACTGGGTAGGTGATGGAAAGAGACTACGGGCTAATTTTTTATTCTAACTCCTCCGGGGGCATCCCTCAGGGAAGGAGCTGGACAGAGACAGGGGCCACTTTTTTATTGAGACTTAGCTGGGGCTTCATTCAGGGCAGGTTCTGGACAGTGACTGGGGCCAGTTTTTTATAAAAAAAACTTCTGGGGGCGTCCCCCAGTTCAGGTGCTGGATAGGGGCAGGGGGCTAATTTTTTATTCTTACTCCGCTGGGGACATCCCTCAGGACAAGCACGGTGCAGTGACTGGGGCTAATTTCTTACTCTAACAACGCTGAGGGCTTTTCTCAGGGCAGGAGCTGGACAGTGACTGGGGCACATTTTTTATTCTAACCCTGCTGGGGGAGTCCATCAGCTCAGGCGCTGGACAGTGCCTGCAGGCTAAATTTTTATTCTAACTCAGCTGGGCGCGTCCCTCAGGGTAGGCGTAGGACAGTGGATGGGAGATAATTTTTTATTCTAACTGAGCTCTGCTGAGGGCATCCATCAGGGCAGGCGTAGGACAGTGAATGGGGGCTAATTTTCTATTCTAACTGAGCTCGGGGCGTCCCTCAGGGCAGATGGTAGACAGTGACTGGGGGCTACTTTTTTATACGGACTCCTCTGGGGGCGTCATTCAGGGCAGGTGCTGGACAGTGACTGAGGGCTAGTTTTATATTCAAACGCTGCTGGGGGCGTCCCTCAGGGCAGGAGTTTGACAGTGAGTGAACACTCATTTTTTCTTCAAAGTCCTCTGGGTGCGTCGCTCAGGGTAGGTGCAGGCATCCCGTGGGGAAGGCGCTGGACAGTGATTGTTGGCTTATTCGTCATTCAAACTCTGCTGGGGGCGTCCCTCAGGGCAGGCGCTGGGCAGTGACGGGGGCCAATTTTTGATTCTAACTTCGCAGGGGGAGTCCCTGAGGGCAGGTGCTGGACCATGACTGGCGGCTCATTTTTGATTCTACCTCCAATGGAGGCGTCCCTCAGTGCAGGCGCTGGATAGTGACTGAGGGGAATTTTTTTTTTCTAACTCTGCTGGGGCAGTCTCTCAGCTCAGTTGCTGGACAATGACTGCAAGCAAATTTTTATTCTAACTCAGGTGGGTGCGTCCCTCAGGGCAGGCGTAGGACAGTGAATGGGGGCTGCTTTTTTATTCTAAATCTGGTGAGGGCATCCATCAGGGCAGGTGTTGGACAGTGACTGGGGGCTAGTTTTTTGTTGAAAGAGTGCTGGGGGCGTACCTCAGGCCAGGTGCTGGACAGTGACTTTCGGCTAGTTTTTTGTTCAAAGCCTGTTGGGGGTTTCCCTCAGGGCAGGCGCTGGTCAGTAAGGCAGGCTTAATATTTTTTATAGAAACCCCGCTGTGGGTGTCCCTCAGGGCATGCGCTGGGCAGTGACTGGGGGCTAATTTTTTATTCTAACGCCGCAGGGGGCTATGTTTTGTATTCAAAATCTACTGGGGGCATTCATTATCGCAGGCACTAGACAGTGACTGGGGGCTAGTTTTTTATTCAAACTCTGGTGCAGACATCCCTTGGGGGAGGCGCTGGACAGTGATTGTTGGCTTATTCTTTATTCAAAGTCTGCTGGGGGCGTCCCTCAGGGCATGCGTTGGGCAGTGACGGGGGCAAATTTTTGATTCTAACTTCGCTGGGGGCATCCCTGAGGGCAGGTGCTGGACCATGACTGGCGGCTAATTTTTGATTCTACCTCCAATGGAGGCGTCCCTCAGTGCAGGCGCTGGACAGTGACTGGGGGTAAATTGTTTATTCTAACTCTGCTGAGGCAGTCCCTCAGCGCAGTCTCTGGGCAATGACTGCAGGCAAAGTTTTTATTCTAACTCAGCTGGGCGCGTCCCTCAGGGCAGGCGTAGAACAGTGAATGGGGGCTAATTTTCTATTCTAACTGAGCTGGGGCGTCCCTCAGGGCAGGTGCTAGACAGTGATTGGGGGTCCGTTTTTTATTCAAACTCCGCTGGGGGCATCTCTCAGGGCATGCGCTGGACAGTGGCAGAGGACTAATATTTTATTCTAACTCTGCTAGGGAGATCCCTCAGGGAAGGCACTGGACAGTGACTGGGGGCTAATTTTTACTCTAACTCCTCTGACGCATCACTCACGGTTTGCACTGATCAGTGTCGGGGGCAACAATTTTTATTCTAGCTGCTTTGCGGGTGTCCCTCAGGGCACATGTTGGACAGAGTCTCAGGGCTACTTTTTTATTCTAAATCCGGCGAGGGCATCCATCAGGGCAGGTGCTGGACAGTGACTGGAGGCTAGTTTTTTGTTCAAAGAGTGCTGGGGGCGTACCTCAGGGCAGGTGCTGGACAGTGACTTTCGGCTAGTTTTTTGTTCAAAGCCTGGTGGGGGCTTGCCTCAGGGCAGGCGCTGGTCAGTGAGTCGGGCTTATTTTTTTTTATAGAAACCTCGCTGTGGGTGTCCCTCATGGCATGCGCTGGGCAGTGACTGGGGGCCAATTTTTGATTCTAACGCTGCAGGGGGCTATGTTTTGTATTCAAAATCCACTGGGGGCATCCATCAGCGCAGGCGCTAGACAGTGACTGGGGGCTAGTTTTTTATTCGAACTCTGGTGCGGGCATCCCTTGGGGAAGGCGCTGGACAGTGATTGTTGGCTAATTCTTTATCAAACTCTGCTGGGGGCGTCCCTCAGGGCAGGTGCTGGGCAGTGACGGGGGCCAATTTTTGATTCTAACTTTGCGGGAGACGTCCCTGAGGGCAGGTGCTGGACCATGACTGGCGGCTAATTTTTGATTCTACCTCCAATGGAGGCGTCCCTCAGTGCAGGCGCTGGACAGTGACTGAGGGTAAATTTTTTATTCTAACTCTGCTGGGGCAGTCCCTCAGCGCAGTCGCTGGACAATGACTGCAGGCAAATTTTCTATTCTAACTCAGCTGGGCACGTCCCTCAGGGCAGGCATAGGACAGTGAATGGGGGCTAATTTTCTATTCTAACTCAGGTGGGGCGTCCCTCAGGGCAGGTGCTAGACAGTGATTGGGGGCCCGTTGTTTATTAAAACTCCACTGGGGGCATCTCTCAGGGCAGGCGCTGGACAGTGGCAGAGGACAAATTTTTTATTCTAACTCTGCTAGGGAGATCCATCAGGGAAGGCACTGGACAGTGACTGGGGGCTAATTTTTACTCTAACTCCTCTGACGCATCACTCACGGTTTGCACTGGTCAGTGTCGGGGGGCAACATTTTTATTCTAACTGCTTTGGGGGTGTCCCTCAGGGCACATGTTGGACAGAGTCGCAGGGCTACTTTTTTATTCTAAATCTGGTGAGGGCATCCATCAGGGCAGGTGCTGGACAGTGACTGGAGGCTAGTTTTTTGTTGAAAGAGTGCTGGGGGCGTACCTCAGGGCAGGTGCGGGACAGTGACTTTCGGCTAGTTTTTTGTTCAAAGCCTGTTGGGGGCTTCCCTCAGGGCAGGCGCTGGTCAGTGAGTCAGGCTTATTATATTTTATAGAAACCCCGCTGTGGGCGTCCCTCAGGGCATGCGCTGGGCAGTGACTGGGGGCTTATTTTTTTTTCTAACGCCGCAGGGGGCTATGTTTTGTATTCAAAATCCGCTGGGGGCATCCATCAGCGCAGGCGCTAGACAGTGACTGGGGGCTAGTTTTGTATTCAAACTCTGGTGCGGGCATCCCTTGGGGAAGACACTGGACAGTGATTGTTGGCTTATTCTTTATTCAAACTCTGCTGGGGGCATCCCTCAGGGCATGCGCTGGGCAGTGACGGGCGCACATTTTTGATTCTAACTTTGCTGGAGGCGTCTTTGAGGGCAGGTGCTGGACCATGACTGGCAGCTAATTTTTGATTCTACCTCCAATGGAGGCGTCCCTCAGTGCAGGCGCAGGACAGTGACTGAGGGTACATTTTTTATTCTAACTCTGCTGTGGCAGTCCCTCAGCTCAGTCGCTGGGCAATGACTGCAGGCACATTTTTTATTCTAACTCAGCTGGGTGCGTCCCTCAGGGCAGGCGTAGGACAGTGAATGGGGGCTAATTTTCTATTCTAACAGAGCTGGGGCGTCCCTCAGGGCAGGTGCTAGACAGTGATTGGGGGCCTGTTTTTTATTCAAACTCTGCTGGGGGCATCTCTCAGGGCAGGCGCTGGACAGTGGCAGAGGGCTAATTTTATTCTAACTCTGCTTGGGAGATCCCTCGGGGCAGTGACTGGGGGCTAATTTTTGATTCTAACTCCTCTGATACATCACTCACGGTTTGCACTGGTCAGTGTCGGGGGGCAACATTTTTATTCTAACTGCTTTGGGGGTGTCCCTCAGGGCACATGTTGGACAGAGTCTCAGGGCTACATTTTTATTCTAAATCTGGTGAGGGTATCCATCAGGGCAGGTGCTGGTCAGTGACTGGGGGCTAGTTATTTGTTCAAAGCCTGTTGGGGGCTTACCTCAGGGCAGGCGCTGGTCAGTGAGTTGGACTTATTATTTTTTATAGAAACTCCACTGTGGGTGTCCCTCAGGGCATGCGCTGGGCAGTGACTGGCGGCTAATTTTTGATTCTAACTCTGCAGGGGGCTATGTTTTGTATTCAAAATCCGCTGGGGGTATCCATCAGCACAGGCGCTAGACAGTGACTGGGGGCTAGTTTTTTATTCAAACTCTGGTGCGGTGATCCCTTGGGGAAGGCGCTGGACAGTGATTGTTGGCTTATTCTTTATTCAAACTCTGCTGGGGGCGTCCCTCAGGACAGGCGCTGGGCAGTGACGGGGGCCAATTTTTGATTCTAACTTCGCTGGGGGCGTCCCTGAGGGCAGGTGTGGACCATGACTGGCGGCTAATTTTTGATTCTACCTCCAATGGAGCCATCCCTCAGTGCAGGCGCTGGACAGTGACTGGGGGTAAATTTTTTATTCTAACTCTGCTGGGGCAGTCCCTCAGCGCAGTCGGTGGACAGTGACTGCAGGCACATTTTTTATTCTAACTCAGCTGGGCGCGTCCCTCAGGGCAGGCGTAGGACAGTGAATGGGGGCTAATTTTTTATTCTAACTGAGCTGGGCCGTCCCTCAGGGCAGGTGCTAGACAGTGATTGGGGGCCCGTTTTTTTATTCAAACTCCACTAGGGGCATCTCTCAGGGCAGACGCTGGAGAGTGGCAGAGGACTCATTTTTTATTCTAACTCTGCTAGGGAGATCCCTCAGGGAAGGCACTGGACAGTGACTGGGGGCTAATTTTTTACTCTAACTCCTCTGACGCATCACTCACGGTTTGCACTGGTCAGTGTCGGGGGCAACATTTTTATTCTAACTGCTTTGGGGGTGTCCCTCAGGGCACATGTTGGACAGAGTCTCAGGGCTACTTTTTTATTCTAAATCTGGTGAGGGCATCCATCAGGGCAGGTGCTGGACAGTGACTGGGAGCTAGTTTTTTGTTCAAAGAGTGCTGGGGGCGTACCTCAGGGCAGGTGCTGGACAGTGACTTTCGGCTAGTTTTTTGTTCAAAGCCTGTTGGGGGCTTCCCTCAGGGAAAGTGCTGGTCAGTGAGTCGGGCTTATTATTTTTTATAGAAACCCCGCTGTGGGAGTCCCTCATGGAATGCGCCGGGCAGTGACTGGGGGCTAATTTTTGATTCTAACTCCGCACTGGGGCTATGTTTTGTATTCAAAATCCGCTGGGGGCATCCATCAGCGCAGGCGCTAGACAGTGACTGGGGGCTAGTTTTTTATTCGAACTCTGGTGCGGGCATCCCTTGGGGAAGGCGCTGGACAGTGATTGTTGGCTAATTCTTTATTAAACTCTGCAGGGGGCGACCCTCAGGGCAGGTGCTGGGCAGTGACAGGGGCCAATTTTTGATTCTAACTTTGCTGGAGGCGTCCCTGAGGGCAGGTGCTGGACCATGACTGGCGCCTAATTTTTGATTCTACCTCCAATGGAGGCGTCCCTCAGTGCAGGTGCTGGACAGTGACTGAGGGTAAATTTTTTATTCTAACTCTGCTGGGGCAGTCCCTCAGCGCAGTCGCTGGACAATGACTGCAGGCAAATTTTCTATTCTTACTCAGCTGGGCGCGTCCCTCAGGGCAGGCGTAGGACAGTGAATGGGGGCTAATTTTCTATTCTAACTCAGGTGGGGCGTCCCTCAGGGCAGGTGCTAGACAGTGATTGGGGGCCCGTTTTTTATTAAAACTCCACTGGGGGCATCTCTCAGGGCAGGCGCTGGACAGTGGCAGAGGACTAATTTTTTATTCTAACTCTGCTAGGGAGATCCGTCAGGGAAGGCAATGGACAGTGACTGGGGGCTAATTTTTACTCTAACTCCTCTGACGCATCATTCACGGTTTGCACTGGTCAGTGTCGGGGGGCAACATTTTTATTCTAACTGCTTTGGGGGTGTCCCTCAGGGCACATGTTGGACAGAGTCTCAGGGCTACTTTTTTATTCTAAATCTGGTGAGGGCATCCATCAGGGCAGGTGCTGGACAGTGACTGGGAGCTAGTTTTTTGTTCAAAGAGTGCTGGGGGCGTACCTCAGGGCAGGTGCTGGACAGTGACTTTCGGCTAGTTTTTTGTTCAAAGCCTGTTGCTGGCTTCCCTCAGGGCAGGTGCTGGTCAGTGAGTCCGGCTTATTAGTTTTTATACAAACTCTGCTGCGGGTGTCCCTCAGGGCAGGCGCTGGGCAGTGACTAGGGGCTCATTTTTGATTCTAACTCTGGTGCGGGCATCCCTTGGGGAAGGCACTGGGCAGTGACCGGCTAATTTTTGATCCTAACTTCGCTGGGGCCTCCCTCAGGGCAGGTGCTGGACCATGACTGGGGGCTAACTTTTGATTCTACCTCCACTGGAGGCGTCCCTCAGGGCAGGCGCTGGACAGTGACTGAGGGCAAATGTTTTATTCTAACTCTGCTGGGCGCGTCCCTCAGGGCAGGCGTAGGACAGTGAATGGGGGCTAATTTTTTATTCTAACTGAACTGGGGCGTCCCTCAGGGCAGGTGCGAGGCAGTGATTGGGGGCCACTTTTTATTCAAACTCCGCTGGGGGCATCTATCAGGGCAGGCGCTGGACAGTGGCAGAGGGCTAATTGTTTATTCTAGCTCTGCTAGGGAGAGCCCTCAGAGCAGGCACTGGACAGTGACTGGGGGCTAATGTTTTACTGTTACTCCTCTGACGCTTCTCTCACGACTAGCACTGGTCAGTGTCAGGGAGCTAAATTTTTATTCTAACTGCGCTGGGGGTGTCTCTCAGGGCAGATGTTGGACAGAGACTCAGTGCTGCTTTTTTATTCAAAATCTGCTGGGGGCATCCATCAGGGCAGGTGCTGGACAGTGACTGGGGGCTAGTTTTTTTGTTCAAAGTCTACTGGGGGCTTTCCTCAGGGCAGGTGCTTGACAGTGACTGTCGGCTAGTTTTTTGTTCAAAGCCTGTTGAGGGCTTCCCTCAGGGCAGGTGCGGGACAGTGACTGGGGGCTAATTTGTGATTCTAACTCTGCAGGGGGCGTCTCTCAGGACAGGTGGTGGACAGTGACGGAGGCAAATTTTTGATTCTACATCCAATGGGGGCGTCTATCCGGGCTGGCGCTGTTCAGTGACTGAGGGCAAATTTTCATTCTACTTCTGGAGGTGGTGTCTCTGAAGGCAGGTGTTAGACAGTGACCGCGGGATACGTTTTTTATTCTAAGTCCGCTGAAGGCATCCCTCAGGGTAGGTGATGGAAAGAGACTATGGGCTAATTTTTTATTCTAAGTCCTCTGGGGCATCAATCAGAGAAGGCGCTGGACAGAGACAGGGGCCACTTTCCTCGGGGAAGGCGCTGGATAGTGATTGTGGGCTTATTTTTTATTCAAACTCAACTGGGGGCGTCCCTCAGGGTAAGCGCTGGACAGTGATGGGGGCCAATTTTTGATTTTTTCTCCGCTGAGGGCTTTCCTCACAGCAGGCACTGGACAGTGTCAGGGGTCTAATTTTTGATTCTACCTCCACTGGAGGCGTCCCTCAGGGCAGGCGCTGGATAGTGACTGGGGCAAATTTGTTATTCTAACTCTGCTGGGCACGTCCCTAAGGGCAGGCGTAGGACAGTGATGGGGGCTAATTTTTTATTCTAACTGAGCTGGGGGCGTTCCTCAGGGCAGGGTCTAGACAGTGACTATGGGCCAAGTTTAATTCAGACTCCTCTGGGGGCATCCTTCAGGGCAGGTGCCGGACAGTGACTAGGGGCCCGTTTTTTATTCAAACTCTGCTGGGGGCATCTCTCAGGGCAGGCACTGGACAGTGACTAGGGGTTAATTTTTTACTCTAACGCCGCTGAGGGCTTCTCTCACGGCAGGCACTGGTCAGTGTCAGGGGGCAACATTTTTATTCTAACTGCGCTGGGGGTCATTCTGGGCACGTGTTGGACAGTGACGGGGGCTTTTTTATTCTAAATTCGCAGGGGGCATCCATCAGGGCAGGTGCTGGACAGTGATTGGGGGCTAGTTTTTTGTTAAAATCCTATTGGGGGCATCCCTCAGGGCAGGCGCTGGGCAGTGACTAGGGGCTAATTTTAGATTCTACCTCCACTGGGGGCATCCATCAGGGCAGGCGTTTGATAGTGACTGAGGGCAAGTTTGAATTATTACCCCGCGGGTGGTGTCTCTTAAGGCAGGCGTTGGACAGTGACTGGGGCTATGTTTTTATTCTAAGTCTGCTGGAGGCATCCCTCAGGGCAGGTGCTGGACAGTGGCAGAGGGCTAATTTTTTATTCTAACTCGACTGGGGACATCCTTCAGGGCAGGCACTGGACAGTGACTGTGGGCTAATTTTTTACTCTAACACCGCTGAGGGCTTTCCTCACGGCAGTCACTGGACAGTGTCAGGGGGACAATTGTTTATTCTAACTCAGCTGGACGCGTCCCTCAGGGCAGGCATAGGACAGTAAATTGGGGCTAATTGTTTATTCTAACTGAGCTGGGGGGTCCCTCAGGGCAGGTGGTAGACAGTGACTGGGGGCCACTTTCTTATTCAGACTCCTCTAGGGGCGTCCTTCAAGGCAGGTGCTGGACAGTGACTGGGTGCCAGTTTTTTATTCAAACTCTGCTGGGCTCGTCCCTCAGGGCAGGCGCTGGACAGTGGCAGGGGGCTAAATTTGTATTCTACTTCCACTGGTGGCGTCCATCAGGGCAGGTGCTGGACAGTGACTAGGGCCTAATCTTTTATTCTAACTCCGCTAGGGTCGACCCTCAGGGCAGGCGCGATATAGTGACTGGGGACTAATTTTTGATTCTAACTCCGCAGGGGGCATCCCTCAGGGCAGGTGCTGGATAGTGGCAGGGTGCTACGTTTTTTATTCGAAATCCGCTAGGAGCATCCCTTAGGGCAGGAACTGGACAGCAACTGGGGGCTAGTTTTTTATTCAAAGTCTGCTCGGAGCATCCCTCAGGGCAGGAGCTGGACAGTGAGTGAAGATTTATTTTTTATTCAAACTCCTCTGGGTGCATCACTCTGGGCAGGCGCTGAAAAGAGATTGGGGGCTAATTTTTGATTCTACCTCCACTGGAGGCGTCCCTCAGGGCAGGTGCTGGATAGTGACTGTGGGCAAATTTTATATTCTAACTAAGCTGGGCGCGTCCCTCAGGGTAGGCGTAGGACAGTGAATGGGAGCAAATTTTTTATTCTAATTGAGCTGGGGGTGTCCCTCAGGGCAGGTGCTGGATAGTGACTGTGGGCACATTTTTTATTCTAACTTTGCTGGGGGAGTCCCTCAGCGCAAGCGCTGGACAGTGACTGTGGGCAAATTTTATATTCTAACTCAGCTGGGCGCGTCCCTCAGGGCAGGCGTAGGACAGTGAATGGGAGCAAATTTTTTATTCTAACTGAGCTGGGGGTGTCCCTTAGGGCAGGTGCTAAACAGTGACTGGGGGCCACTTTTTTATTCATACTCCTCTGGGGGCGTCCTTCAGAGCAGGTGCTGGACAGTGACTGTGGGCCAGTTTTTTATTCAAACTCTGCTGTGGGCATCCCTCAGGGCAGGCGCTGGATAGTGGCAGGGGGCTAATTTTTATTCTAACTCCTCTAGGGTCATCTCTCAGGGCAGGCACTGGACAGTGGCAGAGGTCTAATTTTTATTCTAACTCTGCTGGGGACATCCCTCATGGCAGGCAGTGAACAGTGACTGGGGGCTAATTTTTTACTCTAACTCCTCTGAGGGCTTCTCTCACGGCAGGCACTGGAAAGTGTCAGGGGGATAATTGTTTATTCTATCTCAGCTGGACGCGTCCCTCAGGGCAGGCATAGGGCAGTGAATTGGGGCTAATTGTTTATTCTAAATGATCTGGGGGCGTCCCTCAGGGCAAATACTAGCCAGTGACTGGTGGCCACTTTCTTATTCAGATTCCTCTAGGGGCGTCCTTCAAGGCAGGTACTGGACAGTGACTGGGGGCCAGTTTGTTATTCAAACTCTGCTAGGTTCGTCCCTCAGGGCAGGCGCTGGACAGTGGCAGGGGGCTAATTTTTAACTCCGCTGACGACTTCTCTCACAAAGGACACTGGACAGTGCCAGGTGGCACATTTTTTAATCTAACTCCGCTGGGGTCGTTCCTCAGGGCAGGCGCTGGACAGTGACGAGGGCCAATTTTTGATTCTAACTCTGCGGGGGCGTCCCTCAGGGCAGGTGCTGAACCATGACTGGGGGCTAATTTTTCGTTCTACCTCTGTAGTGCTAGAGGCACTCTTGTGGTCTGACACCCTGTGATGACCTTTGACTACCATTATTTTAATTGACTTTAGTGTGTTATTTTACCCTAGCCTGAATGTACAACGTCCTGCATATGCCCTGTTTCTCTTAAAAGTTTCTTTCTTGTAATCTTGCAGTCTTTCAGTGGGAGCTGTCACGGAGTAGGACAGCCTTGCCAAGAACAGAACGTGTGGGATGTGCATTTGAAAGCATGAGAAGGAGAGAGAGGTGTGGAATGTACTTTTTGGTCTCAAAGTGCAGTGTTGTGAGCAGTGATGCACAAATGTGCTCGGTGTTGTACATTGAGAGATGAAGTATATGATGCTATAGGACATTGAGAGATGAAGTATGTGATGCTATAAGCAGTGTGTTCACAAATGTGCATTGTGTTGTACATTGGTAGAATTATGAAGTTCCTACTATTGGCTCTGACATGGCCTCATGTCATCCTGTTTTCTGACTCTGCCTTGCTTGAGCTTTATCTGTGTGCACAGCCGCGCTTGCAAATTGTTTGGGTTAATCACGTTCAAGGATTGTTTTTGTGAGAGATTGTTTAATGTACCCTGGAAGGCTTTCGTGAGCTTCGTCAAGATAAAGGCTGGAACATGCGAGATTGGAGAAGGGGACGTGGGAACTCCTTCCTGCCAGGGAATGCTTGCTTGGAAGCTGGCCAGTTCTGGTAAGATTCCTCTGGCTCAGGGGGGAAGGTTTCTCTCGAACCTTCTAGTGCGAGTTTTGAGACTATATATATTTGTTGACAGTTGAGTTGGGCGCTCACTTACAGAGTAGACGTACTGCTGTGCGACAAACGGAACTTGAGTCCCAGTCGAGAGTCCAAGCCAGCTGTGAACGGGCCCCCCAGCGAGAATTGGCAAGGATGTCGAGTGAACGATCGGGTGAGGTGATTTGTTTCTGACTAGTGCCATTGTGATGCGTGGTTCCAGTGGCTGTGGTCATTTGAGTTGTTTGAGCTTTGATTATTGCCATTGTGATGTGTGGCCAGTGGCTTTGATCATTTGAGGTGTTTTCTTTGTGATGTGTGACTGAGTGAGGTGCACATCCAAAGTAATCATTTGATGTATCTAGTGTATATATATCTTTCTGATCTCTTGCAGGACGTCCAGCATATTATATTTTCTTGAGTCTTCTCATATTATTTGCTGCTTGTTTATTCATCAGTATTATTCATGCATTTGATTGTTACATTCACCAAGTGTGTTATTATTGCTTGCATATAAACATATATATATATATATCTTTATATATTTGAATGTTCTGCATTTGGCATCTGGGAAAGCCTTTCTGTTAGAGAGCATTGTGTAAAAAAAAAACCCAAGCCTTATTCTAGAGAGAGAGTCTTTGCATTTTGTAAAATAAAACCCTTTTCTAAAGGTGTTGTTTGTTTTGGTGTTCAATGTCTTTTGCCTCGCCGAGTGTTGAGCCACCGTGTGGGAGCTGTATTATCTGAAAGGCGAAAGCAAGACATTTTTGGCGTCACTTGTCAGTATACGAAAAGAAAATTAAAAGGGGAAGATGCTCTCTAAAATGCCTATGTTTTCAGTTGCAGAGTCCCAGATACCAACTGAGTTATTTGAGAGGGAGATTGCCTCTCTTAAAGAGGGAATACAACTTGGTATTTCAGACAGAAATAGTGGTTTCATTTTGAATGTATTGCTTAGCATGTATCAAAAATATGAATATTTGGAAAAAGAATGCAGTGAGCTGAAAAGAGAGTTAGCTAACGCTCAGTTTGAAAACAAGTCTTTGAAAAAAGAGTTAAACATGTACCAAGCTCCGAAGCCGTTTGTTTTGCCATGCTGTTCAGATAGCCAGGGTGAATCATTTGTGAAAAATGTGAACTTAGAGATGTTGCCAGTTAATCTGCAGGTTTCACAGAAGGCTTTAATTAATTCTTTTGAGGACGTTCCTCAGCCAGAAATGAATTTGAACCGAGAAAATGTGAATGTGCAGGAAGATAAACAGACCAGTCTGTTAGAATTAGCGATCGTTGGTTGCAGGTATAAATCAGACATTTCAGTGAATGATGAATCTTGCTCTACATGGAAAGACGCTATTTTGAAAAAAGAAATGCAGCAATGTGCTTTTGAATCTGCACAACAGACTGTGCGGTGTGTTTTAAACAAGTGGTCAATTCAGAAAGGAGACAGTGTATCATGTGTGCCAGCTCAGGAACAGTGTGCTACTTTTAGTAATTGTGAAAAACAGGGAAAGAAGAGTATGCTTTTAAACTTGTGGACTGAAACATTTTCAAATGCTGGACAGATACAGATGCTTTTGTGCTTTTGCGCATTGAAAGACACTGGGCAGAAGACAATAAGACATAATGTGATTTTTACCTTTGAATTTTCAAAAATGCAATGGGAAGAAGCAAATGTTATCAAGTGGCACATACAGACGGAAACTGCAGTTTTGCATGAACAGTTGGTGCAGGTCCCAATAGAAAGTCCAGGGGTGGTGTTAGAGACACAGGATTCCCCAGTGAAGTGGTAGATTGTACTGCAAAGCGCAGCTACTGTGTATGCTCATGGTCCTAAACATTCACTAGACAGAACCTTTAATTCCCTTACAGATGAAAAGGCTAAAATCTTGGAGACAGAGGTGGTGACACACGATTCAGATTTGGTGTGCATGACTAAGTGTGAGCACCTAGGAGAGAAAGACCATACAAACAGGTGGGCAGAGAATGAAGGGATGCATATCCCCCTAGATTTCCTTAGAACTATGATTCCTATGTGTCAATATGCACAGCGCAGACCAGTCCCACAGAAGGTAAGGGGCGAGTTGAAGAAAGGAAAATTACCAGAGCAGACAGAGCAGATGGATTGCCTTGGGCTTCTGCCAATTGATAAAGGGTGCACGTATTCAGCAGTGAGTGGAAAAATAGTCAGGAAGGAGACTGCCCCAGCCCTTCTTACTGTGCAGGGAAAAGGAGAGTTTCACTCTAATACCAAGAATTCAGAGGCCATAGTGTGGGTAGAATTCTCAGATAATTCCCCAGAGCCAGCAGAGAACCGTGCAGACAGGAATGATAATATTGTGCCTTCAGACCCAA
This sequence comes from Calotriton arnoldi, assembly GCA_963921515.1. Taxonomy (NCBI): domain Eukaryota; kingdom Metazoa; phylum Chordata; class Amphibia; order Caudata; family Salamandridae; genus Calotriton; species Calotriton arnoldi. The sequence continues at coordinate 265,876 of CAWUFW010012152.1, forward strand.
AATAAAGAAAGGAAAATGTGCTCTTTTTGAAAAATATTTTTTGCAAGAAGAGTGATGCTTGTTTCTTTTCCAGGTCATCATACTGCGACGTGTTGGTGTGCCTGATGTCCCTGTCCTGCGAGTGGATGCCCGTGTCTGTGTGCCCCGTGTGGGTGTGGGACCCCCCCCCCCAACCCTGGAGTGATCACCGGACGGTGCAAGCTGACATCCTTTGGCTGAAAAAAACAGACGAACTTACCAAGCCAAGAATTATGAACTGATATATAATTTTAAATGCAAGAAGGCTGTGTGTCTTTCAAACAGAAGGACATTATTTGTTCAGTATGAAGAAAAAAAGAACAACAAAAATGTTGTGAAATTGAAATTGAAGAAGGTGGTTTTTTAGTTTAAAGGTGTTGATGTTGCCTTTATTTTCAAGCACAAAATATATAAGTTTGGCTGCTTCATCAGTAGAAGTTCCAGAATTAGCCATTTGTGACATTAGGAGCATTACTGAGTTCATATGCTTGATTCTATTTGTGCATTCATTTTGTGTATTCATCAAACATTTATTCTGGCAGAGTATCCAGATATGCATGAACTATTTTACATGCTTTGAAATGATTATTACATGCTTTTATGATTTCACTGTTTTAATGTGTGTTTCAATTATATTTGTGCTTTCAGTTCAGCACATGAGTCTATAATGTCACTGTTCTGAAATGTGCTTCAATCATAGTTGTGCTTTCAGATAAGAAGTTCAGTTTTTGATATATGTATGTTATGATAGTCAAAGGTCATGGGGTGGAATGTAGTGCTAGAGGCACTCTTGTGGTCTGACACCCTGTGATGACCTTTGACTACCATTATTTTAATTGACTTTAGTGTGTTATTTTACCCTAGCCTGAATGTACAACGTCCTGCATATGCCCTGTTTCTCTTAAAAGTTTCTTTCTTGTAATCTTGCAGTCTTTCAGTGGGAGCTGTCACGGAGTAGGACAGCCTTGCCAAGAACAGAACGTGTTGGATGTGCATTTGAAAGCATGAGAGGGAGAGAGAGGTGTGGAATGTACTTTTTGGTCTCGAAGTGCAGTGTTGTGGGCAGTGATGCACAAATGTGCTCTGTGTTGTACATTGAGAGATGAAGTATGTGATGCTATAGGACATTGAGAGATGAAGTATGTGAATCTATAAGCAGTTGTGCACAATTGTGCATTGGGTTGTACATTGATGAGAATTATGAAGTTCTTACTATTGGCTTTGACATGGCCTCATGTCATCCTGTTTTCTGACTCTGCCTTGCTTCAGCTTTTTCTGCGTGCACAGCCGCGCTTTCAAGTTGTTTGGGTTAATCACGTTCATGGATTGTTTTTGTGAGAGATTGTTTAATGTACCCTGGAAGGCTTTCGTGAGCTTCGTCAAGATAAAGGCTGGAACATGCGAGATTGGAGAAGGGGACGTGGGAACTCCTTCCTGCCAGGGAATGCTTGCTTGGAAGCTGGCCAGTTCTGGGATGATTTCTCTGGCTCAGGGGGGAAGATTTCTCTCGAACCTTCTAGTGCGAGTTTTGAGACTATAAAGCTGGTGTTTGTTGACAGTTGAGTTGGGCGCTCACTTACAGAGTAGACGTACTGCTGTGAGACAAACGTAACTTGAGTCCCGGTCGAGAATCCAAGCCAGCTGTGAACGGGCCCCCCAGCGAGAATTGGCAAGGATGTCGAGTGAACGATCGGGTGAGGTGATTTGTTTCTGACTAGTGCCATTGTGATGCGTGGTTCCAAAGGCTGTGGTCATTTGAGTTGTTTGAGCTTTGATTATTGCCATTGTGATGTGTGGCCAGTGGCTTTGATCATTTGAGGTGTTTTCTTTGTGATGTGTGACTGGGTGAGGTGCACATCCAAAGTAATCATTTGATGTATCTAGTGTATATATATCTTTCTGATCTCTTGCAGGACGCCCAGCATATTATATTTTCTTGAGTCTTCTCATATTATTTGCTGCTTGTTTATTCATCAGTATTATTCATGCATTTGATTGTTACATTCACCAAGTGTGTTATTATTGCTTGCATATAAACATATATGCAAGCATTTGGCATCTGGGAAAGCCTTTCTGTTAGAGAGCATTGTGTAAAATAAAACCCCAAGCCTTATTCTAGAGAGAGAGTCTTTGCATTTTGGAAAATAAAACCCTTTTCTAAAGGTGTTGTTTGTTTTGGTGTTCAATGTCTTTTGGCTCGCCGAGTGTTGAGCCACTGTGTGGGAGCTGTATTATCTGAAAGGCGAAAGCAAGACAACCTCCACTGGAGGCGTCCCTCGGGGCAGGCGCTGGACAGTGACTGGGGACTATTGTTTTATTCTAACTTAGCTGGGCGCGTCCCTCAGGGCAGGCATAGGACAGTGAATGGGGCTAATTTTTTATTGTTACGGAGCTGGGGGCGTCCCTCAGAACAGGTGCTAGACAGTGACTCTGTGCCACTTTTTTATGCGGACTCCTTTGGGGGCGTCCTTCAGGGCAGGTGCAGGACAGTGACTTGGGGCCTGTTTTTTATTCAAACTCTGCTCATGAGAGGCATTGGACAGTGGCAGGGGGCTAATTTTTTATTCTAACTCCACTAGAGGCATGTTTCAGGGCAGGAACTGGTCAGTGAGTGGGGGATACCTTTGTTTACTCTAACTCCACTGAGGACTTCTCTCACAGAAGGCACTGGACAGTGTCAGGGAGCTAATTTGTATTCTAACTCCACTCGGGTGTCCCTCAGGGCAGGCGTAGGACAGTGAATGCGGGCTAATTTATTATTCTAACTGAGCTGGAGGCGTCCCTCAGGGCAGGTGCTAGACAGTGACTGGGGGCCAATTCTTATTCAGACTCTTCTAGGGCGTCCTTCATGGCAAGTGCTGGACAGTGACCGGGGGACAGATTTTTATTCGAACTATGCTGGGGGTGTCTCTCAGGGCAGGTGCTGGACAGTGGCAGAGGGCTAATTTTTATTCTAACTCCGCTGGGGTATCGCTAAGGGCAGGCGCTCGACAGTGACTTGGGCCTAATTTTTTACTCTCACTCCGTTGAGGGCTTCTCTCACAACAGGCACTGGACAGTGTCAGGGGGCTAATTTTTTATTCTAACTGCGCTGAGGGTGTCCCTCAGTGCAGGTGTTAGACAGTGACTGGGGCCACTTTTTTATTCAGACTTTTCTGGGGGCGTCCTTCAAGGCAGGTGCTGGACAGTGACTGGTAAAAGAAACACAATTGACGGACGGAATGCAGAATAAATCAAAACATTCACCCCCAGTCTTTTTCAATTCTAAATCCACTGCAGGCATCTCTCAGGGCAGGCGCTGGACATTGACTGGGGGATAGATTTTTCTTCAAAGTCTGCTGGAAGCGAACCTCAGGGAAGGTGCTGGACAGTGCCTGGGGGCTAGTTTTTTCTTCAAAGTCTGCTGGGGGCATTTCACAGGACAGGCACTAGACAGTGATTGTGGGTTAATTTTTTATTCGAACTCCGCTGGGGGCGTCCCTTAGGGCAGGCGCTAGACAGTGACTGGGGGATAATTTTTGATTCTAACTCTGCTGGGGGCATCCCTTAGGGCAGGTGCTGGACAGTGGCAGGGGACTACGTTTTTTATTCGAAATCCGCTGGGGGCATCCCTCAGGGCAGGCGCTGGACGGTGACTGGGGGTTTACTTTTTATTCAAACTCTGCTGGGGGCATCCCTCAGGGAATGCACTGGACAGTGATTGGGGGCTTATTTTTTTATTCAAATTGTGCTGGGGGGCGTCCCTCAGGGCAGGCGATGGATAGTGATGGGGCAATTTTTTATTCTAACTCTGCTGAGGGCTTCTCTCAGAGCAGGCACTGGACAGTGTCAGGGGGCTAATTTTGTATTCTAACTGCGCTGGGGCGTCCCACAGATCAGGTGCTAGACAGTGACTGGGAGACACTTTTTTATTCAGACTTTTCTGGGGGCGTCCTTCAGGGCAGGTGCTGGACAATGACTGGTAAAAGACACACAATTGATGGATGCAATGCAGAACAAATCAAAACATTCACCCCCAGTCAAGAGATCTGGCTTAAATCCATCATTCTTTTGCTCACCATGCCACCCCAGTTTAGAACTGGCCATATGCAAATCAGTATTGACCCTGTGCCTCATGGAACAGTCCAGCCTGAACTGCCAAGCCAGGTCCTCCCATGACCAGAAACAAGCATCCAAGGACCGGTTTCGGGGTCTCACCCCTCATCGGCCAGGATAGCTTGATTCGAGTGGCACAGTGAGCCCGGGACCCACGTCTGGGCATACCTGGCACACTTAGGGCAAGAAAGCAAAAGACACACAATTGATGGACGGAATGCAGAACAAATCAAAACATTCACCCCCAGTCAAGAGATCTGGGTTAAATCCATCATTCTTTTGCTCACCATGCCACCCCAGTTTAGAAAAGGCCATATGCAAATCAGTCTTGACACTGTGCCTCATGTGAACAGTCCAGCCTGAACTTCCAAGCCAGGTCCTCCCTGGAACGGAAACAAGCATCCAAGGACCAGTTTCGGTGTTTCACCCCTCATCAGCCAGGATAGCTTGATTCCAGTGGCACAGTGAGTCCGGGACCCATGTCTGGGCATACCCGGCGCACTTAGGGCAAGAAAGCACAAGACGGATGGACGGAATGCAGAACAAATCAAAACATTCACTCCGAGTCAAGAGATCTGGGTTAAATCCATCATTCTTTTGCTCCCCCATGCCACCCCAGTTTAGACCTGGTCATATGCAAATCAGTCTTGACCCTGTGCCTTATAGGAACAGTCCAGCCAGAACTGCCAAGGCAGGTCCTCCCTGGCCTAGAAACAAGCGTCCAAGGACCGGTTTCAGGGTTTCACCCCTCATCAGCCAGGATAGCTTGATTCCAGTGGCACAGTGAGCCCGGGACCCACGTCTGGGCATACCCGGCACACTTAGGGCAAGAAAGCAAAAGCCACACTATTGATGGATGGAATGCAGAACAAATCAAAACATTCACCCCCAGTCAAGAGATCGGGGTTAAATCCATCATTCTTTTGCTCACCATGCCACCCTAGTTTAGACCTGGCCATATGCAAATCAGTCTTAACTCTGTGCCTCATGGGGACAGTACTGCCCGAACTGCCAAGCCAGGTCGTTCCTGGACCGAAAACAAGCATCCAAGGACTGTTTTTGGGGTTTCAACCCTCATCAGCGAGGATAGCTTGATTCCAGTGGCACAGTGAGCCCAGGACCCACGTCTGGGCATACCAGGCGCACTTAGGGCAAGAAAGCAAAAGACGGATGGACGGAATGCAGAACAAATCAAAACATTCACCCCCAGTCAAGAGATCTGGGTTAAATCCATCATTCTTTTGCTCACCCATGCTACCCCTGTTTAGACCTGGCCATATGCAAATCAGTCTTGACCCTGTGCCTCATGGGAACAGTCCAGCCTGAACTGCCAAGCCAGGTCCTCCCTGGACTGGAAACAAGCATCCAAGGACCGGTTTTGGGGTTCCACCCCTCAAAAGTCAGGATAGCTTTGTTCAAGTGGCACAGTGAGCCCGGGACCCACGTCTGGGCATACTCGGCACACTTAGGGAAAGAAAGCAAAAGACACACAATTGATGGACGGAATGCAGAACAAATCAAAACATTCACCCCCAGTCAAGAGATCTGGGTTAAATCAATCATTCTTTTGCTCACCATGCCACCCCAGTTTAGACATGGTCATATGCAAATCAGTCTTGACCCTGTGCCTCATGGGAACAGTACAGCCCGAACTGCCAAGCCAGGTCCTCGCTGGACCAGAAACAATCATCCAACGACCAGTTTCGGGGTTTCACCCCTCATCAGCCAGGATAGCTTGATTCCAGTGGCACAGTGAGCCCGGGAGCAACGTCTGGGCATTCCCGGCGCTCTTAGGGCAAGAAATCAAAAGACAGATAGACGGAATGCAGAACAAATCAAAACATTCACCCCCAGTCAAGAGATCTGGGTTAAATCCATCATTGTTTTTCTCCTCCATGCCACCCCAATTTAGACCTGGCCATATGCAAATCAGTCTTGACCCTGTGCCTCATGGGAACAGTTCAGCCTGAACTGCCAAGCCAGGTCCTCCCTGGACTGGAAACAAGCATCCAAGGACCGGTTTTGGGGTTTCACCCCTCATCACCCAGGATAGCTTGTTTCCAGTGGCACAGTGAGCCCGGGACCCACGCCTGGGCATTCCCGGCGCACTAAGGGGAAGAAAGCAAAAGACACACAATTGATGGACGGAATATAGAACAAATCAAAACATTCACCCCCAGTCAAGAGATCTGGGTTAAATCCATCATTCTTTGGCTCACCATGCCACTCCAGTAAAGACCTGGCCATATGGAAATCTGTCTTGACCCTGTGCCTCATGGGAACCGTCCAGCCTGAACTGCTAAGCCAGGTCCTCCCTGGACTGGAAACAAGCATCCAAGGACCGTTTACGGGGTTTAACGCCTCATCAGCCAGGATAGCTTGATTTCAGTGGCACAGTGAGCCTGGGACCCACGTCTGGGCTTCCCCGACGCACTTAGGGCAAGAATGCAAAAGACGGATGGACGGAATGCAGAACAAATCAAAACATTCACCCCCTGTTAAGAGATCTGGGTTAAATCCATCATTCTTTTGCTCACCATGCCACCCCAGTTTAGACCTGGCCATATGCAAATCATTCTTGACCCTGTGCCTCATGGGAACAATCGAGACCGAACTGTCAAGCCAGGTCCTCCCTGGACTGGAAACAAGCAACCAAGGACCGTTTACAGAGTTTTACCCCTCATCAGCCAGGATAGCTTGATTCCAGTGGCACAGTGAGCCTGGGACCCACGTCTGGGCTTCCCCTGCGCACTTAGTGCAAGCATACAAAAGACGGATGGACGGAATGCAGAACAAATCAAAACATTCACCCCCAGTTAAGAGATCTGGGTTAAATCCATCATTCTTTTGCTCCCCATGCCACCCCAGTTTAGACCTGGCCATATGCAAATCAGTCTTGACCCTGTGCCTCATGGGAACAGTCCAGCCTGAACAGCCATGCCAGGTCCTCCCTGGACTGGAAACAAGCATCCAAGGACCGGTTTTGTGGTTTCACCCCTCACCAGCCAGGATAGCTTGATGCCAGTGGCAGAGTGAGCCCCGGACCAACGCCTGGGCATACCCGGCACAGTGAGCCCGGGAGCGACGTCTGGGCATACCCAGTGCACTTAGGGCAAGAAAGCAAAAGACGTATGGGCGGAATGCAGAACAAATCAAAACATTCACCCCCAGTCAAGAGATCTGGGTTAAATCCATCATTCTTTGGCTCACCATTCCACCCCAGGTTACACCTGGCCACAAGCAAATCAATCGTGACCCCGTGCCTCATGGGAACAGTCCAGCCCGAATTGCCAAGCCACGTCCTCCCTGGACCAGAAACAAGCATCCAGGGACCGGTTTCGGGGTTTCACACCTCATCATCCAGGATAGCTTGAGTCCAGTGGCACAGTGAGCCAGGGACCCGCGTCAGGGCATCCAGGGCACACTTACTGCAAGAAAGCAAAAGACACACAATTGATGGACGGAATGCAAAACAAATCAAAACCTTCACCCCCAGTCAAGAGATCTGAGTCAGTCCAGCCCGAACTGCCTATCCAGGTATGTTGGGATTTAGGGGAAGTAGGGCTCGGGTGCCTTCCATTTGTCCCTTTCGTTCTTTTCTGCATGCATGATTGGGTGCACATAGGAAATTGTAGTTAGTCCCTTAGGCTATTCGTATAAAAGGACCTACCTCCAGGATGCCGGTGCTTGGTTTCTTTTACGGTCCCTTGCCTCAGGACTTCCGGTTCCTGCTTTGATTTCCCGGTGCTTTGCTGGTGGATCCTCGGTTCGGACTCTCGTGTGCCTCCTGGATTGGGAGATTGGGCACTCTCATTTCCCTTCATTGAGACTGGTTTTCTTTTGTTCTTGAAATTACTACCTCCCTGCTGTTTGGCCCTGGACGAGTCTTTCATTGGAAACACGGAGTAGTACTTCTTAAGAGGAGAGACGCGGCTGCGTTTCCCCATTCTCCCCGGATTGGACTTCCTGTATGGTTTGGCCTATCCACCTCGTTATGTGTGATTAGGCGGAATTACGAAGGAGCTGAAGATCAGCCGTTTTTCTGTGTTCCTCGCTATTTTTTGTATTAGGGTTTTTTTGTTTCTCTTCTGTGACTCTTTTTCCCCCTCCCTATTCCTTATTTTAGTCTTTAAGTAGAAGGTGTGTTATTTACCTCTGGGGACAAGGCTATATCTGGAATTACCGCAGCCCTCCCTTTGTTATTTTTTCTTCCTACTTCCACTGGACAAGTGGAGTCAACTATTTTGAAGTTTGCTCCTCTTCGTATAGAGCGTCTCCATCCACACGATTGGGTAAGCCAAAGCTTTTGTGGGTTCTTGCGTGCACCTGGTTATGCATGTAGTGGATTTGTGTCATGGTATGAGATCTCAAAGTAATACTTTGTTGTCCCTTCTTATTTTTAAGGTCACGGCTGTGGTCTTCCAATCGCTGGTTGGGTGGTAGACAAGAAAGTACGCTGCAGTACCTGAGCAACCACTGTGTTTTGTTTGTTCCCTGTTTTATTCCCCCACCTTCTCCCTGCATCGGGGTCACCCATCACCCTAATTTTCTAGTCGGGTGTAGGGTGTCTGCGGTGGGGGTAGCGGACTGGGACATTCTTCACTCCTGCAGTGCTGGGCGGGCTGGCAAACGGAACAGAAAACCAAGCCCAAGAATTATTGCACTGCCTGAGTGAAGATGGATGTAAAGGTGGATGGGGTTGAGGTGCCCTCAATGCAGGAATTATTGGCCGCTATAACTACTTTGCAGGCCGAGGTGCAGGGCCTCCGGCAAGAAAATCATGGGTTACAAGCTGAACTTAGTGTGTGCAGAGCACGGGACAGTCCTTGGGGAAGGGGTTGGGCCCGTTCATTAAAGAAAAGGGTCCTCTTGTACAACCTGCTACCTTCCAGTTTGATCGTTCCACAGCTCAGGGAGGGAGTGGAGGACCTCCTATAGCTGTTACCGTAAATACCCCTGTTCCCGTCTCCGCTAGCGGTTCCTGAGAGGTTTTCTGGGGACAGTAGCAAATACGGGGTCTTCATGAATCAGTGTCACCTGCATTTTATGTGTCGTTCTGCTGCCTTCCCCGATGATACCGCAAAGGTGGCGTTTGTTATTTCTTATTTAGCTGGTACGGCAGCTAGTTGGGCCGTCCCTTTGGTAGAGAGTGATGATCCGGTGTTATACAGTTTTCCTGCTTTTAAAGAACAGATGCATAGCCTCTTCGCTAAACACGCATTCATGCAAGCGAGTGATGCGGAGCTTCTTAAATTGAGACAAGGGAAGCAGGATCTGTTAACATACGTAGCCACATTCAATCGTTTGGTAGCAGAAACACACTGGCCCCTTGCAAAAAGGACATCATTGTTTTACCAGGGGTTGTGTGAGGATTTAAAGGATGTGGTGTCACAGGTTGTGAACCCCCTGAAGATTGCACCGAATTTATTGACTTGGTGGTGAAATTAAACCACAGACTGTCGGAACGGAAGGGAGAGAGGACACGGTTTCAGGCTTCTCGAATGGTAGTGGTTAGGGGGGATTCACGGGACACGGGGAATCAAGGCCCGCTCCAGAGCCTATGCAGATAGGGGGGGTTAGAGGTCCATTAACCAGTGTGGAGAAGGAAAGGCGACAAACCCAAAATTTGTGCTTGTATTGTGGAAAAGAAGGGCATTATGCTCTGGAGTGTCCCGTAAAACCATCTAGCTTTTCCACTAACAAGGCAGTAGCGGTTGTAGGGCGATCCAGTGGTAGTTCATCTATTGATGAAGTGTGTGGTAATAACCCTTATGACATTCCAGGTTCAGTACACAGGGTCCCTCGCCATTTTACTGTGACGGCCTGCTTTGTGTTTTCTACTAGTAGTAGGGCTACTCTGTTTGTGTTACTGGACTCTGGTGCCACTGGAAATTTTATGGATATCCAGTTGGCCAAAAGAATGATGGTTCCATGTGTGTACAAGGAACAGCCTGAGCCTGTGAGAGCAATTGATGGGACAGAGCTCTCGTCTGGGTCGATAGTCCGACAGACAGAACCATTACTGGTGATTTGTGATAATGGGCATTCGGAGAGTATTTGTTTCGATCTAATAGATGCCCCTTCCTTTGGCGTTATCCTTGGGGTACCCTGGTTAAAGGCACATAACCCTAGGATAGATTGGGTGAGACGGACAGTGACTTTGGATTCTGAATATTGCCTCCAGCATTGTTATCAGGAGGCTACTGATTGGGTGGTGCCTTTGACCTGTGCAGTGAGGGCTTGTGGAGTTCAGAACCGCATTCCGTTTCCCTTCACTGCTTTTCATGACGTTTTTGATAAGGAACAAGCAAGTGTATTGCCACCTCACCGGCCCTTTGATTGTCGTATTGATTTGGTGCCAGGTGCGGCCTTACCCTGTAGCCGTGTTTATGCGTTATCTGAACCTGAAGAGAAGCATCTGCGGAAGTATTTGGATGAAATGTTAGTTTCTGGTTTTATCCGACCGTCTTCTTCGCCTGTTTCCTCCTCTATCTTTTTCATCCCTAAGAAAGAGGGTGATCTTAGAGCGTGTGTGGATTATAGAGCATTGAATAAAGTGACGATTAAAAACAAGTATCCGCTCCCTCTGATACCTGTGTTACTGGATCAGTTAAGGCATGCAACTGTTTTTACGAAGCTCGATCTGAGGGGCGCTTATCATCTCATTCGGGTCCGCGAGGGCGACGAATGGAAGACCGCGTTTCGTACTAAGTTTGGTTTATTTGAGTATTGTGTTATGCCTTTTGGTTTATGTAACGCCCCTGCCGCTTTTCAGTTTTTTATTAAGAGGTTTTGCGTGAGTACCTGGATGTGAGTGTGATCGTCTATATAGATGATATTTTGGTTTTTTCTAAGTCGCTTGTGGAACACGAACATCATGTGTCTCAGGTGTTGTTGAAATTACGGGAACATCATTTGTTTGTAAAATTAGACAAGTGTACATTCAGTGCTGCAGATGTGGAGTTTTTGGGTTTATTGATCTCCAGCAACGGTATTAAGATGGATCCACGCAAAATCGAAGCCATTGTGAATTGGCCTACTCCTACCGGTGTGAAGGATATTCAGGTTCTTCTTGGGTTCGCCAATTTTTATAGGCGTTTTATTTCACATTTTTCGGATATCATCTCGCCGATGACGGCTTTGTTGAGGAAAGGTGTGTCTTTTGTCTGGTCCTCTGCAGCTCAGTCAGCCTTAGAGCAGTTGATTGTCAGGTTTACGACTGCCCCGGTTTTGATGCATCCGGATCCGGCTCTCCCGTTTTTTGTGGAGGCCGATGCGTCTCAATTAGCTGTAAGTGGGGTGTTGTCCCAGAGAGAGAGTGATATGGGTCTGATGCATCCTATAGCCTTCTTTTCGAAGAAGTTGTTACCGGCTGAGCAGAATTACACTGTGGCGGAGAGGGAGTTGCTTGCAATCAAATTATCGTTTGAAGAGTGGCGTCATCATTTATGGGGTGCTCGTCATCCCATTACGATCTATACAGATCATAAAAATCTGGAATTTTTTCGCTCTGTAAGGGCTTTAACTCCACGGCAAATGAGATGGGTCTTGTTCTTAATGAATATGATTTTTCCATTACGTATAGGCCTGCTGCTCAACAAGTAAAATCAGATGCATTGTCCCGCCTATACGTGAGTCCCGTGGAGGATGTTTCGAACAGTGACAGCAGGCCCATGATATCGGCAGATAGGATTGTGGGGTGTGCCTCAGTAGCGGATTTTTTGGTGAAGGTGGAGGTAGGTCACTTGGATTTGACTCCGTGGTTAACTAATCCGGTTTTTTCTCTGCGAGATGGGTTATTGTACCATGCAGAGAGGTTGTTTGTGCCTCCCGAATTAAGGACGCAGGTACTTACTTGGTGCCATTCTTCGTCGCTTGTTGGGCATCCCGGAATGAATAAGACCAAGGAGATCTGCTTGCGATGGTTTTGGTGGGACACGTTAGGTCATGACGTACAGGTGTTTGTGGCCTCGTGCTCTGTTTGTGCTGTAAACAAGGCTTCGCATATGCCCCCGTCTGGTTTGTTACGTCCATTGCCAGTACCACCCACTCCTTGGCATACTATTAGTATGGATTTTGTGACTGAGCTACCACTGGATTCAGGACATACTACCATATTAGTGGTGGTGGACCTATTTACCAAGACAGCACACTTCATTCCTTTGTCGAAATTGACAACTTCTAAGGAGTTAGCCGAGGTCTTTATAGCTCAGGTTTTGAGATTGCATGGGTTGCCCTCTGTTATTGTGTCCGATAGGGGGGCACAGTTTGTATCCCATTTTTGGACTGAGTTATGTTCGTCTTTACGGATGGAGTTACGGTTATCTTCTGTCTATCATCCACAAACTGATGGGCAGACTGAACGTACTAACCAGACCATGGAACAGTATTTGAGATGTTCATGCTGTCCTCCCTGACGGGTAGTTGGGTAACAGCCCTCCCTTTGGCTGAGTTTGCTTATAATAACAGCTTGCACTCGGCCTTAGGAATGACCCCGTTCTTTTGTTCGATGGGGTTTCATCCCAAAGCCATACCTATACAACCTTCTGAGCGGGTACCTGCGGTGGACACCTTGAGTAGAGTGCTGACTGGGATATGGGAGAAAGCACAAGAGCAGTTATTGGCTTCCAAATTAAGTATGAAGACGCAGGCAGATAGGCATAGGCGTCCTGCTCCCTCATATGCAGTGGGTGACATGGTATGGCTAGCGACGCAGAACTTGAGGTTAGCGGGTCCCAGGAAGTTGCAGCCTCGGTTCGTAGGTCCCTTCCCTATCCTGAAAGTGGTTAACCCGGTGGCGATTAAATTATCCTTGCCTGATGAGAATAGCAGTCATCCAGTGTTTCACACATCCCTGTTAAAACCATGCAATCAGGCCACTCAGGCGTTGCCTCCTCCTCCTCCTGTTGTAATTGACGACCACGAGGAATTTGAGGTGAATGCTATTCTGGATTCCAGAAGGAGACGGGGGAGGTTATTCTATTTGGTGGATTGGAAGGGGTATACCCCGGAGGATCGATCCTGGGAACCGGCCAGTCATGTACATGCACCAAGGTTGGTGCGCCTGTTCCATGTTCGTCACCCTAGTAAACCGAGACCAGTGGAAAGGCGTTTGGGAGGGGGTACTGTTGGGATTTAGGGGAAGTAGGGCTCGGGTGCCTTCCATTTGTCCCTTTCGTTCTTTTCTGCATGCATGATTGGGTGCACATAGGAAATTGTAGGTAGTCCCTTAGGCTATTCGTATAAAAGGACCTACCTCCAGGATGCCGGTGCTTGGTTTCTTTTACGGTCCCTTGCCTCGGGACTTCCGGTTCCTGCTTTGATTTCCCAGTGCTTTTCTGGTGGATCCTCGGTTCGGACTCTCGTGTGCCTCCTGGATTGGGAGATTGGGCACTCTCATTTCCCTTCATTGAGACTGGTTTTCTTTTGTTCTTGAAATTACTACCTCCCTGCTGTTTGGCCCTGGACGAGTCTTTCATTGGAAACACGGAGTAGTACTTCTTAAGAGGAGAGACGCGGCTGCGTTTCCCCATTCTCCCCGGATTGGACTTCCTGTATGGTTTGGCCTATCCGCCTCGTTATGTGTGATTAGGCGGAATTACGAAGGAGCTGAAGATCGGCCGTTTTTCTGTGTTCCTCGCTATTTTTTGTATTAGGGGTTTTTTTGTTTCTCTTCTGTGACTCTTTTTCCCCCTCCCTATTCCTTATTTTAGTCTTTAAGTAGAAGGTGTGTTATTTACCTCTGGGGACAAGGCTATATCTGGAATTACCGCAGCCCTCCCTTTGTTATTTTTTCTTCCTACTTCCACTGGACAAGTGGAGTCAACTATTTTGAAGTTTGCTCCTCTTCGTATAGAGCGTCTCCATCCACACGATTGGGTAAGCCAAAGCTTTTGTGGGTTCTTGTGTGCACCTGGTTATGCATGTAGTGGATTTGTGTCATGGTATGAGATCTCAAAGTAATACTTTGTTGTCCCTTCTTATTTTTAAGGTCACGGCTGTGGTCTTCCAATTGCTGGTTGGGTGGTAGACAAGAAAGTACGCTGCAGTACCTGAGCAACCACTGTGTTTTGTTTGTTTCCTGTTTTATTCCCCCACCTTCTCCCTGCATCGGGGTCACCCATCACCCTGATTTTCTAGTCGGGTGTAGGGTGTCTGCGGTGGGGGTAGCGGACTGGGACATTCTTCACTCCTGCAGTGCTGGGCGGGCTGGCAAACGGAACAAGGTACTCCCTGGACTGGAAACAAGCACCCAAGGACTGGTTTCGGGGTTCCACCCCTCATCAGCCAGGAGAGCTTGATTCCAGTGGCACAGTGAGCCTGGGACCCACGTCTGGGTATAACCGGCGCACTTAGGGCAAGAAAGCAAAAGACACACAATTGATGGACTGAATGCAGAACAAATCAAAACATTCACCCCCAGTCAAGAGATCTGGGTTAAATCCATCATTCTTTTGCTCACAATGCCACCCCAGTTTAGACCAGGCCATATGCAAATCAGTCTTTACCCTGTGCCTCATGGGGACAGTCCAGCCCGAACTGCCAAGCCACGTCCTTCCTGGACCAAAAGCAAGCATCCAAGGACTGGTTTTGGGGTTTCACCCCTCATCAGCGAGGATAGCTTGATTCCAGTGGCACAGTGAGCCCGGGACCCACTTCTGGGCATACCCGGCGCACTTAAGGGAAGAAAGCAAAAGACACACAATTGATGGACGTAATGCAGAACAAATCAAAACATTCACCCCCAGTCAAGAGATCTGGGTAAAATCCATCATTCTTTTGCTCACAATGCCACCCCAGTTTAGACCAGGCCATATGCAAATCAGTCTTTACCCTGTGCCTCATGGGGACAGTCCAGCCCGAACTGCCAAGCCACGTCCTTCCTGGACCAAAAACAAGCATCCAAGGACTGGTTTTGGGGTTTCACCCCTCATCAGCGAGGATAGCTTGATTCCAGTGGCACAGTGAGCCCGGGACCTACTTCTGGGCATACCCGGTGCACTTAAGGGAAGAAAGCAAAAGACACACAATTGATGGACGTAATGCAGAACAAATCAAAACATTCACCCCCAGTCAATCAATCAATCAATCAGGGAATTGTAAGCGCGCTACTCACCCGTGAGGGTCTCAAGGCGCTGAGGGGGTGGGGGGTCCGCAGATCTGTTTAGCCGAAGAGCCAGGTCTTGAGGGTCTTCCTGAAGGTGTTCAGGAGAGGGCGTGTCTGATGTCTGCCGGTAGCCTCGTTCCAGGTCTTGGCTGCAATGTGAGAGAAGGATCTTCCGCCTGCTCTGGCTCTGTGGATGCGTGGGGTTTCGGCCAGTGCGAGGTTGGAAGATCGGAGGTTTCTTTTGGGTACGTGGAAGTTGATTCTGTCGTTGAGGTATTTGGGTCCGTTGTTGTGTAGGAATTTGTAGCGTGAGTGAGGATTTTGAAAGTGACTCTTTTCTCCACGGGGAGCCAGTGGAGACTTCGTAGGTGTTGGCTGATGTGTTCGTGTCGGGGGATGCCGAGGACGAGTCTGGCGGCGGTGTTCTGTATTGTCTGGAGTTTGCGGAGTAGGGACTTGTTGATGCCAGCGTAGAGTGCGTTTCCATAGTCCAGTTTGCTGGTGATGAGTGCATGGGTGACTGTCTTCCTTGACTCAGGGGGGATCCACTTGAAGGTCTTGCGGAGGGTGTTGAAGCAGCTGGGGGTGACGGCGTTGACCTGTCGGTTCATGGTGAGTGATGAGTCGAGTACGATGCCGATGTTCTTGGCGTGGTCTGAGGGGGTAGGTGGGCTTTCGAGGGCAGTCGGCCACCAGGTGCTGTCCCATGCAGAAGGGGTGGTACAGAGGACGAGGACTTCTGTCTTCTCGGCATTGAGCTTCAGGCAGCTGTTGGTCATCCAGACTGCGACGTCTTGCATTCCTTTCTGCAAGTTAAGTTTGGCAGTGGTGGGGTCTTAGGTGAGGGAGAGGATGAGCTGGGTGTCGTCAGCGTAGGATACGATGTTGAGGCCGTGTTGTCAGACGATGGCTGCGAGGGGGGCCATGTAGATGTTGAAGAGGGTGGGGCTCAGTGATGAACCCTGTGGGACTCCGCAGGTGATTTTCGTGGGGTCGGAGAGGAAGGGTGGGAGTCTGATCCTTTGGCTTCTTCCGGTGAGGAATGATCGGATCCAGTCCAGGGCTATTCCTTGTATGCCTGCGTCGTGTAGTCTGGTGACTAGTGTGCAGTGGGAGACGGTGTCGAAGGCCGCTGATAGGTCGAGTAGGATGAGGGCTGCGGAGTGGCCTTGGTCCAGGAGGGTGCGGATGTCGTCTGTGGCAGCGAGTAGGGCGGTCTCTGTGCTGTGGTTGCTTCGGAATCCGGATTGGGACGGGTCGAGGATGGCGTTCTCTTCAATGAATCGTGTCAGTTTCCTATTGACTGTTTTCTCTGCAACTTTGGCTGCAAAGGGGAGGAGCGAGATGGGCCGATAGTTCTTGAGGTCGGTGGGGTCAGCTGTGGGCTTCTTGAGCAGGGGTCTGATTTCTGCGCGCTTCCAGTCGTCTGGGAAGGTGCCTGTTTTGAAGGTGGTGTTGATGGTGCGTTGTAGTTCGGGTGCGATGGCGGCCGCGGCTCTGACGTAGATGTGAGGGGGGCAGGGGTCGGTGGGGGCCCCCGAGTGGATGCTTTTCATGGTCGAGGCGGTGTCTTCGGCCGTGATCGGTGTCCAGTTGGAGATGGTGGGCTGGCTGGTGTTTCTGGGGGGCGGGGGGCCATCTGTGTCGCCTGGTGGATGGTCCATGAAGTTGTCGTAGAGGTTTTTAGGTCTCGCCTAGGCAGTGCGCATGCGCTGCATAGGAGGGTCTTTAGCCGTCGCTCTGCTCATTTTCAAGCACTGCACTCGTGCTTGTGGCGGCATCCACCTTGCGGGAGCGAGCAGCGGCGCACCACAAGCACGAGTGCAGTGCTTGAAAATTAGCAGACTGCTCTCCCAAGCGCGCGCGCGCCTCTCTCCTCGCACACACGTCCCGGCCACTCACTCGCTCCGCTCTCTCCGTCTCCTTTTTGCTCACGCTTCATGTTTCAACGACAAATGCCAGCAGTCGATCAGCTAAAATGTCCACTCTTTATTCCCAGTGGAGTAAGCACTTATTGCAGCACATTAGAGTTGTGTGTGTGAGAAGTTGGCCTGGCATATGCTGTCCACTAGTTCTAGTGGGCACCTTGCACCAGTCCAAACGACCTTTATTGATGATAGGTTTAAAGACAACCTTTATTGAAAGCTATCCTAGTGGTAGCTATGGAGAGCAGCCTTCAGGCTAAGTCTTGAAGGAGTGTAAAGCTAGTTGTTTTACCAATTGTAATCCCGTGAATGACCAAATGAAAGGAGAACCACACCAGGTATATATATAAAATATATGTATTTTATTACTAAACACTACCCACTAGTCTCTTTATGAGGCTAGAGGTCAAAGTACACAAGTTACAAGTCAAATAGCACAGTAAATTAGCACAATATACGATTAGCCCTAGGGGCGTACCAAACCATATATTAAGAAAGTGGTATAAGAACCACGACTTAAGAAGACACAAGGCCTAGAGCCTGTAGAATCGCTGGGACCCCAAGGAACCACCCAAGGTAGTGACACAGGGGACCCACGGGGGGTGTGTGCAGTGTGTGAACACAGCCGCGAGCTCCGTTAAAGTCTATGGGAAAGTCGCGGTCAGAGTTTTAGAGTTTAAGGACACTTAGAAATGGACTAGGACAAAACCCTCTTGGACTTAGACAGTTCTAGGGTTACCACCCACGGGAGCACCGGAGTACTCGAGTTACGTCACCCAGGGAAGCCGGGTGCATAGGTGTCGAATGGTGTCGGGTCGCGTCGTCGATTTCAATGGCAGCCTGCGAAGAAGTGCTGCTGCCGGGATGATGCGAAGTGTCCGAAGAGATCCAAGCCTGGATCGGAGATGAGAAGAACCTGAAAGCAGAGGGGACAGAGTCTGGGTCACTTGCCAGTGACCACGGGCACGATAGGCGGATGCCCACCGATGTCGGGTGATTCAGGTGAAAGAGGTGAAGCTTGACTCTTCAGCCACGAGGCCCCGGAGATGTTGACGACAACCAGGAGCTGGATTCGAGCTGTCCCACAAAGGATGTCGAGTGCTGCAGTGTTGGTGTCCGGATTGAACACAACAACCCTTGGCAACAGCAACCCACGCAGAAAGGAGAAAGATGCTTCGGGGCAGACCAGCAAGGTCTGACAGACTCAACACTCGGTGGGGAGTCAGGGCATGTCTGGATCAACCAGGAAAACCCAAATAAAATCAGAGTTGCCTTCACAGGGACCCACCAGTCGACGGACCAGGGATCGCAAAGGTGCCTCAAGCGGAAATGCAAGAAGCAGGCCCACTGAACACTCGTGGAGTGTAGGCTCACAATCTTCTACGCAAATAGTGCTCGGGGCCTGGGCTACAAGTAACCCAAAGCAGGACTTCAAGAGATGTCGAGAAGTCAATGCACTAGCAAATGTGCACGGTGTCCAGGAGTTCCGGTTCCACGTCACTCGTGAGGGCTGCGGGTCTCAGCTTTGCTGGGGACTCGGGTCGGCCTCTGAGAAGTCTGGAAATCCTCTTCCTGGGCTGCAGGTACTTCGGAGTCCAGCGGGAGCTTCGGAGATGCAGACCAGCAAATGCTTCATTGGTGCCTGCCAAGCAGGGGAGTCACTCCTTGACCCCAAGGGAGATTTCTTCTGTCCTCTAATCTTTAGTAGAGCGTCTAAGTTCCAGGATTCAGTTGCAGAGTTTCGTCCAGGGATCTCTAAAGTCCTGTTGCCAGGGGTTCCTTACTTATACCTAAGAAAGGGGTTGGACTAACTCTGGGGACCCACCTATGGGAGGGTTTGGAAAGAGGGGTGGCTACACCCATTTCCTTTGTCCAGTTTCGTGCCAGAGCAGGGGCTGGCAGCCCCTGCAACCGGTTTGAACTGGGGTATGCACGAGGACACCAAATGTGTCCCCAGTGCAGGACTTCAAAGCACTCAGAGAGTGCACCCACGCAGACCCAATACACTAAAGCCTGTCTGGGAAGTGGTAACACCTCCCTACGACAGGAAACCTATTGTCCAGGCCTCCCCTGCCAGAGTTTCGGTCAGCAGTGGGAGGTCAGACTCGTGTCTGTGGCTGCAGCATCCATTTTGTGATGCCAGGGCTCTGTTTAGCTGGTACCGGGTATACCAGTGCTGTCATGTCTCTCCCTCTAGAAGGGTGGGATAATACTCCCACACCAGTTACTGTTGGGGGGGTATGATTCCAAGGTGTTTGACACCAAGCATGACATGTTTCCGTGCAGCCATCCCAAAGTTAGCATTTACCGTTTAAGATATAATGCACTTAAGAGTATATGGTCAGGCTGCACCACAGACAACCCCGGAGAGGAGATTCCGAAGGCTGCAGAGGGGCTCTGCTCAAGCAGGGGCACCCTCTCACATAAAACCAGGCACCCTGCCTTCAGGATTGATAAGGCCTGCCATAGGGGTGACTGATAGGTTTATATGTGCAGTGATAGGGTGAGATAGAGTGAACCTATATCTCAGTAAGGGGTGCAAGCACCACCTCACTCAGGCTGCTGTAGCAGTCCTGTGGTGTCATTTTGGAGGGCCTTCCAGGGGTGGCATAATACATACTGCAGCCCCTGGTAGGCCTCTGGGGTACCTATGCCCTGGGTACATAGTATACCATATACTAGGGACTTATAAGGGCACCCCAGAATCCAATCTGGAGTGTACCTAAGGTACTAGGAATTCATTTAGAGAGGAAGCAGCTAGGCTGGGGTCCTGGATAGCAGGGCCCCAGCCAGACTAAAGTCGAAAAACAGTGAAGCACCAGCAAAAAGTGGGGGTAACAATAAGAGGCAGATCCTACTCTCCTACACAACCCCCCCCCAAATGCAGGGACATTAAACTAACCTTGACCAGTTGAGTCTTCATGTTCTAAGTGGAAATATCTGGAGAGTCCATCTGCATTGGCATGGCTACTCCCAGGTCTATGTTCCACTGTATAGTCCATCCCCTGTAGGGAAATGGACCACCTCAAAAGTTTGGGGTTTTCACCCTTCATCTGTTTTAGCCATAAGAGGGGCTTATGGTCTGTCTGAACAAGGAAGTGAGTGCCAAACAAGTATGGCCTCAACTTCTTCAGAGCCCAAACCACAGCAAAGGCCTCCCTCTCAATGGCTGACCAACGTTTCTCTCTGGGGGTCAGCCTTCTGCTAATAAAAGCTACTGGCTGATCCTGACCTTCATCATTCAACTGTGATAGTACAGCCCCTACCCCCAACTCAGATGCATCTGTCTGCACAATGAACTTTTTGGAGTAATCAGGACTTTTCAGAATGGGAGCAGGGCACATGGCCTGCTTCAGGTCATCAAATGCCTTTTGACATCTAACTGTCCACTGAACCTTTTTTGGCATTTTCTTAGAGGTTAAGTCATTCAGGGGTGTCACTATTGATCCATACCCCTTGACAAATCTTCTGTAATACCCAGTCAGGCCTAAGAAGGCTCTCACTTGAGTCTGGGTAGTTGGAGCAACCCAGTCCATGATGGTCTGGATTTTGCTCTGCAATGGTTGAACCTGGCCTCCACCCACAAGGTGGCCCAGGTACACAACCTGACTCTGCCCTATCTGGCACTTTGTGGCCTTGATAGTTAGGCCTGCCTTTTGCAGGGCCTCCAAAACATTTCTGAGGTGGACCAGGTGATCCTCCCAGGTGGAGCTAAATCCAGCACTATCATCTAGATATGCTGCACTATAGGCTTCCAGACCTGTAAGGACTGTGTTCACCAACCTCTGAAAAGTGGCAGGTGCATTCTTCAAACCAAAGGGCATCACCACAAATTGGTAAAGCCCACCAGGGGTAGAAAATGCAGTTTTTGGCTTTGCATCATCAGCTAGTCTGATCTGCCAGTAGCCAGCTGTCAGGTCAAATGTGCTTAGATACTTGGCTGAGGCCAAAGTGTCTATTAGCTCATCTGCCCTGGGGATTGGATGGGCATCAGTCCTAGTGACTGCATTGAGGCCTCTGTAGTCCACACAAAACCTCATCTCTCTCTTACCATCTTTGGTGTGAGGTTTAGGCACCAGGACTACTGGGCTAGCCCAAGGGCTATCTGAGGGCTCAATGACTCCCAGTTCCAACATTTTCTGGACTTCTGTCCTGATACAGTCCCTGACTTGGTCAGGTTGCCTGTAAATCTTACTTTTAACAGGCAGACTGTCCCCAGTGTCCACTTCATGAGTGCACCAGGTGGTCTGACTTGGAGTCAGAGAGAACATGTGTCTGAACTGATTGAGCACCTGTCTACAATCAGTTTGCTGCTGGGCAGTGAGGCTGCCTGCCAAGGCTACACCATCTACTGACCCATCATCAGGGTTCTGTGAGAGCAGGTCAGGGAGTGGATCACTCTCTTCCTCCTGTCCCTCATCAGTTGCCATGAGCAAGCCCATGTCAGCCCTGTCCACATATGGCTTCAGCCTGTTGACATGGAGCACCCTATGGGGGCTCCTGGGAGTTCCCAGGTCTACCAAATAGGTAACCTCTCCCTTCTGCTCAACAATGGTATGGGGGCCACTCCACTTGTCTTGGAGGGCTGCTGGGGCCACTGGCTCCAGCACCCACACCTTCTGCCCTGGCTGGTAAACAGTCAGCACAGCCTTTTGGTCATGCCAGGCTTTCTGTAATTCCTGGCTAGCCTCAAGGTTTTTGGTTGCCTTTTTCATATACTCAGCCATCCGGGAGCGGAGACCAAGTACATAGTCCACTATGTCCTGTTTAGGGGTTTGAGAGGTAACTCCCAACCTTCCTTCACCAGACACAATGGACCCCTAACAGGATGGCCAAACAAAAGTTCAAAAGGGCTGTAGCCAACCCCCTTCTGTGGCACCTCCCTGTATGCAAATAAAAGGCAGGGCAAGAGTATGTCCCATCTTAACCTAAGCTTTTCTGGGAGCCCTTTAATCATGCCCTTTAAGGTTTTGTTGAATCTCTCAACTAAACCATTGCATTGTGGGTGATAGGGTGTGGTGAATTTATAATTCACTCCACACTCCTTCCACATTGCAGTCAAGTAGCTGGACATAAAGTTTGCACCTCTGTCAGATACTACCTCCTTAGGAAAGCCCACTCTTGAGAAAATTCCCAGGAGGGCCCTGGCCACCACAGGAGCTGTAGTGGTCCTAAGGGGAATGGCTTCTGGGTACCTGGTGGCATGATCCACCACCACCAGGATAAATCTGTGCCCAGATGCTGTTTGGGGATCCATGGGACCAACTATGTCAATCCCCACCCTCTCAAAGGGAACCCCCACCACAGGTAGTGGTATCAGGGGGCCTTTGTGGTGCCACCTGCCTTCCCACTGGCTTGGCAGGTTACACAGGAGCGACAAAACTCCTTGGTGTCTTCAGACATGTGGGGCCAGTGAAAGTGAGGGACAATTCTGTCCCAAGTCTTGTTCTGGCCCAGGTGACCTGCTAAAGGAATATCATGGGCTAGTGTCAATAGGAAGCCCCTGAACTTCAGAGGTATAACCAACCTCCTGGCTGTTCCAGGCTTGGGGTCTCTACTCTCTGAGTACAGGAGTCCATCATCCCAATATATCTTATGGGTACCACTAGCATTCCCAGCAGCCTTAGGAGCAGCTTGCTGTCTGAGGGGTTCAAGAGAGGGGCAGTTCAGCTGCTCCTGGCTCAGATCTGCCCTGGAAGGGCCCCCTGCCCCCAAGAACTCAACCTGATCAGGTTCAAGCTCCTCTGGGACAGTTCCTTCTTCAGGCCTGAGATCATCTTCCTCAAAAGACTGATCTTCCTCCTGAGCCAAGGGGAAGGCACTGCCTTAACCCTACTGCTCCTCCTCTTGGAAGGCACCTGGTCCATTATTCCAGAATCCAGGGCCTGTTCAGCTTTTGACATTTTTGCCTGTGACCTAGTCCCAGCAAAGACATGTGCAGGGATCCCTAGCATTTCTGCATGTGTCCTGAGCTCCACCTCTGCCCAAGCTGAGGTTTCAAGATCATTGCCAAGCAAGCATTCGACTGGTAGGTCTGCACTCACCACAACCTTCTTAAGGCCAGTTACCCCTCCCCAGGAGAAGTTAACAACTGCCAGAGAATGGTCTGTTCTGACATTGCTAGCATCGGTCACTTGGTACATTTCACCAAGTATAATCTGCTCAGGATCCACAAGATCTTTTGTCACCATTGTGACACTTGCTCCTGTGTCCCTGAATGCCAAAGCCTCTCTTCCATTAATTAAAGGCTGTTGTCTGTATTTGCCCAAGTTATTGGGACTCACAAAGGGGACATATCCATGCCCCCATCACAGACTAGGACAGCCTGAGTTGGCACTCTGACTAGGCCAGAGTCCATCTCAGTACCCAGGGTCAACCCTACTACACCCTTATTCTGAGTACTTCCACCACCATTTGTAGCTGGACTAGGGGGAACAGTTGCCTTAGGGGCAATGGTGGCTGGATTAGAGTCTTTGGCCTTGGTGCAGTCACTGGTCCAGTGAGTTTTCTGCTTACAGATTTTGCACCAAGGTTTCCTTTGACCTTTTCCTTTAGTAGATTGGGATTCCCCACCAGATGCAGATTTTTGGGGACCTTGAGAAGACTTCTGGTCTTTACCCTTCTCCCCACCCTTGTCAGAGTTTTTGGTATCCTGCTTCTTCTGGTCACCACCTTGGTTCTGTACCTTCTGCTTCACCCTGGTTCTGACCCATTTGTCTGCCTTCTTTCCCAATTCTTGGGGAGAGGTCAGATCAGAGTCTACCAGGTGCTGATGCAACAGCTGATTTTGGCAGTTATTAAGAATCTGCTCCCTCATGATTAAATTATACAATCCTTTGAAATCACACACCTTACTGCCCAGTAACCAACCTTCCAGAGCCTTAGTAGCACAATCTACAAAGTCCACCCAGTCCTGTGTCTGTGCCTTTTGGGTATCTCTGAACTTTAACCTGTATTGCTCAGTGGTTAGGCCAAACCCATCTATCAGTGCACTCTTCAGGACATGGTAATCATCAGCATCCTCTTCTCTTACAGTGAGGAGCTTGTCTCTACCTTTGTCTGCAAAGGAGAGCCACAAGATTGCTGCCCACTGCTCCTGGGGGACCCTCTGAACTTTACAGGCCCTTTCCAGTGCAGTTATCCATTTGTGGATGTCATCCCCACTCTGGTAGGGAGGGACAATCTTGCTCAGGTTTCTATGGTCATAAGACCTTTCCCTATCCCTAGGGAAGTTGTTGCCACCATGGGACTCTAGTCCCAACTTTTTTCTTTGTCTATGAAGCTCTAGGGACTCCCTGTGTATAGCCAACTGCTCTTTTCTGATCCTCAGCTGAGCTTCCTCATACTTGAGCAGTCTCATGAGAGGATTCCCTCCTATGAGAGGAAACAGAGGTCCCTATTGAGGTGTCAGAATGGTTAGACTCCTCTGAAGGAGATCTTGCCCTTCTAGGCACCCTCACAACTCTTCCTGGGGGGACAAAGGGGAGGTCATTCTGATCCTCCTCCTCAACTGCAGGAGGAGCTGGTTTTTCCAGGGAAAGATCATTGTCATCTTCTTGGCCAGCTTCAGAGGTCAGGTCCTGGGTTTCTTCACTCCTGGGCCCTTCCTCTGGTGCTGTTCCACCCACTCTGCCTACCTCTTCAGACCCTGAGGCCTGCCTGAGATCATCTAACACTAGCATCTCTATGAGGCGTTGGGTGTTTGCAGTTTTTCCTGGCTTCATCTTCCTAGCATTGCACAATGCTCTCAATTCCAAGAATTGGAGATTGTCATACTGGGATGGGGGAAGCCCAGTGGCTTCTGGCAGGGACTCAGTGGTTCCTGGCTTTGAAGACATCACTAGTGAGGTGTGGTGTATGCACTACCTACTCTAGTGTGGCCTACTAAACTCTCTTGAGTTGTAGAAAGGGTGTGCTAAGAAGCCCTTGACACACAACTCTAAGTTCAGTAGAACTTACTGTATTGCTAAGCTTGAATTTATATGTACCTCTGGTACCTTTAGTGGTTTTCAGTTAGTCATACACTTGAGATTATCTGGTAAAACAAAGGCAAGCTTGAATCCAACCGCTGCACACCAATGTGAGAAGTTGGCGTGGCATATGCTGTCCACTAGTTCTAGTGGGCACCTTGCACCAGTCCAAACGACCTTTATTGATGATAGGTTTAAAGACAACCTTTATTGAAAGCAATCCTAGTGGTAGCTATGGAGAGCAGCCTTCAGGCTAAGTCTTGAAGGAGTGTAAAGCTAGTTGTTTTACCAATTGTAATCCCGTGAATGACCAAATGAAAGGAGAACCACACCAGGTATATATATAAAATATATGTATTTATTACTAAACACTACCCACTAGTCTCTTTATGAGGCTAGAGGTCAAAGTACACAAGTTACAAGTCAAATAGCACAGTAAATTAGCACAATATACGATTAGCTCTAGGGGCGTACCAAACCATATATTAAGAAAGTGGTATAAGAACCACGACTTAAGAAGACACAAGGCCTAGAGCCTGTAGAATCGCTGGTACCCCAAGGAACCACCCAAGGTAGTGACACAGGGGACCCACGGGGGCTGTGTGCAGTGTGTGAACACAGCCGCGAGCTCCGTTAAAGTCTATGGGAAAGTCGCGGTCAGAGTTTTAGAGTTTAAGGACACTTAGAAATGGACTAGGTCAAAACCCTCTTGGACTTAGACAGTTCTAGGGTTACCACCCACGGGAGCACCGGAGTACTCGAGTTACCTCACCCAGGGAAGCCGGGTGCATAGGTGTCGAATGGTGTCGGGTCGCGTCGTCGATTTCAATGGCAGCCTGCGAAGAAGTGCTGCTGCCGGGAAGATGCAAAGCGTCCGAAGAGATCCAAGCCTGGATCGGAGATGAGAAGAATCTGAAAGCAGAGGGGACAGAGTCTGGGTCACTTGCCAGTGACCACGGGCACGATAGGCGGATGCCCACCGATGTCGGGTGTTTCAGGTGAAAGAGGTGAAGCTTGACTCTTCAGTCACGAGGCCCCGGAGGCGTCGACGACAACCAGGAGCTGGATTCGAGCTGTCCCACAAAGGATATCGAGTGCTGCAGTGTTGGTGTCCGGATTGACCACAACAAGCCTTGGCAACAGCAACCCATGCAGAAAAGAGAAAGATGCTTCGGGGCAGACCAGCAAGGTCTGAGAGACTCACCACTCGGTGGGGAGTCAGGGCACGTCTGGAGCAACCAGAAAAATCTAAATAAAATCAGAGTTGCCTTCACAGGGACCCACCAGTTGACGGACCAGGGATCGCGAAGGTGCCTCGAGCGGAAATGCAAGAAGCGGGCCCACTGAACACTCATGGAGTGTAGGCTCACAATCTTCGGTGCAAATGGTGCTCGGGGCCTGGGATACAAGTAACCCAAAGCAGGACTTCAAGAGATGTCGAGAAGTCAATGCACTAGCAAATGTGCACGGTGTCCAGGAGTTCCAGTTCCACGTCACTCGTGAGGGCTGCGGGTCTCAGCTTTGCTGGGGACTTGGGTCTGCCTCTGAGAAGTCTGGAAATCCTCTTCCTGGGCTGCAGGTACTTCGGAGTCCGGCAGGAGCTTCGGAGATGCAGACCGGAAAATGCTTTGTTGGTGCCTGCCAAGCAGGGGAGTCACTCCTTGACCCCAAGGGAGATTTCTTCAGTCCTCTAATCTTTAGTAGAGCGTTGAAGTTCCAGGATTCAGTTGCAGAGTTTCGTCCAGGGATCTCTAAAGTCCTGTTGCCAGGGGTTCCTTACTTATACCTAAGAAAGGGGTTGGACTAACTCTGGGGACCCACCTATGGGAGGGTTTGGAAAGAGGGGTGGCTACACCCATTTCCTTTGTCCAGTTTTGTGCCAGATCAGGGGCTGGCAGCCCCTGCAACCGGTTTGAACTGGGGTATGCACGAGGACACCAAATGTGCCCCCAGTGCAGGACTTCAAAGCACTCAGAGAGTGCACCCACCCAGCCCCAATACACTAAAGCCTGTCTGGGAGGTGGTAACACCTCCTTACGACAGGAAACCTATTGTCCAGGCCTCCCCTGCCGGAGTTTCGGCCAGCAGTGGGAGGTCAGACTCGTGTCTGTGGCTGCAGCATCCATTTTGTGATGCCAGGGCTCTGTTTAGCTGCTACCGGGTATACCGGTGCTGTCATGTCTCTCCCTCTAGAAGGGTGGGATCATACTGCCACACCTGTTACTGGTGTGAGGGTATGATTCCAAGGTGTTTGACACCAAACACGACATGTTTCCGTGCAGCCATCCCAAAGTTAGCATTTACCGTTTAAGATATAATGCACTTAAGAGTATATGGTCAGGCTGCACCACAGACAACCCCGGAGAGGAGATTCCGAAGGCTGCAGAGGGGCTCTGCTCATGCAGGGGCACCCTCTCACATAAAACCAGGCACCCTGCCTTCAGTATTGATAAGGCCTGCAATAGGGGTGACTGATAGGTTTATATGTGCAGTGATAGGGTGAGATAGAGTGAACCTATATCTCAGTAAGGGGTGCATGCACCACCTCACTCAGGCTGCTGTAGCAGTCCTGTGGTGTCATTTTGGAGGGCCTTCCAGGGGTGGCATAATACATGCTGCAGCCCCTGGTAGGCCTCTGGGGTACCTATGCCCTGGGTACATAGTATACCATATACTAGGGACTTATACGGGCACCCCAGAATCCAATCTGGAGTGTACCTAAGGTACTAGGAATCCATTTAGAGAGGAAGCAGCTAGGCTGGGGTCCTGGATAGCAGGGCCCCAGCCAGACTAAAGTCGAAAAACAGTGAAGCACCAGCAAAAAGTGGGGGTAACCATAAGAGGCAGATCCTACTCTCCTACAGTGTGCTCCACAAAGAAACCGTTCACCAAAAGTTCGGCTCTTTCTCTTATTTTACTGTTTAACAAGCTTTCAATAATCCAGTGTCTGTATTTGTCAGGATGATAGCATGACTAGTCTTAGAAGTCTAGGCTTGTTCTTTCAGACTCCTCCAGCGTTTGAGTTTGAGACGGGTTTTCTTGACTGGTCGTGGGGGTACACCTATTGCGGAACCTCCCCGCCCTCGAGGATGCGTGCAGTTGATGTGTCTGTTGACATCAGGGACATGCGCTTTCGATGACTGCGGCCTGCAGCCGGCGTGTTCTTACCATTCAAGGTCTGCCGCCCGTCTTTCTGTGCCTCCCGGGAGTGCCTGTCCTTCTACCGGACGCCTTCGACCGACTCAGTCGGGATCTGTCATCGATGGAGTACTGATGCGTCTATTGTAGAGAGGGACTTGTTCTGCACACTCCTGCCATCTAGTGGCTCAATCGGGAATAGTTTGAATGAGTATGAATCAAACTCTGAGGATGTTTAAAGCTTCAAACGCCAACATCAGATGACTGAGGATTTTGCAATAGCATCCCAGTTCTTATCTGAGCCACGAGCATGTTATGTTTTTTAAAAGTTCTTATAATTATTATTTCCCTTCTGACCTTCTGTGTTCATGACGGCGCCGAGTGGCAGAGACTCCACTCCGGAATCTTCTTTGGGGAAGGAATTGTATTTCATTTTTTATTTTCTGCGAGGTCTGGCCATTTTTTTCTTTTTAGTACTTTAGTATTGTTTTTTATTATTGATTTTATTGGCTTGCCGTGGGGCGGTACCCTGCTCATGTACACTAATTTAGTACTATACTAATGAAACAAAATAGTTTAAAGTTTTAACGCTGACATTAAAACTGCTTTTATATTTGCACTGGTCTTTGGGTTCACGCTGTGTTTTCCCGTATTAAAAAAAAATTGAGCCAGTAACTGCACTAATAGCTATTTGTTTTGTGGCATTCCTTATCAGTGCCTATTAGCTCATGCATGCTCCACACACAGCATCACTCGATAAATGCTACACAAAATTCACTTTCAAAGATGTGTGGAACGCGTGCGTTTTCACGTTAAATTGCGTTTTGTCCCAGTAATTTCCATGCAGTCTGTAGTTTCTTACAATTCTCAGCAGCAGTAGAGTGGTTGTGACACAAGAGCCACTGTCTGTCCTCCGTCACACCTACACACAAGCTGCTCGCTTCACCCTCCCTCCCCTTGTTACTACTAGCAACCCGGCAGACATTCCACCGAGCAGCGCGCGCTGCTTTCTAAAGCACGAGCCGCCGAGCTCAGTGAATTCATTCCTCGGTGAAGGATGCCAGCGCGCCACCGAAGAACCGTCCTTCCTGTGTGCACGGTCCTGCGTCCACTGCCCTGAATGCACCACCTCTGTGCACTGTCGTATGTGTACTGTCCTGTGTGCACGTCCCGTGTGCACTGCCCTGAATGCACCACCTCTGTGCACTGTCCTACATGTCCTGTCCTGTGTGCACTTTCCCCACTGACAACAAAGCCTCTCTATTGTGTTCAATCTCGGGGGTGCTACTGTGGCAGGGCAATGCCCGAGTGCTTCTGTCTGTGGTACTCCCTGCCCCCACAGTTGGCAACCCTCCCCGGGCACTTACAATATGTCCATCTAGCGCTTGGTGCCCGGGAGGGAGCAGTGCCTCGGCCCTGCAGTCTACCAGCATGTGCAAGTGATGTGTATACATGTGCACACTGGTGAGGCAGCCGCGGGTTCGCGTTCAGTCTCGGCTGCAGTTGGGGTGGGCGGTGCCAACCTTAGAAGTACAGAGTGATCCGGCCTAATGTCGGCATGTCTGGGCCTCGCGGCCGAAAGGAATCTGGGTGAAAGTTACGCCTCGGTGCATTCTTCGAGCCCGCTCCGTGGGGTGAGGGGAGGACCGCCTTCCCTGGTACATTTGTAGGATACAGCAGACTGGCATTTATATAAATAACTTTACATAACGGCAAGGTGGCTGCTGCAGGCCCTTGCACCCTGTTGTACCAGTAAGTACATGTCCTTGTAAGCGAGCTGCTTCTCATGCGCTTTGTGAATGGCAAAAATAGTAATTGTATAGCTATTCAATCCCTGGCGGCACACCACCCAGGATTATATGCTGCATAGCTAAGCACTTATAAGGTCCCAAAGGCGAGACCTATTGGCTATGCCAATGCTTGTTGATCTTGAGGTGGAAATAGGTTCCAAGCTTGTCACAGAGGTCTTGGGATGGGGTGATGTCTGTGGCTTCGCTGCGTGGGTTGGTGAATTCTTGAATGACACTGAAAAGTTCCTTGGAGTTGGTGGAATTGGCCAGGATTTTGTTGTGGATGAAGTTCCTCTTGGTGGCTCTGATCTGGTTCTGGTAGTCCGTCATGGCGTCCTTGTAGGTGGTGTGGTTTTCGGTTGTCTTGGTGTTTCTCCAGTTCTTCTCCAGGCGTCTGCAGGTGCGTCTGGCTTCTTGGAGAGCGGTGGTGAACCAGGCGGCTTTCCTTGGGTGTTGTCTGTCGGGGTTGTGTAGCGGGGTGAGCTCGCCTGCGCAGTTGGAGATCCAGGTGTGGAGTTTTCTGGCTGCGTCATTTGCGTCGGGTGCCTAGGTGTGGTTGTCTCAGGTGAGGGTGGAGTTAAGTTGCTCGTCGGTAACCTTGCTCCAGTTCCTTCGTGGTGGGTGTGGGGCTGGTTTGGGTGCCTTGGGTTTGTTGATGGCGAAGTGTACGCAGTGGTGGTCGGTCCATGGCGGCTGCGTTGTGTGGCTGAATTGGACGCTGTTTCCTACCGCGAAGATGGGGTCGAGGGTGTGTCCTGCTCTGTGGGTCGGTGTGTTGATGAGTTGTTTAAGTCCGATGCTGGCGAGGTTGTCACGAAGGAAAGTGGAGTTGGGGTCGCTGGGGTTGTCGAGGTGGAAGTTCAGGTCTCCAATGAGTATGTAGTTTGTTGAGGCGATGGCATGGGGTGCGATGAAGTCGGTGATGGTGGTGGCGAAGGGTGTTCGGGGGCCGAGGGGTCTGTAGACTAGGGTTCCTCGGAGTGTGGCTTTGGGGGTGGTCTGGATCTGGAAGTGCAGGTGTTCGGCGGAGGGGAAGGTTTTGCTGGAGGTGGTGAGGCTGAGGGTGCTCTTGTGGGCGATGGCGAGGCCCCCTCCTGGGTGGTTGGGGCGGTCTTTCCTCTGGATCTTGTATCCGTCTGGGATGGCGGTTCTGATGTCGGGGGCGGAGGATGCGTTGGTCCAGGTCTCTGTGAAGAAGGCAATGTTGGGCGAGAGAGAGTCGAGTAGGTTCCAGATTTCCATGGCGTGTTTGTGTACGGAGCGTACGTTGAGGAGGATGCATTTTAGGGTGTCGCCGGGGTGAGGGTCTGGCAGCAGTGGAGGCAGGAGAACTGGCCGTGGGTCATGTTCGGCGAGGCCTGTTGGCATTCTCGAA
Organism: Calotriton arnoldi; assembly: GCA_963921515.1. NCBI lineage: Eukaryota > Metazoa > Chordata > Amphibia > Caudata > Salamandridae > Calotriton > Calotriton arnoldi. The sequence goes on from CAWUFW010012152.1 coordinate 297,294, forward strand.
GTCTTCCAGGGTTGAGTGCGAGGAGGGTGGTGGTGTCGTAGCGATGGGTAGTGGGAGGTCCAGCGTTCCTGGCGCTGGCCGCGGTCGGGTCACGGACGGGCGCAGACAGGCTTGCCTTTGGCGCGCCGGCGTCGCGCCCACTGCGGTCGCGCAGCGGCCGCCATTAAGTAGGGGAGGTGGGAGGGAGGAGAGGCTGGGAGGCGGGAGCAGGGGAATTCCGGGGGAATTCCAGGGGGGAGGGGCCGCAGGGGCAGCAGCGGCGAAGGGAACAGGCAGGCACGAGAAAATAAAAACAGTGGTGGAATTAGAGCAAGACACAGATGGGCACAATAACAGTGGCACAACAGGGAAAAAATTAAGAAAAAAACGGCTGAGAAAGGTTACGGTGGTGGCAGGCAGTCTGGTCCCAGTTGGAGTGGGCAGCAGGTGCAGGAGCGGGCAGCAGCCTCAAACCTCCCAAGGAGGAGGTCGGGGTCTGGAGGCAAGAGACGGCACAGCGGAGCTGCGGGGAGAGAGTGGACCTAGACCGAGGGACAATCGGAGTCAAGAGATCTGGGTTAAATCCATCATTCTTTTGCTCACCATGACACCCCAGTTTAGACATGGCCATATGCAAATGAGTCTTGACCCTGTGCCTCATGGGAACAGTACAGCCCGAACTGCCAAGCCAGGTCTTCCCTGGACCGGAAACAAGCATCCTGTTCAGCCAGGATAGCTTGATTCTAGTGGCACAGTGAGCCCGGGACCCACGTCTGGGCATACCCGGCGCACTTAGGGCAAGAAAGCAAAAGACGGATGGACGGAATGCAACACAAATCGAAACATTCACCCCCAGTCAAGAGATCTGGGTTAAATCCATCATTCTTTTGTTCACCATGTCTGGGCATACCCGGCACACTTAGGGCAAGTAAGCAGAAGACACACAATTGATGGACAGAATGCAGAACAAATCAAAACATACACACCCAGTCAAAAGATCTGGGTTATATTTTCCATTTCCATTTTGTCCATTTATAGAGCGCTTGGTTATCCCGCCGGTGTGTCCCGCGCTAATAGCAGATTCTCAGATGACAGAGAAAGGGTAGGAGATACAGTTTGCATGTTTGCCAGTTCTAGATACCTGTTGGAAAAGCCATGTTTTTAGCCTTTTCCTAAAGGCAGCTTCACATGGTTCAGTTCTCATCTCAACAGGCAACGAGTTCCAGTGTTTGGCAGCTAAAAGTCTGAAAGATTTTCCACCCATTCTGGCTTTCCTGAATCTAGGCACATTTACTAGCGCCTTTCCCTCTGATCTTAAAGTTCTCCTGGGAAAGCATGCTGTTATCATGGTTTGTAGGTACTTTGGACTTTTATTGGCCAGAATGCGATGACAGAAACACATTGCCTTAAATAATATCCTTTTTTCCACAGGCAGCCAGTGTAGATTGATTAAGGCTTTTGTAGTAGAAGATTTTTTTGGGAGATTCAGCACTAGGCGGGCAGCTGCATTCTGAATTGATTGTAGCTTTCTTAGTCTTTTTTTAGATACGCCAAGATACAGAACATTTCCGTAATCAATCTGAGCGGTAACCACTGCATGTCCTACGGTTTTTCTGGCCTGGATTGGAAGTAGGTCCAAAAGCTTCCTAAGGGTTTTCAGTGTTCCAAAACATTTCCCCGTTACTTTTCGAATTTGGCTATCATACGTCAATTTGGAGTCAAGCCATATCCACCAAGTTCTTGACTTCTGTTTTGGGAGTTGGGAGTTGGCCCAGCGTCTGAGGCCACCAAGCAGATGTCCATACCGATGGCGCTCCTCCCACTATCATCACCTCTGTTTTACTGCCATTAAGTTTAAGGCAGTGATTTGCCATCCATGCTGTAACCTCTTCCATACAATGGGAAAATTGGTGGGCGATGATGTCCGGGTTTTGAGATAGTGTGATGATAAGCTGAGTATCATCAGCGTATGATACAATGGAAACCCGGTGACCTTCCACTATGCTGGCAAGTGGTCCCATGTATAGGTTAAACAATGTAAGGCTCAATATTGAGCCCTGAGGGACTCCTTGTAGAAGGGGAGATCTTTTAGATGAGAATATATCTTGTATCACCTGAAAGCCCCTTGATGTCAGGAAAGAACTCATCCATCTTAGGGCCAAGCCCTTGACTCCACATGACTCCAATCTCCGTAGAAGGAGCCCATGTGAGACGGTGTCAAATGCTGCACTGAGATCCAACAGGATCAGTGCAGCAGTTTGACCTTCGTCCGCTCGTTGTCTTAAGGTTTCAGTAGCCAAGAGCGGCGCAGTTTCAGTGGAGTGTGCAGCTCGGAAGCCTGATTGAGATTCGTGCAGTAGGGCATTCCTATTGCTATGGTTAGTGAGCTGTAGATTGACTACTTTTTCTGCAATTTTTGCAAAATAAGGTAGGAGCGAAATGGGACGTAGATTCTCTAATACCTCATGGTCTATTTGTGGGTTTTTTCTTAATGGACGGACCATGGCCTGTTTCCAGTCGTAGGGGACTGTTCCCGATTGAAAGGAGCGGGAAATTAGTTCTGATATGAATGGCATAATACAGTTCTCTCCTTGTATCAGAATTTCAGGGCGTGCTGGGTCCTGTGGGGAGCCTGATTTGATTCCGTTAGCTAGCTTCCTCATCTCATCTGGCTCTAGCACTTTAAACTCGTCTAAGGTTACTCCTTTGACTGCTATATCTGTAGTGCTTTTGGTGCATATGCCCTGACGTGCCTCCAGAGGAGAGGCGTCATAAATCTTTGTCACTTTTTCTGCAAAAAAATTGGCGATTCTGTTACAGGATTCCTCTGATGTATGTGGGGGTTCTGTTAATCTATCATCTGATTGTAGGGATTTTAGTAAGGTAAACATTTCTTTTGATGAGTTTTTAGCCATTTCAATTTTCCTGGTATAAAAGTCGCAGCGACTTTCCTTTATCAGTTTGTAATACATTTTTTGTTCTTGCTTGTACTCCTCCTTAATTTTAATACAATAGTTTTTACGCCTTCTGCGTTCCAACTGTTTGCATTTTTGTTTGGCGTTTAATAAGTTTCATTGAACCAAGGTGCAGATGCTTTGGCTCTTCCGGCATTTTTAGTGGTCCATGGTGCTACATCATTGAGTGCCTCTGTTATCTAGGTTTCTACTTGTCTGTTGGCTATATTAATGTCCTTATCCAATATAGGCTCATTTTTTTGTAGAGCCAGTGTAAACGTGTTTGAATTAAAATTATCCCACTTCCTGTGGGTCACTGTCTTTTTGGGTTTACTGACTGTTAAAACCCGACGTGGAATGTGGAAGGGGATTATATGGTGATCGGACCATGGAACTGGCCATGATCCTCCTAATTCAATATTGGTTATATTTGTAAAAATTGGATCCAAGATATGACCTGCTTGGTGTGTGGGAGCATTAACTTTTTGGACTAAGTTGAACATCATGAGGTCATTACAAACAGTTTGTACCTCTGATTTCTCAACTTCATCTAAGTGTATGTTAAGATCCCCTAGAACGAGGAATCTATTGTGGCGGATTGCTGTATGTATCACTTTTTCTCCTAGGCTAGTGATGAATTGAGCTTCAGGACCAGGGGGGCGATAAATCAAGAAGCCTGCTATGGTGTCATTATCAGCGATGGTAAGTGTGAAAAAAGACCCTTCACATTTATCTATGTCGGCTTCCTCCATGCGGCATTTCATAGATAATTTGTAAATTATTGCAATCCCACCCCCTCTTTGTCCCACCCGATCCTGTTTTGTGATCCCATAACCTTCCGGTAGAGCATCTAGGATATCTGGGGTGGAACTATCGTTGAGCCACGTTTCTGTAAGAAACATGGTATCAGGTTTTTGTCCCTTGAGTATGTCATGGATTTCATATTTATGTTTGGTTAGGGACCGACAATTCAGCAGGAGAAAGGACAAGTTTCCCCCCTGTTGTGTGTCCGTTATCAAGGGTGAGAAGTCCTTGCTGCAGTGTCTACAAATTCGAGTCTCCTGGTCTCCAAGAATGCATTGCTTACATGTATTCTTAATCGGTGGCATCCAGCTCCGCAGTTCATTTGCGGTGTATTGGATCCTACGGTGGGGGGTTTGACCGGCAGGGGTTCTGGCCCCTGGTCCCGGACGGGCGCGGACGTGCGCAGACGGGCTTGCCTTAGGTGCGCCTTCAGCGCGCCAGCGGCGCGCCCGCTGCGCGTGTCCGCTGCGCGGCCGCTGGCACATCTGACCTAAATAGGGTAGTGTGCGGCTAACTTCTCCTTTTCTCCCTCCACCCCCGGAAGTCTGTAGGCTCTGATGCTGCCTTCCACGCCCTCCAAACAATCGGCACACAGCCGCGCTGGACCAGGACGGGAATCAGGTGAGAAGTGCCCAGAAATGTGCATCATTATTATTATCAAATATCCATCATTCTTTTGCTCACAATGCCACCCGAGGTTAGACCTGGCCATATGCAAATCAGTCTTGACCCTATGCCTCATGGGAACAGTCCAGCCTGAACTGCCAAGCCAGGTCCTCCCTGGACTGGAAACAAGCATCCAAAGACCAGTTTCGGGGTTTCACCCCTCACCAGCCAGGATAGCTTGATTCCAGTGGTACAGTGAGCCCGGGACCCACGTCTGCGCATACCCGGCGCACCTAGGGCAAGAAAGCAAAAGACACACAATTGATGGACGGAATGCAGAACAAATCAAAACATTCACCCCCAGTCAAGAGATCTGGGTTAAATCCATCATTCTTTTGCTCACCATGCCACCCCAGTTTAGACCTGGCCATATGCAAATCAGTCTTGACCCTGTGCCTCATGGGAACAGTCCAGCCCGAACTGCCAAGCCAGGTCCTCCCTGGCCTAGAAACGAGCATCCAAGGACCGGTTTCAGGGTTTTACCCCTCATCAGCCAGGATAGCTCGAGTCCAGTGGCACAGTAAGCCCGGGACCCACGTCTGGGCATACCAGGCGCCCTTAGGGCAAGAAAGAAAAAGGCACACAATTGATGGACGGAATGCAGAACAAATCAAAACATTCACCTCCAGTCAAGAGATCTGGGTTAAATCCATCATTCTTTGGCTCACCATGCCACTCCAGTTTAGACCTGGCCATATGCAAATCAGTCTTGACCCTGTGCCTCATGGGAGCAGTCCAGTCTGAACTGCCAAGCCAGGTCCTCCCTGGACTGGAAATAAGCATCCAAGGACCGGTTATGGGGTTTCACCCCTCATCAGCCAGGATAGCTTGATTCCAGTGGCACATTGAGCCCGGGATCCACGTCTGGGCATACCGGCGCACTTAGGGCAAGAAATCAAAAGACACACAATTGATGGACAGAATGCAGAACAAATCAAAACATTCACACCCAGTCAAAAGATCTGGGTTATATCTATCATACTTTTGCTCACCATGCCTCCCCAGTTTAGACCTGACCATATGCAAATCAGTCTTGACCCTGTGCCTCATGGGAACAGTCCAGCCTTAACTGCCAAGCCAGGTCCTCCCTGGACTGGAAACAAGCATCCAAGGACCGGTTTTAAGGTTTCACCCCTCACCAGCCAGGATAGCTTGGCTTCAGTGGCACAGTGAGCCCGGGACCCACGTCTGCGCATACCCGGCGCACTAAGGACAAGAAAGCAAAAGACACACAATTGATGGACGGAATGCAGAACAAATCAAAACATTCACCCCCAGTCAAGAGATCTGGGTTAAATCCATCATTCTTTTGCTCACCATGCAACCCCAGTTTAGACCTGGCCATATGCAAATCAGTCTTGACCCTGTGCCTGATGGGAACAGTCCAGCCCGAACTGCCAAGCCAGGTCCTCCCTGGCCTAGAAACGAGCATCCAAGGACCGGTTTCAGGGTTTCGCCCCTCATCAGCCAGGATAGCTTGAGTCTAGTCGCACAGTAAGCCCGGGACCCACGTCTGGGCATACCAGGCGCACTTAGGGCAAGAAAGCAAAAGGCACACAATTGATGGATGAAATGCAGAACAAATCAAAACATTCACCCCCAGTCAAGAGATCTGGGTTAAATCCATCATTCTTTTGCTCCCCCATGCCACCCCAGTTTAGACCTGGCCATATGCAAATCAGTCTTCACCTTGTGCCTCATGGGAACAGTCCAGCCTGAACTGCCAAGCCAGGTCCTCCCTGTACTGGAAACAAGCATTCAAGGACCGGTTTCGGGGTCTCAACCCTCATCAGCCAGGATTGCTTGATTCCAGTGGCACAGTGAGCCCGAAACCCACGTCTGGGCATACCCGGTACACTTAGGGCAAGAACGCAAAAGACACACAATTGATGGACAGAATGCAGAACAAATCAAAACATTCATAGCCAGCCAAAAGATCTGGGTTATATCCATCCTTCTTTTGCTCACCATGCCACCCGAGGTTAGACCTGGCCATATGCAAATCAGTCTTGTCCCTGTGCCTCATGGGAACAGTCCAGCCCGAACTGCAAAGCCATGTCCTCTCTGGACCAGAAACAAGCATCCAAAGACCGGTTTCAGGGTTTCACCCCTCATCAGCCAGGATGGCTTGATTCCAGTGGCACATTGAGCCCGGGATCCACGTCTTGGCATACCCGGTGCACTTAGGGCAAGAACGCAAAAGACACACAATTGATGGACAGAATGCTGAACAAATCAAAACATTCACACCCAGTCAAAAGATCTGGGTTATATCCATCATTCTTTTGTTCACCATGCCTCCCCAGTTTAGACCTGGCCATATGCAAATCAGTCTTGACCCTGTGCCTAATGGGAACGGTCCAGCCTGAACTGCCAAGACAGGTCCTCCCTGGACTGGAAACAAGCATCCAAGGACCGGTTTCAGGGTTTCACCCCTCACCAGCCAGGATAGCTCGATTCCAGTGGCACAGTGAGCCCGGGACCCACGTCTGCGCATAAACGGCGCACTTAGGGCAAGAAAGCAAAAGACACACAATTGATGGACGGAATGCAGAACAAATCAAAACATTCACCCCCAGTCAAGAGATCTGGGTTAATTCCATCATTCTTTTGCTCACCATGCCACCCCAGTTTAGACCTGGCCATATGCAAATCAGTCTTGACCCTGTGCCTCATGCGGACAGTCCAGCCCGAGCTGCCAAGCCTATCCTCCCTGGACTGGAACCAACATCCAAGGACCGGTTTCGGGGTTTCACCCCTCATCAGCCATTATAGCTTGATTCCAATGGCACAGTGAGCCAGGGACCCGCGTCTGGTCATCCAGGGCACACCTATGGCAAGAAAGCAAAAGACACAAAATTGATGGACGGAATGCAAAACAAATCAAAACCTTCACCCCCAGTCAAGAGATCTTGGTTAAATCCATCATTCATTTGCTCACCATGCCACCCCAGTTTAGACCTGGCCATATGGAAATCAGTCTTGACCCTGTGCCTCATGGGAACAGTCCAGCCCGAACTGCCAAGCCAGGTGCTTCCTGGACCGAAAACAAGCATCCAAGACCTGTTTTGGGGTTTCACCCCTCATCAGCGAGGATTGCTTGATTCCAGTGGCACAGTGAGCCAGGGACACACGTCTGGGCATACCCAACGCACTTAGGGGAAGAAAGCAAAAGACACACTATTGATGGACGTAATGCAGAACAAATCAAAACATTCACCCCCAGTCAAGAGATCTGGGTTAAATCCATCATTCTTTTGCTCACCATGCCACCCCAGTTTAGACCTGGCCATATGCAAATCAGGCTTGACCCAAGCCTCATGGGAACAGTCCAGCCCAAACTGCCAAGCCAGGTCATTCCTGGACCGGAAACACGCATCCAAGAACCGGTTTTGGGGTTTCACCCCTCACCAGCCAGGATAGCTTGATTCCAGTGGCACAGTAAGCCCGGGACCCACGTCTGGACATTCCAGGCGCACTTAGGCAAGAAAGCAACAGACACACAATTGATGGACGGAAGGCAGAACAAATCAAAACATTCACCCCCAGTCAAGAGATCTGGGTTAATTCCATCATTCTCTTGCTCACCATGCACCCCAGTTTAGACCTGGCCATATGCAAATGAGTCTTGACCCTGTGCCTCATGGGAACAGTCCAGCCTGAACTGCCAAGCCAGGTCCTCCGTGGACCGGAAACAAGCATCCAAGGACCGATTTCTGGATTTAACCCCTCATCAGCCAGGAGAGCTTGATTCCAATGGCACAGTGAGCCCGGGACCCACGTCTGGGCTTACCCGGTGCACTTAGGGCAAGACAGCAAAAGACACACAATTGATGGACGGAATGCGGAACAAATCAAAACATTCACCTCCAGTCAAGAGATCTGGGTTAAATCCATAAGTCTTTTGCTCACCATGCCACTCCAGTTTAGACCTGGCCATATGCAAATCAGTCTTGACCCTGTGCCTCATGGGAACAATCCAGACCGAACTGCCAAGCCAGGTCCTCCCTGGACCGGAACCAAGCATGGAAGGACCGGTTTCGGGGTTTCACCCCTCATCAGCCAGGATAGCTTGATTCCAGTGGCACATTGAGCCCGGGATCCACGTCTGGGCATACCCGGCGCACTTAGGGCAAGAAAGCAAAATACAAACAATTGATGGACGGAATGCAGAACAAATCAAAACATTCACCCCCAGTCAAGAGATCTGGGTTAAATCCATCATTCTTTTGCTCACCATGCTATCCCAGGTTAGTCCTGGCCATGTGCAAATCAGTCTTGACCCCATGCCTCATGGGAACAGTCCAGCCCGAATTGCCAAGTCAGGTCCTTCCTGGACCAAAAACATGCATCCAAGGATCGGTTTTGGGGTTTCACCCCTCATCAGCCAGGATAGCTTGATTCCAGTGACACAGTGAGCCCGGGACCCACGTCTGGGCATACCCGGCGCACTTAGGGCAAGAAAGCAAAAGACACACAATTGATGGACAGAATGCAGAACAAATCAAAACATTCACCCCCAGTCAAGAGATCGGGGTTAAATCCATCATTCTTTTGCTCACCATGCCACCCCAGTTTAGACCTGGCCATATGCAAATCAGTCTTGACCCTGTGCCTCATGGGAACAGTCCAGCCCGAACTGCCAAGCCAGGTCCTTCCTGGACCGAAAACAAGCATCTAATTACGGGTTTTGGGGTTTCACCCCTCATCAGCCAGGATAGCTTGATTCCAGTGGCACAGTGAGCCCGGGACCCACGTCTGGGCATACCCAGCGCACTTAGGGGAAGAAAGCAAAAGACACAAAATTGATGGACGGAATGCAGAACAAATCAAAACATTCAACCCCAGTCTAGAGATATGGGTTAAATCCATCATTCTTTTGCTCACCATGCCATCACAGTGTAGACCTGGCCATATGCAAATCAGTCTTGACCCTGTGCCTCATGGGAACAGTCCAGCCCGAACTGCCAAGCCAGGTCCTCCCTGGCCCAGAAACAAGCAACCAAGGACCAGTTTCGGGGATACACCCCTCATCAGCCAGGATAGCTTAATTCCAGTGGCACAGTGAGCCCGGAACCCACGTCTGGGCATACCTGGTGCACTTAGGGCAAGTAAGCAAAAGACACACAATTGATGGACGGAATACAGAACAAATCAAAACATTCACCCCCAGTCAAGAGTTCTGCGTTAAATCCATCATTCTTTTGCTCACCATGCAACTAAGCCTGGGCGGAAAAATCCGCTCCGCTCGCGGAGTTTGCGGATTTTTGGCGTTACCGAAAACTCCGCGATCTGCGGCGTAGCGGAGTTTTTCCCTTGTTCGCACTTTCAAAATGCATTTTTGCGCACGCGGTAGCGACTTACCGGGATCCCTGCGTTCGCCGATGAGTTTTCCTATCCGTTCGCGTGCGCCACGAGATTTTGGTAGCCGGCCGCGCGATCTCGCGAGAGTGCGCGATCGTGAACACGTCATTCGGACGCGCCATCGGACATCCGGTGGAAGTTTAGTGAAGCTTGCGATGCCGAACATGCAAAATTTGCAATCTGGAGAAGAATATCTCTCGAGCAGCATAAAACCTTCTCGAAAATGATGATTTGGATGAAAAAAACTCCTCAGATTGACATTTGGCTGTACTTTTTTGTGCAAGGAGTCCTTTTTATTTTTTTTTGGAGAGGAAGGAAGTGCCCCAGAGTCTCTAACTTCCTGTTCCTGTCCAGCAGGCTCCTCCCAGTGCTTTGTCCATGTCCTGTTCACTTTTCATTTGGATTTGGAGCTGGAAGGATCACCTTTTGTGTCTGCTGCATCATATATCATTGGATTTGAAGACTTTTGGATTTGAGGACTTTTGGATTTGAGATGTTACAAGTAAGTTGGTGTTGTTTGTTTGGTTGGGGCATTGCAGTTGCTGCAACTACAATTTTTGTACTTTTCATCATTTAAAAAAAAAAAAATGTACTGTGGGTAGCCAGTAGGCCCAGAGCTAGTCATGGGTGCATGAAACAACTGTTTCTGTGGTGTCTGTTGAATTTAAACATCATTTAGGGCATGGATGGCATTGGATTGAATTGCAAAATGTGTATTTTTTGGGGTATTTCACTTTTTTGGTGTGTGTTAAATAAATGCCTTTGATGTGTGTGTGTGTGTGGTGTGGTTGTTGTGTAACTTGCATACCTTGTTTAGCCCTGTGGATTTTCGTTTTTGCATTTTATTGCATTAAAGCTGTGTTGTTTAGCATGCCTCCTTTGCCTGGCCATTATAAGCCTGTTTCAGTTCATTGTTTTCCAGGCCTCCTGCTTGTTGTGACTGTGAGTGACCATGTGGCTGGTGGCCATTTTGTGGTGGTAGTGTAGAAGTGTGCTGCTTTTGCCATATGGGCCTGCATGTGTTTCCTTTGTTCCTTTTGGCCTAGGCTTCTTGTTGTTGTGGGCCTGGCCATGTGGCTGGCGGCCATTTTGAAGCCAGGCAATGTGCTTTTGCCATAGGCCTGCATTGTCTGTCTTCCCTTTCTTGTTGTTGTGGGCCTGGCCATGTGGCTGGCGGCCATTTTGAAGCCAGGCAGGTGCTTTTGCCATAGGCCTGCATTGTCTGTCTTCCCTTTCTTGTTGTTGTGGGTGGCCTGGCCATGTGGCTAGTGGGTATTTTGTGGAGCCAGCCAGTGTGCTTTTGCCATAGGCCTGCAAGCTTGTGGCCTAGTCTGCCAATAAGCCTTTCATCCAGTAGGCCCAGAGCTAGTCATGGGTGCATGAAATGAAACAACTGTTTCTGTGGTGTCTGTTGAATTTAAACATTATTTAGGGCATGGATGGCATTGGATTGAATTGCAAAATGTGTATTTTTTGGGGTATTTCACTTTTTGGTGTGTGTTAAATAAATGCCTTTGTTGGATGTGTGTGGGTGGTGTGGTTGTTGTGTAACTTGCAAACCTTGTTTAGCCCTGTGGATTTTCGTTTTTGCATTAAAGCTGTGTTGTTTAGCATGCCTCCTTTGTCTGGCCATATAGGCCTGCTTGAGTTCATTGTTTTCCAGGCCTCCTGCTTGTTGTGACTGTGAGTGACCGTATGGCTGGTGGCCATTTTGTGGTGGTAGTGTAGTAGTGTGCTGCTTTTGCCATATAGGCCTGCATGTCTTTCCTTTGTTCCTCTTGGCCTAGGTTTCTTGTTGTTGTGGGCCTGGCCATGTGGCTGGCGGCCATTTTGAAGCCAGGCAGTGTGCTTTTGCCATAGGCCTGCATTGTCTGTCTTCCCTTTCTTGTTGTTGTGGGTGGCCTGGCCATGTGGCTGGTGGCCATTTTGTGGAGCCAGCCAGTGTGCTGTTGCCATAGGCCTGCAAGCTTGTGGCCTAGTCTGCCAATATGCCTTTCACCAGTAGGCCCAGAGCTACTCATGGGTGCATGAAACAACTGTCTCCGTGGTGTCTGTTGAATTTAAACATCATTTAGGGCATGGATGGCACTGGATTGAATTGCAAAATGTGTTTTTTTGGGGGTTATTTCACTTTTTTGGTGTGTGTTAAATAAATGCCTTTGTTGGATGTGTGTGTGTGTGGTGTGGTTGTTGCGTAACTTTCCAACCTTTTTTAGCCCTGTGAATTTTCATTTTTGCATTAAAGCTGTGTTGTTTAGCATGCCTCCTTTGTCTGGCCATATAGGCCTGCTTGAGTTCATTGTTTTCCAGACCTCCTGCTTGTTGTAACTGTTAGTGACCATATGGCTGGTGGCCATTTTGTGGTGGTAGTTTAGTAGCGTGCTGCTTTTGCCATATAGGCCTGCGTGTCTTTACTTTGTTCCTCTTGACTTACTGCTTCCATCCCCTTTGTCAGCTACAGCTCCCTGAATGACGTGATGAGCGAATTAATGCCAAACAGGTTCCACTTCCATTACATTTGTATTTTTGTTTTTGTTCTTCTTCTTCCTATCCTTCCTGAGTGTACACAGTATACCATGAAAGCCCTTGTTGTCAAAGTCTCACAAATGGCTACACTGTTATGTTTTTTTTATCATTTAAACTGAGTTAATAAAATGTAATAATATAACACTAACAAGTGTGACCACCACACACTAAGTTATATATTATATTTGTTTGTTTGTACTAGTAGTAATTGAACCACAACAACAAATGCAACATTTCACTGATGTTCTTCTCCTGGCTTCTTTGCTTTTAGGTGCACAAAAAGACAGAGGAGGAGGTGTCATCATCACCCGTTGTACTGCCAGACAGAAGTCCTGCTGCGCACCATGTCACGTCCACGTGTGACCACAGACATCTCTGCAACTTGTTCACCTGTGTCCTGATGACATTGGAAGGAAGAAGATGGCCCCAAAGAAAGGTACCAGGTCCTCCAGTACCAAGAAAGTTGCCAGTGAGAAGAAGGAACAGAAGAAGGAAGTGGCACTGCCACTTACCAAGACTGGTGTGCCGGCCAATATGTTTTTTTTTAAACCAAAAATTACGCCTGCCTCAGCGGTGTCCGGGGACCAAGCTGGGAGCAGCACCTCCGCATCAGAGGGCCCACCCCACCAACCTAGCCCGAAGCCCATGAGTGTCGCAGAGGTAGCCAGTCTACTTGCGCAAACGCCAACGAGCAGTGATGTTGAAATGTCATTATCGCAAAGTAGTACCCAATCAACGCAGGCGGAAACTCAGCAGATAAGTGGGCAACAAAGGCTGGAACAACAGCCGGAACAACAGCCGCAACAACAGCTGGAACAACAGCCGCAACAACAGCCGCAACAACAGCCGGAACAACAGCCGCAACAACAGCCGCAACAACAGCCCACAATAGTAGTTGCTCCTCCTGAAGTAGGGGCAGTTCAGGAAATCGAGCTTCCTGCAGACAAAGAAAAGCAAGCCACTCTTTCAGAAGATCCATTGTCTTCCAGATCCCCAGCAAGGAAAAGGAGGGTTTGTCCATCAACTTCTTCTTCAAGCCCCCCTTCTGATGATCTAGATGCCACTTGGAAGCCACCAGCTCAGTCTGAGAGTGAGGCACGCCACAAGACAAGGCTAGGGAAAAGGAAGGTTCCAGAAAGCCTTAGAGTTATGGAGGCAGATGTAGAAGAGGGGGATGATGACGTGCCAGTCATCATGAACATCACTCCTGGTCCAGTGGAGATGGAGACCAACATTATTACCCTATCCCAAATTGCTGTGAGGGATGTAGCACGGATACCACCAAGACAGGTAACACCAACACCACCTCCAGCTTCCATATTTGCATTTGCAAAGGCCCGGCAGGGACCTACATCCAGCACAACCACCACCTCAGTAGGTAGTGGTACTGCACAGAGTCAAATTGCAGGCATTCCCTCCAGTTCATCCGGCATTGCAAGTGGCACCTCCAGCAGCGCAAGAAAGTTCACCTCCCCAGTTTGGAACTTCTTTTCGGTTAGCAGTAAGGAGGAGAACGTTGCTATATGCTCAATTTGTCGACATAGTGTTAGTCGGGGTAAGCTTGGTACAAACTATGGTACCGGAGGCCAAACAACCCATCTGTAAAAACACCACTTGATCCAGTGGGAGGAACACCTTAAATGACTAAAAAGTAAAACTGCACCCATTGATGTTGGTGTGGATGAAGAAGTAGAAGAAGATATGATCACGGAGGAAGGTGAACCAGAGGGAGACATTTTCTCTGGTACACAAAGTAGCCCTGTTCCCAGCAGTGTAGTGGTACCGCCCACATCCTCAGCAACATCTCAGTGGCACCGTAGTAAGAGTCAGGCTGAGGCACCAAGGCAACAGAGTACTGCAATGAAAAAAAGTGCGTCGTTGAGCCTAACTGGGTTCAAGAAGTCACCTGCATCAGCTGCACCAGAAAGGAAAATAATCCAGCCTACCATTGTCAGCATGCTTAGGTCGGAGGGGCAGTACGAACGCAACCACCCAACGGCACGTTTGTACAATGCGAAGCTGGCTAAAATGTTAGCGCTGGACCTTCTCCCGTTTTCTTTTGTAGAAGGGGTGGGTTTCCTTGAATTTGTGACAGCCATCTGCCCAAAATGGAAGGTTCCCAGCAGGTCCTATTTCGCCAGAGTTGCTGTTCCAGCACTACATCACGATGTGCTGGAATTGCTTGGACAAGCTTTGCAGCAGAGTGTTGTTCACAATATCCACCTGACAACAGACATGTGGACCAGTTTCCAAGCCACTGATTGCATGTTCATCACTGCACACTGGATCTCTTTTGTGGGGGTTAGAGAAAAGATATCTGAAGCAGGTGTTGTTGACACTGCTGAGATTTTTAATGCTACTCGGAAACCTGCAACTGTAGCCATGTTCGCCATGGAGAAATCTCATACTGCTGCAAACATTTTGGAAGAGTTTAACAGCAAGGTCTTTGAATGGCTGCACCCAAGAGGGCTTAACATTGGTTTTGTTGCCACGGATAATGGCAGTAATATAGTTAAGGCCATGGAGGATGGTGCCTATTTCAGGGTCCTGTGTTTGGCGCACTGCATTAACATTATTGTTCAAGACTTTCTGAAAAAAGAAGCCCAAGTCAGCAACTTACTGACCACCTGCAGAAGAATATGGACACATTTTAGCCATTCTTTTAAAGCCCGGAAGCAGCTGAGGATCATTCAACGTGAGCATAGAATGCCAGTCAAAGCACTCATCCAGGAGGTGCCAACACGTTGGAACTCAACTTATTACATGCTTGATCGTCTGTTTGATCAGTACAGACCAATCAATGAGTATGTCATGCAAAGAATAAGGGATGCGACTGTGAAAGGCATGACCCTACAGATGGACCAATGGGGCCTAGTTAAATGCCTGACAGAGATGCTACTTCCTTTCGAGCTCTTCACACGTGAAGTCAGCAAGGGGGACTGTACTATGGGCCAAGCTATCCCATTGTTGCACATGCTAGAGCAACAGCTGAAGGAGGTGTCTGGAACGTACACAGGTGTGGAGGAAAAAACTGAAGCATATGAGTTACTGGAGAGCTTATCCCGTCGCTTAGCTGAAAATACAAGGGTGCAAACTCGCATTGTTTCAGAAAAACATTACATTTGTGCCACAATTCTGGATCCACGGTACAAATCGGCACTGAACAGTAAGACATTAATTCCGTTTTCAGAAGTGGATGTTGCCCAGTACAAAACTTGGATAGCTGAGGCAGCCAGTAAATTGGAAAATGAACGGCTGGTAATTAAAGGCCCGCTACTCAAACCCACAACAAGTACTGCAGCAGGGCATCAGGCGTCAAGTTCAACTTCAGAGCCTGAGGGCAGTGCGTTTGGCTCAGAGCTGTCACCAACACTATTGACAACAGCAAGAACCGGATCATCAGCCCCAGTAAAATCGGCACGGGATTGGTATTTACAGCAAGGACTTGCTAGGTCCAGTGCTGATGCAAAGACAAAAGAGGCCCAGCAAAGTGGAGCACCCCTGAACATTGAGCGGATGGTCCAGGCCTATCTGGATGACCCAACAGAGGTCTACATTGATCAAAACCCATTGCTGTATTGGTATGGGAAAAGGCGCCAATGGCCAGTGCTCAGCAGGCTGGCGATAAACTATCTGGCTTGCCCTGTTACTAGTGTCTCTTCTGAGCGTGTTTTCAGTGCTGCTGGTGCCATTGTAACAGTGAGAAGGACCAGTCTCTCGCCCAAAAACATGGGGAGGTTAACCATGATCAAAATGAATCAGCACTTTATACCACCGAATTACAAAATGCGTGATTCAACGCAGGAAGATAAGGACATCGACTTAGGTGACGGAAGTAGTGTCTTAGATGATTACCTACTTCTGGTTGAACTACCAGAGTTTGAGGACGAGCTATACTTCCCTGACAACTAGGCTTTGAACTTCTTACTTTCTTTCTTCCTTATTTTACTTTTATTTGTTGTGTGTGTCTCTGTCTTTCTGGTTCGAAACTTAGAATCACAACAAATCCATCACCAGTGCCACCGTCTTCTAATCTTTTTTATTTCCATATTGGAGTTGCAGCTCTGTGCATTTAACTTAAGTCCACTCCTCCGAGTCCTGCTCCATCCTCCTGACTCGCCCTAAATCCATTTCCCTCAAGCCAGATGATGATTGGATGGAGAAAAGTACAAAAAAATGTTGCCTTGTCGAGTCCCTCCAAAAGAAGTGGAACATGATGACTACTATAGCTATCCTCCTTTCAAAGCCGAGAGAGACTGCCTCTTAACTTAAGATGAGAACAAGGGACAGGTAATAATGATGGCATGCATTGGACGCTGACTCTGAGTGATTGGTGTTTGTGTTGTTGTTGTTTGTTGTGCATGAAGTGAATTCATTGTGTACTAATATTTAATCTACACACTAAAAGTGACTGAAGTAAATGTTTCCCTTCTTGTTGTTTAGTAACAAAATTGTACTTCTACTGCAGGCCGATCCATTGCATTTTTGAATATGGAATCTGGACTCACTCGGTACACTGCAGACTGAGTTGGACAACACCATGATGATTACCACAGTGACATAATATCTTCGCAGTCAGTCAGTAGGATCGGAGATGATTGATGGAATAACTCAGGGCGTTTCATGAGTGGCATAAAAGGTAAACAAGTCAACAACAACCACAGCAGACCTACATGTCTGTGTAGTGGTGGAGTCGAGTCACGAGTGTAGTAGTGGTGGTATGACTGACAGCTGTGCATGCCATTGATTTAGTTACTTACTTAGGAAAATGCTATGTTGCTGTATATGTGACATGTGTGCTCTGTCTGGCTCAGTCAAAAAATCTAAGCTAAGTGGAGGTTGGGTGGGTGCCGAGGGTCTGCTCTGTCCTGTTGCTGTTGTAGGTTAATGCTGGAAACAGACAACAGAGTAGAAATGATTTAGCCATGCCGCTCTGAAAGTGTTTGCACTCCTCCGTAATTTATGGGGTTTTTTTCTCCATGATTTTTAAATATCCCTTTTGTTTTTCCATCTACACTTACAGGCCGGCCTTTACCCTATGCTAAATAGAGAAAAACAACTCACACTCACCTACCAATCCGCATCCGCCAGGCAGGCAGTGGCACCCAAGATTGACGGACGCAGCATCCATGGAATGGAGGACCAAGAGGAATGCTGAGATGCAACTCCCCAATTTGACCAGGATAACATACAGTAACACTTTAGTATCAACATTCATCATCTTTTAAATAATTTGATTCATTTTTTCTCTTCAATCGTTAAGACTGTGTGTTGTTGTTGTTTGCTCTCTGCTTATAATTGATCCCTACAGATATTTTTTTATTTTCTTTGCTAGCTTTAAAAAGTAAGCCCGGTACAACAGAAGTAAAAATGTATGTAATTTGGGTCTCTCTGAGGGCAGACAGGCATGGCAAATTGCATAATAATTAATAATATACTGCTGCCCTGTACTGTCTACTAGTCTAGTTAGTAAGTACTACTTATCATTAACCATCAAGTCATCATCATCATCATGCATGCATTTCCTTTTTCTCCCTTAACAGATTTATGGATATGATGGTCGTCTGCCAAGATTGTGTTTTGTTGTTTGTCCATGCGTAGTGTTTTTCTTTGTCAAACCTTTCCCCAAACACCCCTTCCCAACCATTCATCACACCCTAACCCTCTTCCCCTGGGCTGTGTGATTTATATTGAGGTGTGACTAAATTAAATGTACACCAATAATTGATCACACGCTTGCTGGGGCGGATGTGGTGAAAGCAACACTGATTCAATTTCAAGGCAGGGCGAGGATCTTCTTCTGCTTGCCCACCCATGCTCAGTATATTTGCAAGTCAATTTTTTGTCCAAAGGAACCTAATCCATCATAATTAATTGCCGGCATCGATTGGATTCATCATCCTCCTTTTACAGCACTAAAGGTTACGCTTGTGTCGAGTGCCTCGACACAACTACAGTTTGTAACTTGCTGTTGTACTAGGCTATCCCCACCACCATTATGTTTTATTTTACTATAGCATTGCTAATCAGCATTATTATGGTTTATTGTTTGGCAGTATTCTTGTGTACTGTACTGTACTTCGTTCTACTACTCCTTCCAGAGTCTCTTTCAGGAAACTGACTGTCTCATTTTCTTTTTTTGCAAATGCTACTGCCAGTGTCTACTACTACCACCACAACCATGGCATCTTGGGAAACCAAACCATCATCACCATGCAGCCATCGCTGTGCCTAAGTTTAAACATCAATCACAGGTAAGAGAAGAAGTTTGGGGGAGGCATAATTAATAATGGAAATTCACACACCCACACCCTTGAGTCCAGTTGTAGAATGCATAGACTAGGAGGAGAGACTGACAGTACTAGTAGGACAAGTCACTCAGTCAGGGTACCGCATCTATCTGTTCGTATGTTTCAAAAAATCAGCAGATTATTTAAATCAAACACTGGCTGCGGCCCTGCAGCAGCAAAGGAAACCGTGTGACGTAAAAGAGTAACCCCCCCACAAAACATTTACATCATATGTAAAGTTTAAGTATAAATATAATTTAATCCCCTAACAAAAATAAACTATGTAAAAAATAATCCCACAACACCTGACCCACCCCTCTCCCTAAGTCCAACCAATGTCTGTTCAAAAATAAAATTGTCCATATAAGTTATAACCCCAACTTTTCCCCAACGTGCGCCCAATGCCCACCCACCAAAAAAAGGAATAATAAAGGGGCAATCCAACGGGATCTCCCTATCGGCGGGCTCGCAGTCGCCGGTTAACCGCCAGGACCTCCTGCTTCAGTTCCTTTACCTGCTCCTCTAGGCGCGCCATTTGGAGGAGCATGCAGCGCTTAAAAGCGCGACAGTTGCATCCACAGGGGGGGGCAGCAGTGCTGGATGTAGTGCGGTGGGCGGCTGCCAGACCGCGGTGCCGTACCACTCGAGGGGCCTGGCTGGGGCCCGGGGCATTGGAGGAGGCTGCAGCTGCTGCCGCCTCCTCCTCCTCCTCCTCCTCCTCCGCCAGAGCCACCAGCCACCGATATTCATTTCGGATGGCCTCCAGCTTCCGGCGCTGGGCCATGGCTGCCAACTCCTTCCTGTCCGGTTTAGTTGATTTTGTTGGTTCGGAAGGAGTAGCTATATCAAGAAGAAAAAAGAATATTGTTGTAACCAATATACTCTTAGCAAAATAGTAAGACAAATTAATTCTAAACATAGTGGCACAGTAGCACTAGCAAGCACAGTACATAACATTTCCTCGGCCTCTAACATTTGTGGGAGTTTCAGGCATTATACTAGCACTATGGACTCACTCGAGTAGTACACCAGTCTTCTTCTTCTCTCTTGTTTAGCTAAATTAAGTAACCTTGTTGTAGCCGGCATGCCAGCTCAGTCAGCTTGCGCCCAAGACACATACTCGTCTCGTGACGCAGACTCACGTTAGTTTTATTTACTACTGTCTGCATGTGGGGAAGCTGACTACTACACAATCATCTTATTTTTCTATTATGGGTGGCACTGGCCATACACTGTTACATCAAGGCAACTGCTCAATTTCACTTTCACCCTGCCCTGACTACTATACTACAACAAGGCAGATGATATCTGATCCAAATGATCATTGCTTATATCTGGGACGACATGAGGTACTTTGTTTTGATTAATTGTGTAACCATGCAGCCGATAGCCTAAGCCCACCCATGGCAGGCTGACACAGTCAAAAATAAATTAACATAGGTAGGGAGTGGGCCTCGGAGTCGGAGGGAGGCGCTTGATAACAACATACATACACAATATATATGCTGTGCTTGCAAACTACTGTGAGTCAAGGGAGTATTCTGAAAATACAACTTCTATTCTCCTTGGCTTTGCTACTCTGGCGCAATTTCTTTTTCTTTTACATTCTCTTCAAAGACTCTTCATCCAGTGACAGTCTCCACCTATGCTATCTATGATGAATACCACCCAGGCGTCCATCCATTCAAAGTAAACATGTCTATCATTCTTCTTAATCTCTCAACAAACCTTAGTTTGTTTCACCAACAACATTTTTTTTTTTTTTAAAGCACCACCCATGCGTCCTTCCTTCTTTGCTTGCCTTTGAGTTTGACCCATGAAACACCCCGGAGGATTCTTGCTATCCACCCATACAGTTTCACCCACCCAGGCAGGCCTCTTTTCTTTCACCTTCCACCCATCCTTCAACCACCCATGCATCTGAATCCTATCAGCCACCTATGCATGCATCCCACGCATCCTTCTCTGCCAGTCATATATATTACATCTCACCCGTACTTCCTCCTTCCATCCTTCTTTCCCTTTTCGTTCAACCCATCCATCAAGGTCATCTGATCTGACTCTTAGTCTTCTCCATAAAACTTTCACAGCTGAGTTGAAGTCAGATAGAAGAGGCCATTAGTTACTCAACTACTCCCGCCGCTAATGCTATTGCTCTAATGCTTAGTAAAGGGTGTCTTGTCTTCTTCAACCGTTGTTCACAACAACTTAGTCTCTCTCAACTTACACAACACCCTTGCAGCGAGTGTGTAACTATTGTCAATAAGTAAGGAATATAAGTATAACTTACCACCACCCGCCACAGCTGCTGGCTCACCCACCCCTGTGGCAGCTGCCGCATCCACTTCTCCCTCCTGGCTGGCGTCGCCTGCCCCGCCGCTGGCCCCAGCACTGGTGGTCGTGGTCGGTACGCCTAGAAAAACATTACACATTTTTTAGATGCCATATACACCTCCCCTATTTTTCACTAGCAAGATTGAAAAAAAGTAAAAATACATACATATACCACATACATCACTACAAATCGGGTACTAGAGTAGAGTAGACACTACTAGTAGTAGTTTGTCCTATCCTATCAAAAATAGTAAAATATCTGGTTGGGCATTTTGTTGGTGGGAATTGTCGAAAAGCCTCTCAAGATTAAGAAGACTAGAAGAGGTCAACCCAAAGGACTGGACTCAGTGGCTAGAGCTATTGGTGAATCTGAGTTTTAATAAACCTTTTAAATAAAGAGTGGCCAACTGGGCAAGCTTAGCTACAGACAGACTAATAATAATAGTTTTACAGAGAGTCATATCAGAGGCAGTTAGAGGCAGGGATAACAAGAATTTAGAAACGGATAGTCTAGATCGAAGAAGATTTGGTAAAAAATAGAATTAGGAAACGGAAATGATAGTTCGGAAAAAATAAGGTGCAGTAAAAGTTAGGGAAATATAATTATTAATATTAACAACAGGAAGACTTACTGGGGCCAGCAGCAGAGCCCTCGGTAGAGGAGCGGTCCTGGTCCTGGCGTTCTCCAGCTGCTCCCGCCGACTCCGACCCCGTCTTCTTGCCCCTGGATGCTGATCATGTAAGATATAAAAAAGAAAGAGACAAACATTGATGATTGGTGTAAAACAAATAAAATATTTTAAAAAACGCTCAAAAAACATTTTTGGAAACAACAATTGCAATAAAATTGACCTATCTAATCTGATCGACTGGTAGTATCGCGGAATTCGCGGACCGTCTAGTTATTATATTTATGAACACTAATCCAGTGTTCCATTCTGATTCCAGAATACTACGCCTAAGTACCACCTGACCTAGCCCATCTATTCAGACGGGCCAACAATTGTTCACTAAGTCTGCATTTCCATTTATTTTAGTCCTCAAAAATGCGTAGATGGAGGACACATGCATACATTTTTGCATACACCAAATTGTTGGTTGGTTGCTTGCTGCTGATGTTCTGCTAAGCCTATTACTCCCTCACTAAACAAACTACAAAAGGTTCTACTAAGGACTGGAGTAAGCAGCACTCAACATCACGTGACATGACGGAGGATGCGTCACGCAGACCGCTTAAAAATTACCAACTAATACTAAGTAACTAAACTACCTATCCACCACTATCTTAGTGACAGGAGGACAAAGCAAGGACTAGAGTCTCTCTAGCATTACCTAACTTAAGTTCTCTAAAGTAAACTCTTACATAATCAGCCCAAGCGAGCGCAAAGTTGCAAACAACAAGTAAGATTAGTAGCGCTGAGCACCTGTGTCTAGAAGAATAACAATCACAGAGGATTTTTAAACTTAATTTACCTGCAATGTAAGCAGCAGCATTCTTGCTATTAGGAAAAAAATGATATTTGCAATAACAGTAACACAGTCTAGAGAACACACAATACTACTAGTATTAGTTACTCACCAAGCCCCATGACCTCGACACCTAGCAGGTCCAGCAGGTCCTGCTCCCGGTCCAATATGTCTGACCACCGGTGGGTCAGCTGGTTATGGGTGCGCCGGACCCCAGAGCAGCGAAACACTGCCCGGCGCACCCTCGCCCACTGGCGGTGACGCTCCTGGGTAGCGTACCCGGAGCCAGGCCTGCCGCCTGCTGCCAAGTTCAAGGGGAGGTGGCGTTGCACTCCTGCAGGGCGCAGTCTGCCGCAAGGCAGGCGGCTCTTTGGCGCAGGTGCCTTGCCCTTAGAGCCGGTACCCTTTCCCTTAGGCATGGTTCTGGGGTGGGCGGGGGCGGAAAAGAAAATTTAGCAGGAAAAAATAAAGTTAGGGGAAGAAGTAGGAGAGTAAAGAAGGAAGTAATATAAAACAGTAGAAAAGTCAAAAAAACGCAGTAAAAGTAGAAATAAAACGCAAAATATAGACTTAGGGACAGAGAGGGATAGATAATAAATAAAAAAGATCAGAAAAACAGGGTAAAATACAAAGGATTGAAAAGATTGGAGAGAGATTGGAAAACAGGCCCCAGAACCATGCAAAAGATAGGAAAACAAGATGGCCGCGCCCATTGGAGACCGCGTGCTGAAGTTCGCGCGATATTTTCCCCGAACACGTCATCCGCGTTGCCGAACGTCAAAAACATCTCGCGAGCATACGCGAGACAACGCGAGCATGCGGAAACAAGCAACTCCGCATGCTCGCGTAGCTACGAGTAGCGTCGCAGAGTTTTTGTACATCTTCACGTAGCCTCGCGTAGCGCGACTACGTGAACTTCGCCCAGGGTTACATGCAACCCCAGTTTAGACCTGGCCATATGCAAATCAGTCTTGACCCTGTGCCTCATGGGAACAGTCCAGCCCGAACTGCCAAGCCAGGTCCTTCCTGGACCGGAAACAATCATCCAAGGACCGGTTTCGGGGTTTCACCCATCATCAGCCAGGATAGCTTGATTCCAGTGGCACAGTGAGCCCGGGACCCACGTCTGGGCATACCCAGCGCACTTAGGGCAAGTAAGCAAAAGACACACAATTGATGGACGGAATACAGAACAAATCAAAACATTCACCCCCAGTCAAGAGTTCTGCGTTAAATCCATCATTCTTTTGCTCACCATGCCACCCCATTTTAGACCTGGCCATATGCAAATCAGTCTTGACCCTGTGCCTCATGAGAACAGTCCAGCCCGAACTGCCAAGCCAGGTCTTCCCTGGTCCAGAAACAAGCATCCAAGGACCAGTTTCAGGGATACATCCTCTTCAGCCAGGATAGCTTAATTCCAGTGGCACAGTGAGCCCGGGACCCACGTCTGGGCATACCCGGCACACTTAGGGCAAGAAAGCAAAAGACACACAATTGATGGACAGAATGGAGAACAAATTAAAACATTCTCACCCAGTCAAAAGATCTGGGCTAAATCCATCATTCTTTTGCTCACCATGCCAACCCAGTTTAGACCTGGCCATATGCAAATCAGTCTTGACCCTGTGCCTCATGGGAACAGTCCAGCCTGAACTGCCAAGCCAGGTCCTCCCTGGACTGGTAACAAGCATCCAAGGACCGGTTACGGGGTTTCACCCCTCATCAGCCAGGATAGCTTGATTCCAGTGGCAGAGTGAGCCCGGGAAACACGTCTGGGCATACCCGGCGCACTTAGGGCAAGAAAGCAAAAGTTACACAATTGATGGACGGAATGCAGAACAAATCAAAACATTCACCCCCAGTCAAGAGAACTGGGTTAAATCCATCATTCTTTTGCTCACCATGCCACCCCAGTTTAGAAATGGCCATATGCAAATCAGTCTTGACCCTGTGCCTCATGGGAACAGTCCAGCCCGAACTGCCAAGCCAGGTCCTCCCTGGCCCGGAAACAAGCATCCAAGGACCGGTTTCGGGGTTTCACCCCTCATCAGCCAGGATAGCTTGAGCCCAGGACCCACGTCTGAGCATACCCGGCGCACTTAGGGAAGAAAGCAAAAGACTGTTCCCATGGCAGGTGATGGATAGTGTCAGGGGGCTAGGTTTTTTATTCGAAATCCGCTGGGGGCAATCCTCAGGGCAGATGCTGGAAAGTGACTGGGGGCTAATTCTTTATTCTTACTCCACTGGGGGCATCCCTCAGGGCAAGTGCTGGAAAGTGGCACGGGGCTAGTTGTTTATTGAAACTCCGCTGGGGGCATCCCTCAGGGCAGGCTCTGGACATTGACGGGGGCCAATTTTTGATTCTAACTCTGTTGAGTGCTTTCCTCACGGCAGGCACTGGACAGTGTCAGGGGTCTAATTTTTGATTCTACCTGCACTGGAGGCATCCCTCAGGGGAGGCCCTGCATAGTGACTGGGGCAAATTTGTTATTCTGACTCTGCTGGGCGCGTCCCTCAGGGCAGGCGTAGGACAGTGAATTGGGGCTAATAATTTATTCTAACTGTGCTGGGGGCGTCCCTCAGGGCAGGTGCTAGACAGTGACAGTGGGCCACTTTTTATTCATACTTCTCTTGGGGCATCCTTCAGGGCAGGTGCTGAACAGTGACTGGGGGCCCGTTTTATATTCAAACTCTTCTGGGGGCATCTCTCCGGGCAGGCGCTGGGCAGTGGCAGAGGGCTAATTTTTTATTCTAACTCTGCTGGGGAGATCCCTCAGGGCAGGCACTGCACCGTGACTAGGGGCTAATTTTTTACTCTAACTGCGCTGGGTGTGTCCCTCAGGGCACGTGTTGGGCAGTGACAGGGGCTACGTTTTTATTCTAAATCCGCTGGGGGCATCCATCAGGGCAGGTGCTGGACAGTGACTGGGCGCTAGTTTTTTGCTCAAAGCCTGCCGGAGGCGTGCCTCAGGGCAGGCGCTGGTCAGTGAGTCAAGCTTATTATTTTTTATTCAAACTCCGCTGGGGTTTCCCTCAGGGCAGGGGCTGGCAGTGACTGGGGCCTAATTTTTTATTCTAACTCCGCTGGGGGCGTCTCTCAGGGAAGGTTCTGGACAATGACTGGGGCTAATTTTTGATTCTACGTCCACTGGGGTGTCCATCAGGGCAGGCACTTGACAGTGACTGAGGGAAAGTTTTTATTCTTACCCCGCGGTGGTGTCTCTGAAGGCAGGCGTTGGACAGTGACTGGAGCAACATTTTTTATTCTAAGTTCGCTGGAGGCATCCCTAAGGGCAGGTAATGGAAAGAGACTAGGGGCTATTTTTTTATTTAGACTCCTCTTGGGCTTCCTTCAGGGCAGGCTCTGGACAGTGACTGGGGCCAGTTTTTTTTTCAAGGTCTGCTGAGGGCGTCCCACAGGGCAGGTGTCTGACAGCGGCAGGGGGCTAATTTTTTATTCTTACTCCGCTGGGGGCATCTCTCAGGGCAGGGGCTGGACATTGGCAGAGGGCTCATTTTTTATTCTAACTCCGCTGGGGACATCCCTCAGGGCAGGCACTGGACAGTGACTGGGGGCAAATTTTTTACTCTAACACCGCTGAGGGCTTTCCTCACAGCAGGCACTGGACAGTTTTAGGGGGATATTTGTTTATTCTAATTCAGCTGGACGCATCCCTCAGGGCAGGTGTAGGACTGTTAATTGGGGCTAATTGATTATTCTAACTGAGCTGGTGGCGTCCGTCAGGGCAGGTGCTAAACAGTGACTGTGGGCCACTTTTTATTCAGACTCCTCTAGGGGCGTCCTTCAGGGGAGGTTCTGAACAGTGACTGGGGGCCAGTTTTTTATTAAAACTCTGCTGGTGTCGTCCCTCAGGGCAGGCGCTAGACAGTGGCAGGGGGCTAGTTTTGATTCTAACTCCGCTGGGGACATATCTCAGGGCAGGCGCTGGACAGTGACTAGTGGCTAATTTTTATTCCAACTCCGCGGAGGACTTCTCTCATGGCAGGCACTGGACAGTGCCAGGGGGCAAATTTTTTATTCTAGCTGCGCTGGGAGCATCTCTCAGGGCAGGCACTGGACAGTGACTGGGGGCTACTTTTTTTATTCAAAGTCTGCTGGGGGTGTCCCTTAGGGCAGGAGTTAGACAGTGAGTGAAGCCTCATTTTTTATTCAAACTCCTCTGGGTGCGTCGCTCAGGGCAGGTGCAGGAAAGTGACTGGGGGTTAATTTTTGATTCTAACTCCGCTGGGGGCATTCCTCAGGGCAGTTGCTGGACAGTGGCAGGAGGCTATGTTTTTTATTCAAAATCTGCTGGGGGCATCCCTCAGGGCATGCGCTGGACAGTGACTGGGGGCTAGCTTTTTATTAAAACTCTGCTGGGGGCATCCCTTGGGGAAGGCGCTGGAGAGTGATTGGGGGCTTATTTGTTATTCAAGCTCCGCTGGGGGCGTCCCTCAGGGCAGGCAATGGACAGTGACGGTGACAATTTTTGATATTAACTCTGCTGAGGACTACTCTCACAGCAGGCACTGGCCAGTATCAGGGAGAGAATTTTTTTTCTAACTGCGCTGGGGGGTGTCCCTCAGGGCAGGCTTAGGACAGTGAATCGGGCTAATTTTTTATTCTAACTGAGCTGGGGGCATCCCACAGGGCAGGTGCTAGACAGTGACTGGGGGCCACTTTTTATTCAGACTCATCTGGGGGCGTCCCTCAGGGCAGGTACAGGACATTGACTGGGGGCTAGTATTTTATTCAAACTCTGTTGGGGGCGTCCCTCAGGGCAGGCGCTGGAAAGTGGCAGGGGGCTAATTTTTTATTCTAAATCTGCTGCGGGCATCTATAAGGTCAGACGCTGGACAGTGACTGGGGGGTAGTTTTTTCTTCAAAGTCTGCTGGGGGCGTACCTCAGATAAGGTGCTGGACAGTGCCTGGGGGCTAGTTTTTTTCTTCAAAGTCTGCTGGGGGTGTCCCACGGGGCAGACACTGGACAGTGAGTGTGGGTTTATTTTTTATTCATACTCTGCTGGGGGCGGCCCTTAGGGCAGGCGCTAAACAGTGACTGGGGACAAATTTTTGATTCTAACTCCGCTGGGGGTGTCCCTCAGGGGAGGTGCTGGACAGTGACTAGGGACTAATTTTTGATTCTAGCTCCACTGGTGGCCTCCATCAGGACAGGTGCTGGATAGTGAATGGGGGAACATTTTTGATTTTAACCTCGCTGGGAGCGTCTATCAGTGTAGGCGCTGGACAGTGATTGGGGCTAAGTTTTTTATTCTAAGTCTGCTGGAGGCGTCCCTCATGGCAGGTGCTGGACAGTGACTATGGGCTAATTTTTGATTCTAACTCTGCTGGGGCGACCCTCAGGCCAGGCGCTGCATAGTGACTGGGGACACATTTTTATTCTACCTCTGCAGGGTCCGTCCCTCAGGGCAGGTGCTATACAGTGACTGGGGGCTCATTTTTGATTCTAACTCTGCTGGGGCATCCCTCAGGGCAGGTGCTGGACAGTGGCAGGGGACTACGTTTTTATTCGAAATCCGCTGGGGGCATCCCTCAGGGCAGGTGCTATACAGTGACTGGGGGCTAACTTTTATTCAAACTCTGCTGGGGTATCCCTCTGGGAATGCACTGGACAGTGATTGAGGGCTTATTTTTTATTCATACTCCACTGGGGGAGTCCCTCAGGGCAGGCCATAGACAGTGCGGGGGCAATTTTTGATTCTAACTCTGCTGAGGGCTTCTCTCACAGCAGGCACTGCACAGTGTCAGGGGCACATTTTTTATTCTAACTGCACTGGGGGTGTCCCACAAGGCAGGTGCTAGACGGTGACTGGGGCCACTTTTTTATTCAGACTTTTCTGGGGGCGTCCTTCAGGGCAGGTGCTGGACAGTGACTAAGGGCCAGTTTTTTATTCAAACTCTGCTGTGGGGGTCCCTCAGGGTAGGCTCTGGACAGTAACAGGGGGCTAATTTTTTATTCTCTCTACACTGGGGACATCCCTCAGAGCAGACAGTGGACAGGGAATGGGTGCTAATATTTTAATTCTAAGTCCGCTGGAGGCATCCCTCAGAGCATGTGCTGGACAGTGACTGGGGGCAAAAAAAAAATTGTACCTCCACTGGCGGTCCCTCAGGGCAGGCGCTGGACAGTGACTGGTGGGGCAGATTTTGATTCTAACTCAGCTGGGGGTGGGGCGTCCCTCAGGGCAGGTGCTAGACAGTGACTTGGGGCCATTTTTTATTCAGACTCCTCTGGGGCATCCTTCAGGGCAGGTGCTGGACAGTGACTGGGGCAAATTTGTCATTCTACCTCCACTGGGGGGGTTCCTCACGGCAGGCGCTGGACAGTGACTGGGGCAGATTTTGATTCTAACTCAGCTGGGGGTGTGGAATCCCTCAGGGCAGGTGCTGGATAGTGACTGGGGGCCAGTTTCTTATTCAAACTCTGCTGTGGGGTCCCTCAGGGTAGGCTCTGGAC
The DNA here is from genome assembly GCA_963921515.1 of Calotriton arnoldi. Lineage (NCBI taxonomy): Eukaryota > Metazoa > Chordata > Amphibia > Caudata > Salamandridae > Calotriton > Calotriton arnoldi. The sequence continues at coordinate 326,160 of CAWUFW010012152.1, forward strand.
AGTGACAGGTGGCTCATTGTTTATTCTAACTCCGCTCGGGCCATCCCTCAGGGCAGGCAGTGGATAAGGAATGGGGGCTAATTTTTTACTCTAACTCCGCTGAGAGCTTCTCTCACGGCAGACACTGGAGAGTGTCAGGCGGCTAAATTTGTATTCTAAATGCTCTGGGGATGTCCCTCAGGGCACATATTGGACAGTGACTTAGGGCTGCATTTTATTCAAAATCTTCTGGGGGCATCCATCAGGGCAGGCACTGGACAGTGACTGGGGGCTAGTTTTTTGTTCAAAGTCTGCTGGGGGCATCCTTCAGGGCAGGAGATGGACAGTGAGTGGGGGTTTATTTTCTATTCAAACACGGATGGGGGTTACCCTCAGTGTCACGTGTCCCTCGGAGACCTCTCAGGATCGGTTCGTTGCTCAAATGGGTCCACCTATTGACACCCTCAATTCCGAATTGCTATAATAGCACGGAAGATTAAGGTGGTCAATCGGGGGAAGGAAAGGATGGGAACAGCGGGGAGGGAGACCTGTGAAATAGAAAGTGTATATTAGAATACATTAACTATAAACCAGTTTCCTCTGAGGAATATCGAATTCTCTAATATCTCCCTTCTGTATACCTGTAAAGAAAATTAACAAGTTCTTGCAGCACTTTTTCTGAAGGACGATTAGTTCTCATCAACCCTTCTGTAGGCTAACTTCTTGTTGTGAGCGAAATTAGGTTTAGAGCTTTCTTTGTGAATTTATACTGTAAACAGAAAACGTGCATTAGATACACACTCCCTCACCAAACAACAACGGAACCAGGAACACATAGATTGGTAGATCACTTTGTACCCACCAACACTGGTGATTTAGTACGCGTCACAAGGGAGGAAGGAATAGGCTTAACGTCAACCTCTCACTGACACCTTGCTAAAAGACGAACAAAAAACACACAACATGTAACACCAGCACTTCATGAAACATAATATTCAGGATTTCACTCCAATGGTAATGCGTGTTTAAATCACACACTTATGAGTATCAATTTAGATATATGCACGTCGATGTAGGCTTATCAACCTTCAATAAGCAGGTATGCACTTCGTAACAGATTTAACAGCCTTCAAATGTAGAGACATACCACCTGGTATAAAGGAAGCGTTTTTTGGTAATGCCCACGTAATCAAAGCTTCATTACAAACAACACCAATGTCATGCGCCCTTTGTTAATGCGCCTTCAAACACCACTCTTGCTCCAGAGAAACTATGGAAGGTAACTCTAAAACGGCAAATCAAGCAAGCGTTTTCCCCTTGTAAGGAATGTTTAGGCAGTTTAAGGATTTGTGAACTTGGTGTCAACGACACCCTTACCGCCCCCAAACGCTGAAAAGGATCCGACTCCGTAACCAGGGAGGAATCGCCAATCCATCCGGAATAATCTGCAGCGTCTTCTCTGAGTTTTCCGGCTTTCATAGCCGTTGGGAAGGGGAATGGTCATCATTTCCTGTGCGCGCGCGACGCGCCGCACAGGCTTCTGGGTCTTGTAGTTTTTCCGCTCCTGGTGTGGAATACCCATTGGAATCACGCTGTTTCCCTGTCCTCCACAGCGCCCGGGCAATCGTAATACACCTCGTCCAGTCAAAGGCCTTATGTTGGACTGGATCACGAGAGTGTATAGCGGTCCCAGAACGGTACCTGACACTCAGGGCAGGCGCTAGACAGTGACTGGGGACTCATTTTTGATTTTACCTCCACTGGTGTCATCCCTCAGGGCAGGTGCTGGACAGTGACTGGGGGCACATTTTTGATTCCTACTGCGCTGGATGCGTCTCTCACGGCCGGCGCTGGATAGTGACTGGGGGCTAATTTTTGATTCTACCTTCACTGGGGGGTCCTTCCAGTTTTTTATTCTAAGTCTGCTGGAGGCGTCCGTCAGAGCAGTTGCTGGACAGTGACTATGTGCTAATTTTTTATTCAAACTCCGCTGGGGGCTTCCCTCATGGCAGGCACTGTACAGTGACTGGGGGCTAATTTTTTATCCTAACTCTGCTGGGCGCGTCCCTCAGGGCAGGCGTAGGACAGTGAATTGGGGCTAATAATTTATTCTAACTGTGCTGGGGGCGTCCCTCAGGGCAGGTGCTAGACAGTGACAGTGGGCCACTTTTCATTCATACTTCTCTTGGGGCATCCTTCAGGGCAGGTGCTGAACAGTGACTGGGGGCCCGTTTTATATTCAAACTCTTCTGGGGGCATCTCTCCGGGCAGGCGCTGGGCAGTGGCAGAGGGCTAATTTTTTATTCTAACTCTGCTGGGGAGATCCCTCAGGGCAGGCACTGGACCGTGATTAGGGGCTAATTTTTTACTCTAACTGCGCTGGGTGTGTCCCTCAGGGCACGTGTTGGACAGTGACAGGGGCTACGTTTTTATTCTAAATCCGCCGGGGGCATCCATCAGGGCAGGTGCTGGACAGTGACTGGGGGCTAGTTTTTTGCTCAAAGCCTGCCGGAGGCGTGCCTCAGGGCAGGCGCTGGTCAGTGAGTCAAGCTTATTATTTTTTATTCAAACTCCGCTGGGGTTTCCCTCAGGGCAGGGGCTGGCAGTGACTGGGGCCTAATTTTTTATTCTAACTCCGCTGGGGGCGTCTCTCAGGGAAGGTTCTGGACAATGACTGGGGCTAATTTTTGATTCTATGTCCACTGGGGTGTCCATCAGGGCAAGCACTTGACAGTGACTGAGGGAAAGTTTTTATTCTTACCCCGCGGTGGTGTCTCTGAAGGCAGGCGTTGGACAGTGACTGGAGCAACATTTTTTATTCTAAGTTCGCTGGAGGCATCCCTAAGGGCAGGTAATGGAAAGAGACTAGGGGCTATTTTTTTATTTAGACTCCTCTTGGGCTTCCTTCAGGGCAGGCTCTGGACAGTGACTGGGGCCAGTTTTTTTTCAAGGTCTGCTGAGGGCGTCCCACAGGGCAGGTGTCTGACAGCGGCAGGGGGCTAATTTTTATTCTTACTCCGCTGGGGGCATCTCTCAGGGCAGGGGCTGGACATTGGCAGAGGGCTCATTTTTTATTCTAACTCCGCTGGGGACATCCCTCAGGGCAGGCACTGGACAGTGACTGGGGGCAAATTTTTTACTCTAACACCGCTGAGGGCTTTCCTCACGGCAGGCACTGGACAGTTTTAGGGAGATATTTGTTTATTCTAATTCAGCTGGACGCATCCCTCAGGGCAGGTGTAGGACTGTTAATTGGGGCTAATTGATTATTCTAACTGAGCTGGTGGCGTCCGTCAGGGCAGGTGCTAAACAGTGACTGTGGGCCACTTTTTTATTCAGACTCCTCTAGGGGCGTCCTTCAGGGGAGGTTCTGAACAGTGACTGGGGGCCAGTTTTTTATTAAAACTCTGCTGGTGTCGTCCCTCGGGGCAGGCGCTAGACAGTGGCAGGGGGCTAGTTTTTGATTCTAACTCCGCTGGGGACATATCTCAGGGCAGGCGCTGGACAGTGACTAGTGGCTAATTTTTTATTCCAACTCTGCGGAGGACTTCTCTCATGGCAGGCACTGGACAGTGCCAGGGGGAAAATTTTTTATTCTAGCTGCGCTGGGAGCATCTCTCAGGGCAGGCACTGGACAGTGACTGGGGGCTACTTTTTTTATTCAGAGTCTGCTGGGGGTGTCCCTTAGGGCAGGAGTTAGACAGTGAGTGAAGCCTCATTTTTATTCAAACTCCTCTGGGTGCGTCGCTCAGGGCAGGTGCAGGAAAGTGACTGGGGGTTAATTTTTGATTCTAACTCCGCTGGGGGCATTCCTCAGGGCAGTTGCTGGACAGTGGCAGGAGGCTATGTTTTTATTCAAAATCTGCTGGGGGCATCCCTCAGGGCATGCGCTGGACAGTGACTGGGGGCTAGCTTTTTATTAAAACTCTGCTGGGGGCATCCCTTGGGGAAGGCGCTGGAGAGTGATTGGGGGCTTATTTGTTATTCAAGCTCCGCTGGGGGCGTCCCTCAGGGCAGGCAATGGACAGTGACGGTGACAATTTTTGATATTAACTCTGCTGAGGACTACTCTCACAGCAGGCACTGGCTAGTATCAGGGAGAGAATTTTTTTTCTAACTGCGCTGGGGGTGTCCCTCAGGGCAGGCTTAGGACAGTGAATCGGGCTAATTTTTTATTCTAACTGAGCTGGGGCATCCCACAGGGCAGGTGCTAGACAGTGACTGGGGGCCACTTTTTATTCAGACTCATCTGGGGCGTCCTCAGGGCAGGTACAGGACATTGACTGGGGGCTAGTATTTTATTCAAACTCTGTTGGGGGCGCCCCCCGGGCAGGCGCTGGAAAGTGGCAGGGGGCTAATTTTTTATTCTAAATCTGCTGCGGGCATCTATAAGGTCAGACGCTGGACAGTGACTGGGGGGTAGTTTTTTCTTCAAAGTCTGCTGGGGGCGTACCTCAGATAAGGTGCTGGACAGTGCCTGGGGGCTAGTTTTTTCTTCAAAGTCTGCTGGGGGTGTCCCACGGGGCAGACACTGGACAGTGAGTGTGGGTTTATTTTTTATTCATACTCTGCTGGGGGCGGCCCTTAGGGCAGGCGCTAAACAGTGACTGGGGACACATTTTTGATTCTAACTCCGCTGGGGGTGTCCCTCAGGGGAGGTGCTGGACAGTGACTAGGGGCTAATTTTTGATTCTAGCTCCACTGGTGGCCTCCATCAGGACAGGTGCTGGATAGTGAATGGGGGAACATTTTTGATTTTAACCTCGCTGGGAGCGTCTATCAGTGTAGGCGCTGGACAGTGATTGGGGCTAAGTTTTTTATTCTAAGTCTGCTGGAGGCGTCCCTCATGGCAGGTGCTGGACAGTGACTATGGGCTAATTTTTGATTCTAACTCTGCTGGGGCGACCCTCAGGCCAGGCGCTGCATAGTGACTGGGGACACATTTTTTATTCTACCTCTGCAGGGTCCGTCCCTCAGGGCAGGTGCTATACAGTGACTGGGGGCTCATTTTTGATTCTAACTCTGCTGGGGCATCCCTCAGGGCAGGTGCTGGACAGTGGCAGGGGACTACGTTTTTTATTCGAAATCCGCTGGGGGCATCCCTCAGGGCAGGTGCTATACAGTGACTGGGGGCTAACTTTTTATTCAAACTCTGCTGGGGGTATCCCTCTGGGAATGCACTGGACAGTGATTGAGGGCTTATTTTTTTATTCATACTCCACTGGGGGGAGTCCCTCAGGGCAGGCCATAGACAGTGCGGGGGCAATTTTTGATTCTAACTCTGCTGAGGGCTTCTCTCACAGCAGGCACTGCACAGTGTCAGGGGCAAATTTTTTATTCTAACTGCACTGGGGGTGTCCCACAAGGCAGGTGCTAGACAGTGACTGGGGGCCACTTTTTTATTCAGACTTTTCTGGGGGCGTCCTTCAGGGCAGGTGCTGGACAGTGACTGGGGGCCAGTTTTTTATTCAAACTCTGCTGTGGGGTCCCTCAGGGTAGGCTCTGGACAGTAACAGGGGGCTAATTTTTATTCTCTCTACACTGGGGACATCCTTCAGAGCAGACAGTGGACAGGGAATGGGTGCTAATATTTTAATTCTAAGTCCGCTGGAGGCATCCCTCAGAGCATGTGCTGGACAGTGACTGGGGGCAAAAAAAAAATTCTACCTCCACTGGCGGTCCCTCAGGGCAGGCGCTGGACAGTGACTGGGGGGGGGCAGATTTTGATTCTAACTCAGCTGGGGGTGGGGCGTCCCTCATGGCAGGTGCTAGACAGTGACTTGGGGCCATTTTTTATTCAGACTCCTCTGGGGCATCCTTCAGGGCAGGTGCTGGACAGTGACTGGGGCAAATTTGTCATTCTACCTCCTCTGGGGGGGTTCCTCACGGCAGGCGCTGGACAGTGACTGGGGCAGATTTTGATTCTAACTCAGCTGGGGTGGGGAATCCCTCAGGGCAGGTGCTGGACAGTGACTGGGGGCCAGTTTCTTATTCAAACTCTGCTGTGGGGGTCCCTCAGGGTAGGCTCTGGACAGTGACAGGTGGCTCATTGTTTATTCTAACTCCGCTCGGGCCATCCCTCAGGGCAGGCAGTGGATAAGGAATGGGGGCTCATTTTTTACTCTAACTCCGCTGAGAGCTTCTCTCACGGCAGACACTGGAGAGTGTCAGGGGGCTAAATTTGTATTCTAAATGCTCTGGGGGTGTCCCTCAGGGCACGTATTGGACAGTGACTTAGGGCTGCATTTTATTCAAAATCTTCTGGGGGCATCCATCAGGGCAGGCACTGGAGAGTGACTGGGGGCTAGGTTTTTGTTCAAAGTCTGCTGGGGGCATCCTTCAGGGCAGGAGATGGACAGTGAGTGGGGGTTTATTTTCTATTCAAACACGGATGGGGGTTACCCTCAGGGCAGGCGCTAGACAGTGACTGGGGACTCATTTTTGATTTTACCTCCACTGGTGTCATCCCTCAGGGCAGGTGCTGGACAGTGACTGGGGGCACATTTTTGATCCCTACTGCGCTGGATGCGTCTCTCACGGCCGGCGCTGGATAGTGACTGGGGGCTAATTTTTGATTCTACCTTCACTGGGGGGTCCCTCCAGTTTTTTATTCTAAGTCTGCTGGAGGCGTCCGTCAGAGCAGTTGCTGGACAGTGACTATGTGCTAATTTTTTATTCAAACTCCGCTGGGGGCTTCCCTCATGGCAGGCACTGTACAGTGACTGGGGGCTAATTTTTTATCCTAACTCAACTGGGGGCAACCCTCAGGGCAGGTGCTGAACATGAGACTGGGAACTAACTTTTTATTCTAACTCCGCAGGAGGTGTCCCACAGTGCAGGTGTGGGTCAGTGGCAGGGGGCTAAGTTTTTCATTCGAAATTTGCTGGGGGCTTCCCTCAGGGCAGGAGCTGGACAGTGAGTGGGGGCTCATTTTTTATTCAAACTGCGCCGGGTGCTTCGCTCGCGGCAGGCTCTGGAAAGTGACTGGGGGCTAATTTTTGATTCTACCTTCACTGGGGGTCCCTCAGGGCAGGCGCTGGACAGTGACATGGGGCAGACTTTGATCAAACTCAGCTGGGGCCGGCGCTTCCCTCAGGGCAGGTGCTAGACAGTGACTGGGGGCCACTTTTTTATTCAGACTCCCCTGGGGGCATCCTTCAGGGCTGGTGCTGGACAGTGACTGGGGGCCAGTTTTTTATTCTGAATCCGCTGCAGGCGTTTATCAGGTCAGGTGCTGTACAGTGACTGGGGGTTGTTTTTTCTTCAAAGACTGCTGGGGGCCTACCTCAGATAAGGTGCTGGACAGTGCCTGGAAGCTAATTTTTTCTGCAAAGTCTGCTGGGGGCATCACTTAGTGCCGGCCCTGGACAGTGGTAGGGGGGAAATTTTTTATTCTAACTCCTCTCGGGGGAATTCTCAGGGCAGGTCCTGGACGGTGGCAGAGGGCTAATTTTGTATTCTAAGTCTGCTGGAGACATCCTTCAGGGTAGGCATTGGACAGTGACTCGGGCCAATTTTTTACTCTAACTCTGCGTAGAGCTTCTCTCCCTGCAGGCACTGGAGAGTGTCAGGGGGCTAAATATTTATTGTAACTGCGCTGGGGGTGTCACTTGGGGAAGGCGCTGGACAGTGATTGGGGGCTTATTTGTTATTCGAAATCTGCTGGGGCGTCCCTCAGGGCAGGCAATGGATAGTGACTGGGGGCTAGTTTTTTAATCAAAGTCTGCTGTGGGCATCCCTCAGGGCATGAGCTGGACAGTGAATGAAGATTCATTTTTTATTCAAACTCCTCTGGGTGCGTCGCTCTGGGCAGGCAGTGGAAAGTGACTGGGGGCTAACTTTTTATTCAAACTCTGCTGGGGGCATCCCTCGGGGAATGCACTGGACAGTGACTGGGGCACATTTATGGTTCTAACTCAGCTGGGGGCATCCCTCAGCCCAGGCGCTAGACAGTGACTAGGGGCTGGTTTTTTGTTCAAAGTCTGCTGGGGGCTTACCTCCGGGCAGGTGCTGGACAGTTACTGGGGGCTTGTTTTTGTTCAAAGTCTGCTGGGGGCGTCCCTCAGAGCAGGCGCTGGACAGTGAGTGGAGGTTTATTTTTTATTCAAACTCTTCTGGGGGCGTCCCTCAGGGCAGATGCTAGGCAGTGACTAGGCACTAATTTTTGATTCTACCTCCACTGGTGGCATCCATCAGGGCAGGCGCTGGATAGTGACTGGGGCTAATTTTTTATTCTAACTCCGCTGGGGGCATCTTTCAAGGCAGGCGCTGGACAGTAACTGGTGAATACATTTTTTTATTCTAAGTTCACTGGAGGCGTCCCTCAGGGCACGTGCTGGACAGTGACTACAGGATAATTTTATTCGAAATCCGTTGGGGGCTTCCCTTATGGCAGGACCTGGACAGTGACTAGGGGCTGATTTTTTATTGTAACTCCGCTGGGGCGACCCTCAGGGCAGGGGTTCAACAGTGACTTGGGACTAATTTTTATTCTAGCTCCGCAGGGGGCATCCCTCAGGGCAGGTGCTGGACAGTGGCAGGGGGCTAAGTTTTTATTAAAAATCCGCTGGGGGCATCCATCAGGGCAAGCGCTGGACAGTGACTGGTGGCTAGTTTTTTATTCACAGTCTGCTGGGGCATCCCTCAGGGCAGGAGCTGGACAGTGATTGAGGGCTCATTTTTTATTCAATCTCCTCTAGGTGCATCACTCAGGGCAGGAGCTGTAAAGTGACGGGGGCTAATTTTTGATTGTAACTCCACTGGGGACGTATCTCAGGGCAGGTGCTGGACAGTGACTGGGGCAATTTTTTTTTAATAAATCTTTTTATTAAACTTTTTGTCAGTTGCAGTATACAGTGTATCATTTACAGGAGCTTTGTGACATAAAACCAGGAAGTTAACCATTGTTAGCCACAACGTACAGTGTTTCAGACACAGGAGTATTGACATTATATCAACAGGATTACATTACGAATCTGTTTTCAAATGTTTTAACTTACATTCCAAAACCTACCCTTGAGAGACACTTACTAGGTGGTATTCAACTCAAATGCACCCCTTACTCTTGGTACCCTCCCTCCCTCCCCACCCATGTTCCAGAGGCCCTTGTATTCCACCCAGCGGTTCCATATTTTCCCCCATTTTCTTGGGCAGCCTCTACTTTCGTAGACATTTTTCGGTAGCACTACACCATTCTAAGTCGGACTTCCATTGCCCTATCCTCGGGGGGAGGCTTGCCCCCCAATGCTCTGGTGATATTTCTTTTAGCTACCATTGCTGCCACCATTAGCCACATTTTTTGATATCTTTCCCAGGCCTGGTCGTCTGTCACGCATAGGATGTGCCATCTGGCCTCTGCTGGGATTTCCTGCCCCAGGTCATCAGACATAACTCGTATCACCTTTCCCCATAATTGCTGTATAGCTGGGCATTCCCAAATAATATGAAAGAATGTGCTTCTTTGGTTGCAGCCTCTTGTACACAGGTCTGTGGGGGCCCGTCCCAGCTTGCACAACAGCACTCCTGTAGAGTAAGATCTGTGCAGGATCCGCAATTGGACCAGCCGAAATCTCGCTCTAATCGCTACCTCCCTCGGGCTTTGTATTGTCTCGGACCAATCATCATCTTCCAGCAACCCGATATCTGTTTCCCAAGCTTCTCGCAATGCCCTCAGTGGATCAGGTGCATTATTGATTATCTTTCTGTATATCGAGGATGTAGCTTTTTCCAGGATTGGGCCCAACAAGAGCCGGTCCTCCAGGGGGCTACACTCTGGGAGCTGTTCTCCTTCTCTAATATGTCATCTGAGTGCGTGTCCCAACTGGATGTACTTATATCTTTCTGAGTCTGCTAACTGATATTCTTTCTGTGGATCTGCAAATGGGATTATTGCCGAGCCTCTCCATACATCTCCCAGGTGGACTATGTCTATCAGTTTCCATTTTTGGAATCCCTGTAGTGTTCCCACTTCATGTAACATGTCGCTATCCCACAGTGGGGTTCTTTGTGTTAGTCTATTGTCCCACCCCAGGAAGTTAGTGGCTTTCCGCCAAGCCTTAATCACTGCTTGTGTATGTAGGGGCATGTGCTTGTTCGTGGTTTTACGATACAACGCCCCCGGGTAGCCCCTCTGCCCCATCCCTAGATGGTCCACTCTATACGCTGGGTCCTCCCTGTCTGCGTAGATCCACTCGTTAATTGGTACTAACTGAGACGCCCAATAGTATTTTTTAATATCTGGAATGGCGATGCCTCCCTCATAGATACCTCTCTGGAGTTTGGATAAGGCTATTCCAGCGCCTCCCCCGTCCCATAGGAGTTTCCTCAGTTCGCTATCTATCTCTCTAAAGAACTTGTCTGATATCTTACATGGGGTGTTTTGTAGGACATACAGCATGCACGGCAATGTCATCATTTTAAAGAGCACCCCTCTTTCCATCAATGAGATTGTCAGGGCCCTCTAGTGTGTCACGTCCCTTTTCAGCCGTTCCAGCTGGGGTGCTAGGTTATCCTCCAGGAACTCCGATTCTGATTTCCCTATCGTAATACCTAAGTACTTGAATTTATCTTTGATTTGAAGTTTGGCCTCCCCAGTCAGCGAGAGCGTTGGCCCTTCCGTAAGCTGGAACAGGAGAGACTTGTCCCAATTAATTTAGTATCCTGAATAGCCACCAAATAGTCTGAATATTTGCAACATTCTACTTACTGTGAAACCAGGCCTGGTGGCATACAGCAGAATATCATCAGCGTATAATGAAATACGCTCTTCCCAGGTCCCCTCTCCCGTTATCCCGTGATTACTGGGTCTCCTCTTACCCAAGCCGCGAGCGGTTCCAATGCTAATGCAAACAAGATGGGGGACAGCGGGCACCCCTGCCTCGTCCCTCTATGCAAGGCAAAAGAGCGGGAGACCGAGCCGTTTACACACACCCTGGCCATTGGTTTCGTCTAAAGTAGTTTGATCCATGATTGATATTTAGGGCCAAACCCGAATCTCTCCAAGACTGCAAATAGGTAGTGCCACTCGATGCAGTCAAACGCCATTTGTGCATCTAGTGAGAGCAGTACCGCTTCGTCTTCCGGTTGGGACTTGATCAAGTGCATTACCCCGTACAGACGCCTAAGGTTTAGTCTAGTACTTGGGCGCGGCATAAAGCACGATTGATCCGGGTGTACCAGAGTCATGAAGACCCCCTAAGATGCGATTCACCAAGACCTTGGCTAGAATTTTAGCCTCTGAATTTAACAAGGATATGGACCTATACGAGCTGTACTCTTCCGGGGGTTTGCCCGCCTTTGGGATCACCACTACCGTGGCTGTTCGCTGGTCTGCTGGTAGGCATCCCCTTTCCCTTGCCTCTTCAAACATCTTCAACAAGTGTGGCGCCACTGTGAGAAGTTGACCTGGCATATGCTGTCCACTAGTTCTAGTGGGCACCTTGCACCAGTCCAAACGACCTTTATTGATGATAGGTTTAAAGACAACCTTTATTGAAAGCTATCCTAGTGGTAGCTATGGAGAGCAGCCTTCAGGCTAAGTCTTGAAGGAGTGTAAAGCTAATTGTTTTACCAGTCTATAATCTCATGAATGACCAAATGAAAGGAGAACCACACCAGGTATATATATAAAATATATGTATTTATTACTAAACACAACCCACTAGTCTCTTTATGAGGCTAGAGGTCAAAGTACACAAGTTACAAGTCAAATAGCACAGTAAATTAGCACAATATACGATTAGCCCTAGGGGCGTACCAAACCATATATTAAGAAAGTGGTATAAGAACCACGACTTAAGAAGATACAAGGCCTAGAGCCTGTAGAATTGCTGGTACCCCAAGGAACCACCCAAGGTAGTGACACAGGGGACCCACGGGGGCTGTGTGCAGTGTGTGAACACAGCCGGCGAGCTCCGTTAAAGTCTATGGGAAAGTCGCGGTCAGAGTTTTAGAGTTTAAGGACACTTAGAAATGGACTAGGACAAAACCCTCTTGGACTTAGACAGTTCTAGGGTTACCACCCTCGTGAGCACTGGAGTACTCGAGTTACCTCACCCAGGGAAGCCGGGTGCATAGGTGTCGAATGGTGTCGGGTTGCGTCGTCGATTTCAAGGGCAGCCTGCGAAGAAGTGCTGCTGCCGGGAAGATGCGAAGTGTCCGAAGAGATCCAAGCCTGGATCGGAGATGAGAAGAACCTGAAAGCAGAGGGGACAGAGTCTGGGTCACTTGCCAGTGACCACGGGCACGATAGGCGGATGCCCACCGATGTCGGGTGTTTCAGGTGAAAGAGGTGAAGCTTGACTCTTCAGCCACGAGGTCCCGGAGACGTCGACAACAACCAGGAGCTGGATTCGAGCTGCAACACAAAGGATGTCGAGTGCTGCAGCATTGGTGTCCGGATTGAACACAACAAGCCTTGGCAACAGCAACCCACGCAGAAAGGAGAAAGATGCTTCGGGGCAGACCAGCAAGGTCTGAGGGACTCACCACTCAGGGGGGAGTCAGGGCACGTCTGCAGCAACCAGACAAACCCAAATAAAATCAGAGTTGCCTTCACAGGGACCCACCAGTCGACAGACCAGGGATCCCGAAGGTGCCTCAAGTGGAAATGCAAGAAGCAGGCCCACTGAACACTCGTGGAGTGTAGGCTCACAATCTTTGGTGCAAATGGTGCTCGGGGCCTGGGCTACAAGTAACCTAAAGCAGAACTTCAAGAGACGTCGAGAAGTCAATGCACTAGCAAATGTGCACGGTGTCCAGGAGTTTTGGTTCCACGTCACACGTGAGGGCTGCGGGTCTCAGCTTTGCTGGGGACTCGGGTCGGCCTCTTAGAAGTCTGGAAATCCTCTTCCTGGGCTGCAGGTACTTCGGAGTCTGGCAGGAGCTTCGGAGATGCAGACCGGCAAATGCTTTGTTGGTGCCTGCCAAGCAGGGGAGTCACTCCTTGACCCCAAGGGAGATTTCTTCAGTCCTCTAGTCTTTAGTAGAGCGTCGAAGTTCCAGGATTCAGTTGCAGAGTTTCGTCCAGGGATATCTAAAGTCCTGTTGCTAGGGGTTCCTTACTTATACCTAAGAAAGGGGTTGGACTAACTCTGGGGACCCACCTATGGGAGGGTTTGGAAAGAGGGGTGGCTACACCCATTTCCTTTGTCCAGTTTTGTGCCAGAGCAGGGGCTGGCAGCCCCTGCAACCGGTTTGAACTGGGGTATGTACAGGGACACCAAATGTGCCCCCAGTGCAGGACTTCAAAGCACTCAGAGAGTGCACCCACCCAGCCCTAATACACTAAAGCCTGTCTGGGAGGTGGTAACACCTCCCTATGACAGGAAACCTATTGTCCAGGCCTCCCCTGCCGGAGTTTCGGTCAGCAGTGGGAGGTCAGACTCGTGTCTGTGGCTGCAGCATCCATTTTGTGATGCCAGGCTCTGTAAAGTCTCTACCGGGTATACCGGTGCTGCCATGTCTCTCCTCTAGAAGGGTGGGATCATACTCCCACACCAGTTACTGGTGTGGGGGTATGATTCCCTGGTGTTTGACACCAAACACGACATGTTTCCGTGCAGCCATCCCAAAGTTAGCATTTACCGTTTAAGATATAATGCACTTAAGAGTATATGGTCAGGCTGCACCACAGACAACCCCGGAGAGGAGATTCCGAAGGCTGCAGAGGGGCTCTGCTCATGCAGGGGCACCCTCTCACATAAAACCCAGCACCCTGCCTTCAGGATTGATAAGGCCTGCCATAGGGGTGACTGATAGGTTTCTATGTGCAGTGATAGGTGAGATATAGTGAACCTATATCTCAGTAAGGGGTGCATGCACCACCTCACTCAGGCTGCTGTAGCAGTCCGGTGGTGTCATTTTGGAGGGCCTTCCAGGGGTGGCATAATACATGCTGCAGGCCCTGGTAGGCCTCTGGGGTACCTATGCCCTGGGTACATAGTATACCATATACTAGGGACTTATAAGGGCACCCCAGAATCCCATCTGGAGTGTACCTAAGGTACTAGGAATCCATTTTAAAGAGAAAGCAGATAAACTGGGGCCCTGAATAGCAGGGTCCCAGTCCAACTAAGTCGAAAACCAGCAAAACACCAGGAAAAAAGTGGGGGCAACCATGCAGTCAGATTCCACCTTCCTACGTAACCCCCCCCAAATGAAAGGAGATAAGGCTAACCTTGCCCAGTTGAGCCTTTATTTACTAAGTGGCCATATAAGGAAGTACCTGCACTAGCATGGTTACCCCCTGTCTTATAGTCCACAAAGTAATCCCTAACCCCAAGGGGATGGGAGGATCTCCACCATTTGGAGTCACTACCTGTGGTGTGTTTTGGCATAGTAAAAGGCTGGTGGGGTGTCTGAGTAGAGAAGTGAGGCCCTGATAAAGTTGGCCTCAGCTTCCTCAGATCACTAGCCACCATGGAGGCCTTACTTTCCATGACTAAGTTGGGTCTAGCTCTAAGGGTCAACCTTTGGCTGCCTACAGCTGGGGGTTGGGTCCCTTTGGTTGGAACCCTAGAGGGACATGGCAGTTTTGGCACATTTTGGTCCCAGGTTTGCCTTTGCCCAGCAGAGTCCATCTGGGGGAGGTCCCTACACAAGGGTAAGGGGATCCCTCAGTGGGTTGAGGAATTTTCACCTGGCTAGGGCTACTAGACTGGGTGCCCCTCATCTGCTGATGGGGGGGTTCCTCTGGACAGGGGGCCCTGTGGGGTCCACTGACCTCCCTGACCTCTGCAGCCCTGGGCTGACTGAGGCAGGGTAGAGAGGGGCAGGTTACCTGCTCCAGACTGGGTACCACCTTGGAAGGGTCCCCTGCCATCAGGGGTGTTGCCAGGACAGGCCTGACCACCTCTGGGGCAGTTCCTTCACTAGGGGTAGGATCAGTTCCCTGAGGAAGCTGACCCTCACCTATAGTCTGGGGGGAAGAAGACTTTTCTTCAACCCCTGTGCTCTCTTGTGGGGGAGAGTGGGCCATTCTTTCAGGCTCCATCACTCCAAAATGTTCCTGGGGTGGGGCTGTGGCCATCACAGCCCCACTAACTCTTTCAGGGATGCCCAGCATTCTAAGATGGGCTTGGTGTTCAACTTCAGCCCAGGCTGAAATTTCCAAATCATTGCCCATCAGGCAATCTACAGGCAAGTTGGGGGACACTGCCACTCTTTTTGGGCCTGTGACCCCTTCCCAGCTGAGATTGACTATGGCCATGGGGTGATCTGTTCTGACACCATCAATGTTGGTCACCTGGTATTTAAACTCAGGTAAAAGCTGGTGAGGGGGACTAGTTTCCCTGCCACCATGGTGACACTAGCCCCTGTGTCCCTGAATGCCACAGCTTTCTGACCATTAATCATTGGCTCCAGTCTGTACCTGCCCAATGCATTGGGACCCATGGTAAAGGTGGCAAATCCTATACCACCATCAGAGTCAGATGAGTCTGTTGAGGGGGTCCTGTCTAAACTAGGGCCCACCTCTGTTCCCCTTGCAAAAGCACCTAACTTGTTGGGTGCACTACTCCCAACTGGAGGATTACTACTGGTAGTACCAGGAGGGGTGGTAGTATTTGTTGGAGGAACATTTTCTTTATTGCCAATCCTGGGGCAACTGGGGTCAGTTTTCCAGTGCCCAGGCTTTTTACAGACATGGCAATATGGTTTCTTTTCAGGAGAGGAAAGAGTTGGGGACCCACCCCCAGAAGAGGACTTTTGGGGCCCTGTAGTGGACTTATCCTTAGATTTATCCCCACCTTTCTCTTGGGACTTGGTAGAATCTTTCTTCTGGTCACCACCCTGATTCTTAGGCCTCACCCTGGTTCTGACCCATTTGTCTGCCTTCTTTCCCAATTCTTGGGGAGAGGTCAGATCAGAGTCCACCAGGTACTGGTGTAAAAGCTGGTTTTGACAATTATTAAGGATCTGCTCCCTCATAATCAAATTGTACAATCCTATAAAGTCATGCACTTTGCTGCCATGTATCCAACCTTCCAGAGCCTTAGTAGCACAATCTACAAAGTCAACCCAGTCTTGAGTCTGAGCCTTTTGGGTGTCTCTGAACTTCAACCTATACTGTTCAGTGGTTAGGCCAAACCCATCTATCAGAGCACTCTTCAAGACTTTGTAATTGTCAGCATCTTCTTCTCTAACAGTGAGGAGCTTGTCTCTACCTTTTTCTGCAAAGGAGAGCCACAAGATTGCTGCCCACTGCTCCTGGGGGACCCTCTGAACTTTACAGGCCCTTTCCAGTGCAGTAATCCATTTGTGGATGTCATCCCCACTCTGGTAGGGAGGGACAATCTTGCTCAGGTTTCTATGGTCATAAGACCTTTCCCTATCCCTAGGGAAGTTGCTGCCACCATGGGACTCTAGTCCCAACTTTTTTCTTTGTCTATGAAGCTCTAGGGACTCCCTGTCTATAGCCAACTGCTCTTTTCTGATCCTCAGTTGAGCTTCCTCATACTTGAGCAGTCTCTCTTTCCTTTCATGAGAGGATTCCCTCCTATGAGAGGAAACAGAGGTCCCTACTGAGGTGTCAGAATGGTTAGACTCCTCTGAAGGAGATCTTGCCCTTCTAGGCACCCTCACAACTCTTCCTGGGGGGACAAAGGGGAGGTCATTCTGATCCTCCTCCTCATCTGCAGGAGGAGCTGGTTTTTCCAGGGAAAGATCATTGTCATCTTCCTGGGCAGCCTCAGAGGTCAGGTCCTGGGTTTCTTCACCCCTGGGCCCTTCCTCTGGTGCTGTTCCACCCCCTTTTCCTACCTCTTCAGACCCTGAGGCCTGCCTGAGATCATCTAACACTAGCATCTCTATGAGCCATTGGGTGTTTGCAGTTTTTCCTGGCTTCATCTTCCTAGCATTGGTCAATGCTCTCAATTCCAAGAATTGGAGATTGTCATACTGGGATGGGGAAGCCCAGTGGCTTCTGGCAGGGACTCAGTGGTTCCTGGCTTTGAAGACATCACTAGTGAGGTGTGGTGTATGCACTACCTACTCTAGTGTGGCCTACTAAACTCTCTTGAGTTGTAGAAAGGGTGTGCTAAGCCCTTGACACACAACTCTAAGTTCAGTAGAACTTACTGTATTGCTTGCTTGAATTTATATGTACCTCTGGTACCTTTAGTGGTTTTCAGTTAGTCATACACTTGAGATTATCTGGTAAAACAAAGGCAAGCTTGAATCCAACCGCT
This sequence comes from Calotriton arnoldi, assembly GCA_963921515.1. Taxonomy (NCBI): domain Eukaryota; kingdom Metazoa; phylum Chordata; class Amphibia; order Caudata; family Salamandridae; genus Calotriton; species Calotriton arnoldi. The sequence goes on from CAWUFW010012152.1 coordinate 343,325, forward strand.
GCACACCAATGTGTGAAGTTGGCCTGGCATATGCTGTCCACTAGTTCTAGTGGGCACCTTGCACCAGTCCAAACGACCTTTATTGATGATAGGTTTAAAGACAACCTTTATTGAAAGCTATCCTAGTGGTAGCTATGGAGAGCAGCCTTCAGGCTAAGTCTTGAAGGAGTGTAAAGCTAATTGTTTTACCAGTCTATAATCTCATGAATGACCAAATGAAAGGAGAACCACACCAGGTATATATATAAAATATATGTATTTATTACTAAACACTACCCACTAGTCTCTTTATGAGGCTAGAGGTCAAAGTACACAAGTTACAAGTCAAATAGCACAGTGAATTAGCACAATATACGATTAGCCCTAGGGGCGTACCAAACCATATATTAAGAAAGTGGTATAAGAACCACGACTTAAGAAAACACAAGGCCTAGAGCCTGTAGAATCACTGGGACCCCAAGGAACCACCCAAGGTAGTGACACAGGGGACCCACGGGGGCTGTGTGCAGTGTGTGAACACAGCCGCGAGCTCCGTTAAAGTCTATGGGAAAGTCGCGGTCAGAGTTTTAGAGTTTAAGGACACTTAGAAATGGACTAGGACAAAACCCTCTTGGACCACCCTCGTGAGCACCAGAGTACTCGAGTTACCTCACCCAGGGAAGCCGGGTGCATAGGTGTCGAATGGTGTCGGGTCGCGTCGTCGATTTCAATGGCAGCCTGCGAAGAAGTGCTGCTGCCGGGAAGATGCGAAGTGTCCGAAGAGATCCAAGCCTGGATCGGAGATGAGAAGAACCTGAAAGCAGAGGGGACAGAGTCTGGGTCACTTGCCAGTGACCACGGGCACGATAGGCGGATGCCCACCGATGTCGGGTGTTTCAGGTGAAAGAGGTGAAGCTTGACTCTTCAGCCACGAGGTCCCGGAGATGTTGACGACAACCAGGAGCTGGATTCGAGCTGTCCCATGAAGGATGTCGAGTGCTGCAGTGTTGGTGTCCGGATTGAACACAACAAGCCTTGGCAACAGCAACCCACGCAGAAAGGAGAAAGATGCTTCGGGGCAGACCAGCAAGGTCTGAGGGACTCACCACTTGGTGGGGAGTCAGAGCACAACTGGTGCAACTAGGAAAACCCAAATAAAATCAGAGTTGCCTTCACAGGGACCCACCAGTTGACAGACCAGGGATCGCGAAGGTGCCTCAAGCAGAAATGCAAGAAGCAGGCCCACTGAACACTCGTGGAGTGTAGGCTCACAATCTTCACTGCACGTGGTGCTCAGGTCCTGGGCTATAAGTAACCCAAAGCAGGACTTCAAGAGACGTCGAGAAGTCAATGCACTAGCAAATGTGCACGGTGTCCAGGAGTTCTGGTTCCACGTCACTTGTGAGGGCTGCGGGTCTCAGCTTTGCTGGGGACTCGGATCGGCCTCTTAGAAGTCTGGAAATCCTCTTCCTGGGCTGCAGGTACTTTGGAGTCCGGCGGGAGCTTCGGAGATGCAGACTGGCAAATGCTTTGTTGGTGCCTGCCAAGCAGGGGAGTCACTCCTTGACCCCAAGGGAGATTTCTTCAGTCCTCTAGTCTTTAGTAGAGCGTCGAAGTTCCAGGATTCAGTTGCAGAGTTTCGTCCAGGGATATCTAAAGTCCTGTTGCCAGGGGTTCCTTACTTATACCTAAGAAAGGGGTTGGACTAACTCTTGGGACCCACCGATGGGAGGGTTTGGAAAGAGGGGTGGCTACACCCATTTCCTTTGTCCAGTTTTGCGCCAGAGCAGGGGCTGGCAGCCCCTGCAACCGGTTTGAACTGGGGTATGCACAGGGACACCAAATGTGCCCCCAGTGCAGGACTTCAAAGCACTCAGAGAGTGCACCCACCCAGCCCTAATACACTAAAGCCTGTCTGGGAGGTGGTAACACCTCCCTACGACAGGAAACCTATTGTCCAGGCCTCCCCTGCCGGAGTTTCGGTCAGCAGTGGGAGGTCAGACTCGTGTCTGTAGCTGCAGCATCCATTTTGTGATGCCAGGCGCTGTAAAGTCTCTACCGGGTATACCGGTGCTGCCATGTCTCTCCCTCTAGAAGGGTGGGATCATACTCCCACACCAGTTACTGGTGTGGGTGTATGATTCCAAGGTGTTTGACACCAAACACGACATGTTTCCGTGCAGCCATCCCAAAGTTAGCATTTACCGTTTAAGATATAATGCACTTAAAAGTATATGGTCAGGCTGCACCACAGACAACCCCGGAGAGGAGATTCCGAAGGCTGCAGAGGGGCTCTGCTCATGCAGGGGCACCCTCTCACATAAAACCCAGCACCCTGCCTTCAGGATTGATAAGGCCTGCCATAGGGGTGACTGATATGTTTCTATGTGCAGTGATAGGTGAGATATAGTGAACCTATATCTCAGTAAGGGGTGCATGCACCACCTCACTCAGGCTGCTGTAGCAGTCCGGTGGTGTCATTTTGGAGGGCCTTCCAGGGGTGGCATAATACATGCTGCAGGCCCTGGTAGGCCTCTGGGGTACCTATGCCCTGGGTACATAGTATACCATATACTAGGGACTTATAAGGGTATCCCAGAATCCCATCTGGAGTGTACCTAAGGTACTAGGAATCCATTTTAAAGAGAAAGCAGATAAACTGGGGCCCTGAATAGCAGGGTCCCAGTCCAACTAAGTCGAAAACCAGCAAAACACCAGGAAAAAAGTGGGGGCAACCATGCAGTCAGATTCCACCTTCCTACGTAACCCCCCCCAAATGAAAGGAGATAAGGCTAACCTTGCCCAGTTGAGCCTTTATTTACTAAGTGGCCATATAAGGAAGTACCTGCACTAGCATGGTTACCCCCTGTCTTATAGTCCACAAAGTAATCCCTAACCCCAAGGGGATGGGAGGATCTCCACCATTTGGAGTCACTACCTGTGGTGTGTTTTGGCATAGTAAAAGGCTGGTGGGGTGTCTGAGTAGAGAAGTGAGGCCCTGATAAAGTTGGCCTCAGCTTCCTCAGATCACTAGCCACCATGGAGGCCTTACTTTCCATGACTAAGTTGGGTCTAGCTCTAAGGGTCAACCTTTGGCTGCCTACAGCTGGGGGTTGGGTCCCTTTGGTTGGAACCCTAGAGGGACATGGCAGTTTTGGCACATTTTGGTCCCAGGTTTGCCTTTGCCCAGCAGAGTCCATCTGGGAGGTCCCTACACAAGGGTAAGGGGGATCCCTCAGTGGGTTGAGGAATTTTCACCTGGCTAGGGCTACTAGACTGGGTGCCCCTCGTCTGCTGATGGGGGGGTTCCTCTGGACAGGGGGCCCTGTGGGGTCCACTGACCTCCCTGACCTCTGCAGCCCTGGGCTGACTGAGGCAGGGTAGAGAGGGGCAGGTTACCTGCTCCAGACTGGGTACCACCTTGGAAGGGTCCCCTGCCATCAGGGGTGTTGCCAGGACAGGCCTGACCACCTCTGGGGCAGTTCCTTCACTAGGGGTAGGATCAGTTCCCTGAGGAAGCTGACCCTCACCTATAGTCTGGGGGGAAGAAGACTTTTCTTCAACCCCTGTGCTCTCTTGTGGGGGAGAGTGGGCCATTCTTTCAGGCTCCATCACTCCAAAATTTTCCTGGGGTGGGGCTGTGGCCATCACAGCCCCACTAACTCTTTCAGGGACGCCCAGCATACTAAGATGGGCTTGGTGTTCAACTTCAGCCCAGGCTGAAATTTCCAAATCATTGCCCATCAGGCAATCTACAGGCAAGTTGGGGGACACTGCCACTCTTTTTGGGCCTGTGACCCCTTCCCAGCTGAGATTGACTATGGCCATGGGGTGATCTGTTCTGACACCATCAATGTTGGTCACCTGGTATTTAAACTCAGGTAAAAGCTGGTGAGGGGGGACTAGTTTCCCTGCCACCATGGTGACACTAGCCCCTGTGTCCCTGAATGCCACAGCTTTCTGACCATTAATCATTGGCTCCAGTCTGTACCTGCCCAATGCATTGGGACCCATGGTAAAGGTGGCAAATCCTATACCACCATCCGAGTCAGATGAGTCTGTTGAGGGGGTCCTGTCTAAACTAGGGCCCACCTCTGTTCCCCTTGCAAAAGCACCTAACTTGTTGGGTGCACTACTCCCAACTGGAGGATTACTACTGGTAGTACCAGGAGGGGTGGTAGTATTTGTTGGAGGAACATTTTCTTTATTGCCAATCCTGGGGCAACTGGGATCAGTTTTCCAGTGCCCAGGCTTTTTACAGACATGGCAATATGGTTTCTTTTCAGGAGAGGAAAGAGTTGGGGCCCCACCCCCAGAAGAGGACTTTTGGGGCCCTGTAGTGGACTTATCCTTAGATTTATCCCCACCTTTCTCTTGGGACTTGGTAGAATCTTTCTTCTGGTCACCACCCTGATTCTTAGGCCTCACCCTGGTTCTGACCCATTTGTCTGCCTTCTTTCCCAATTCTTGGGGAGAGGTCAGATCAGAGTCCACCAGGTACTGGTGTAAAGCTGGTTTTGACAATTATTAAGGATCTGCTCCCTCATAATCAAATTGTACAATCCTATAAAGTCATGCACTTTGCTGCCATGTATCCAACCTTCCAGAGCCTTAGTAGCACAATCTACAAAGTCAACCCAGTCTTGAGTCTGAGCCTTTTGGGTGTCTCTGAACTTCAACCTATACTGTTCAGTGGTTAGGCCAAACCCATCTATCAGAGCACTCTTCAAGACTTTGTAATTGTCAGCATCCTCTTCTCTAACAGGGAGGAGCTTGTCTCTACCTTTTCTGCAAGGAGAGCCACAAGATTGCTGCCCACTGCTCCTGGGGGACCCTCTGAACTTTACAGGCCCTTTCCAGTGCAGTAATCCATTTGTGGATGTCATCCTCACTCTGGTAGGGAGGGACAATCTTGCTCAGGTTTCTATGGTCATAAGACCTTTCCCTATCCCTAGGGAAGTTGCTGCCACCATGGGACTCTAGTCCCAACTTTTTTCTTTGTCTATGAAGCTCTAGGGACTCCGTGTCTATAGCCAACTGCTCTTTTCTGATCCTCAGTTGAGCTTCCTCATACTTGAGCAGTCTCTCTTTCCTTTCATGAGAGGATTCCCTCCTATGAGAGGAAACAAAGGTCCCTACTGAGGTGTCAGAATGGTTAGACTCCTCTGAAGGAGATCTTGCCCTTCTAGGCACCCTCACAACTCTTCCTGGGTGGGACAAAGGGGAGGTCATTCTGATCCTCCTCCTCATCTGCAGGAGGAGCTGGTTTTTCCAGGGAAAGATCATTGTCATCTTCCTGGGCAGCCTCAGAGGTCAGGTCCTGGGTTTCTTCACCCCTGGGCCCTTCCTCTGGTGCTGTTCCACCCCCTTTTCCTACCTCTTCAGACCCTGAGGCCTGCCTGAGATCATCTAACACTAGCATCTCTATGAGGCGTTGGGTGTTTGCAGTTTTCCTGGCTTCATCTTCCTAGCATTGGTCAATGCTCTCAATTCCAAGAATTGGAGATTGTCATACTGGGATGGGGAAGCCCAGTGGCTTCTGGCAGGGACTCAGTGGTTCCTGGCTTTGAAGACATCACTAGTGAGGTGTGGTGTATGCACTACCTACTCTAGTGTGGCCTACTAAACTCTCTTGAGTTGTAGAAAGGGTGTGCTAAGCCCTTGACACACAACTCTAAGTTCAGTAGAACTTACTGTATTGCTAGCTTGAATTTATATGTACCTCTGGTACCTTTAGTGGTTTTCAGTTAGTCATACACTTGAGATTATCTGGTAAAACAAAGGCAAGCTTGAATCCAACCGCTGCACACCAATGTGTGAAGTTGGCCTGGCATATGCTGTCCACTAGTTCTAGTGGGCACCTTGCACCAGTCCAAATGACCTTTATTGATGATAGGTTTAAAGACAACCTTTATTGAAAGCTATCCTAGTGGTAGCTATGGAGAGCAGCCTTCAGGCTGAGTCTTGAAGGAATGTAAAGCTAATTGTTTTACCAGTCTATAATCTCATGAATGACCAAATGAAAGGAGAACCACACCAGGTATATATATAAAATATATGTATTTATTACTAAACACTACCCACTAGTCTCTTTATGAGGCTAGAGGTCAAAAGTACACAAGTTACAAGTCAAATAGCACAGTGAATTAGCACAATATACGATTAGCCCTAGGGGCGTACCAAACCATATATTAAGAAAGTGGTATAAGAACCACGACTTAAGAAAACACAAGGCCTAGAGCCTGTAGAATCGCTGGGACCCCAAGGAACCACCCAAGGTAGTGACACAGGGGACCGCGAGAGGCTGTGTGCAGTGTGTGAACACAGCCGCGAGCTCCGTTAAAGTCTATGGGAAAGTCGCGGTCAGAGTTTTAGAGTTTAAGGACACTTAGAAATGGACTAGGACAAAACCCTCTTGGACTTAGACAGTTCTAGGGTTACCACCCTCGTGAGCACCGGAGTACTCGAGTTACCTCACCCAGGGAAGCCGGGTGCATAGGTGTCGAATGGTGTCGGGTCGCGTCGTCGATTTCAATGGCAGCCTGCGAAGAAGTGCTGCTGCTGGGAAGATGCGAAGTGTCCGAAGAGATCCAAGCCTGGATCGGAGATGAGAAGAACCTGAAAGCAGAGGGGACAGAGTCTGGGTCACTTGCCAGTGACCACGGGCACGATAGGCGGATGCCCACCGATGTCGGGTGTTTCAGGTGAAAGAGGTGAAGCTTGACTCTTCAGCCACGAGGTCTCGGAGATGTTGACGACAACCAGGAGCTGGATTCGAGCTGTCCGATGAAGGATGTCGAGTGCTGCAGTATTGGTGTCCGGATTGAACACAACAAGCCTTGGCAACAGCAACCCACGCAGAAAGGAGAAAGATGCTTCGGGGCAGACCAGCAAGGTCTGAGGGACTCACCACTTGGTGGGGAGTCAGGGCACATCTGGAGCAACCAGGAAAACCCAAATAAAATCAGAGTTGCCTTCACAGGGACCCACCAGTCTATGGACCAGGGATTGCAAAGGTGCCTCAAGCAGAAATGCAAGAAGCAGGCCCACTGAACACTCGTGGAGTGTAGGCTCACAATCTTCAGTGCAAATGGTGCTCGGGGCCTGGGCTACAAGTAACCCAAAGCAGGACTTCAAGAGACGTCGAGAAGTCAATGCACTAGCAAATATGCACGGTGTCCAGGAGTTCTGGTTTCACGTCACTTGTGAGGGCTGCGGGTCTCAGCTTTGCTGGGGACTCGGATCGGCCTCTTAGAAGTCTGGAAATCCTCTTCCTGGGCTGCAGGTACTTTGGAGTCCGGCGGGAGCTTCGGAGATGCAGACTGGCAAATGCTTTGTTGGTGCCTGCCAAGCAGGGGAGTCACTCCTTGACCCCAAGGGAGATTTCTTCAGTCCTCTAGTCTTTAGTAGAGCGTCGAAGTTCCAGGATTCAGTTGCAGAGTTTCGTCCAGGGATATCTAAAGTCCTGTTGCCAGGGGTTCCTTACTTATACCTAAGAAGGGGTTGGACTAACTCTGGGGACCCACCGATGGGAGGGTTTGGAAAGAGGGTGGCTACACCCATTTCCTTTGTCCAGTTTTGCGCCAGAGCAGGGGCTGGCAGCCCCTGCAACCGGTTTGAACTGGGGTATGCACAGGGACACCAAATGTGCCCCCAGTGCAGGACTTCAAAGCACTCAGAGAGTGCACCCACCCAGACCTAATACACTAAAGCCTGTCTGGGAGGTGGTAACACCTCCCTACGACAGGAAACCTATTGTCCAGGCCTCCCCTGCCGGAGTTTCGGTCAGCAGTGGGAGGTCAGACTCGTGTCTGTAGCTGCAGCATCCATTTTGTGATGCCAGGCTCTGTAAAGTCTCTACCGGGTATACCGGTGCTGCCATGTCTCTCCCTCTAGAAGGGTGGGATCATACTCCCACACCAGTTACTGGTGTGGGGGTATGATTCCAAGGTGTTTGACACCAAACACGACATGTTTCCGTGCAGCCATCCCAAAGTTAGCATTTACCGTTTAAGATATAATGCACTTAAAAGTATATGGTCAGGCTGCACCACAGACAACCCGGAGAGGAGATTCCGAAGGCTGCAGAGGGGCTCTGCTCATGCAGGGGCACCCTCTCACATAAAACCCAGCACCCTGCCTTCAGGATTGATAAGGCCTGCCATAGGGGTGACTGATAGGTCTCTATGTGCAGTGATAGGTGAGATATAGTGAACCTATATCTCAGTAAGGGGTGCATGCACCACCTCTCTCAGGCTGCTGTAGCAGTCCGGTGGTGTCATTTTGGAGGGCCTTCCAGGGGTGGCATAATCACATGCTGCAGCCCCTGGTAGGCCTCTGAGGCTACCTATGCCCTGGGTACATAGTATACCATATACTAGGGACTTATAAGGGCACCCCAGAATCCCCTCTGGAGTGTACCTAAGGTACTAGGAATCCATTTTAAGAGAAAGCAGATAAACTGGGGCCCTGAATAGCAGGGTCCCAGTCCAACTAAGTCGAAAACCAGCAAAACACCAGGAAAAAAGTGGGGGCAACCATGCAGTCAGATTCCACCTTCCTACAGCCACCACCCCCGCTGTACCCTTATACAGTTCGGCTGGGAGACCGTTAGGTCCTGATGCTTTTCTGGCCTGTAAGTCACTTATGGCCCCTTCAATTTCCTGAACTGTGATGTCTTTTTCTATGTGTTCCCTATCTCCATCTGGTAGCTTAGGGAGCCGGACGTCCACCAGTAGCTCTCGGCAGTCTTCTCTTGTTCTAAATGGTTTGGAGGTATATATATCCTCATAGTAATCGACAAAGGCCTCCGCTATTCCATCCCTGGTCATCTGCATTACCCCCTTGGAGTCCCATATTTCCACTACACAACTCCTTTCTCTGTCCCTCTTTTCCAGCCACGCAATCATTTTATTAGCTTTATCTCCAAGGTTGTACAGCCTCCTTTGCGTTACTAATGCTAGGGATCTAGCCGCATTGTCCGCCAGATCTATCATTTCCTGCTGTTTAAACCTGATTTGATGTGGAAGTGGCGGGTCAGTTTCTTCCCCTGTTAGCTCTCTTGCTTTCAGCTTAACTACTTCTCTCTCCAAGGTGTCCCATTGGATCTTTTTTACACCCCCAAGCAGTGCTTGTAAGTGCCCACGTATCACTGTTTGAATGCTTCCCATAAAGTGCATGCAGAGTCTACGGACCCTTCGTATTCCTGAAAATAGAGTTGTGTCCTCTCCCTAATTTGATCAACTAGATCTTTGTTCTTAAAAACCCAGGGATCTATTCTGGGTGGCAATACCATTGCTCTTGGTGGACCCTGGAGGACTACCTCCACTCGAGAGTGGTTCGAGATCCTTTGCGCTTTGATGTTTGCGTTCCGGAGCAGCCCAGTACTCTCTGTGTGTGTGTGTCAGGATATGGTTAAGGCGGGAGTAGCTGCCGTGTACCACTGAATAAAAAGTTTACTGCCTTTCTCGGTGATTGTGCAGACACCGCAGGTCTGTCAGCCCCATGGCCTCAGCAAACGCCTGTAGCGGTTCCTCCCCTCTTCCCCTAGTCACTTTCGATTCCCTGTTCCTCTCCGGTTCCATGGTCGTATTCATATCCCCGCCTAATATTAAGATTCCCCGTGGGAGGTCAACGAGCAGGGTACCCAGTACCGTCAGTGTATCTGTGTGCATGGTCGGTGGCACATAAACCGAAACTATGTTCAGGAAACTCCCCTCCCATGTCCCGGTGAGTGCCACGTATCTCCCAAGTGGGTCGTGCTTGATCTCCTTTATTGCCAAGGGAAGGGTGGTCTTCATCATTATTCCCACCCCTCTCGACCCCAACGTATAACCTGCATGTGCCACCAACTTGTATCCATACCTATCCCGTGCTTTATATTGGTTACCCTTCAGATGCATTTCTTGCAGTAGCACCAGGTCGGGAGAGTGCCTATGTAAGTATCGTAGTACTATTGTATGCTTGATTCGATTGCCCAACCCGTTGACATTCCAGGTCAGGATTTTCAACTTAATATCACCCTGGCACCCCGCTCGTCTCTGTGGCCCTAGAGTGGGAACTTCCCTATGAGGTTCGCTAACTTCTGTATTGGCCATCTTGCTGGCTGAAACACCACCGCATGTATTGAACACTGTAAGTGTCTTTCAACCTGACAATACTGTAACACGCAATAAACAATCCCATTTTGGCTATAACAATGCCCCATTCCCTAACTGTGTAACTCCCCCCTCCTGCTACCCTGCTAGGCGGGCATGACTAACCACCCACTTCCCGAACTTGCAGAGCGCCTGTCGCCCCTTTAACTTTATTATCTAAAATGGGGTATGCCGGTGCCTGATAGTGTAGATGAACATCCTCGTTTACCCCCACCCTCTAAAACTTTTGGTCTCGTTATTGTTCCTGCTGATAGCAAAATGTTCTGTTGAGTGCCTCCCCTCCCCATTATTGCGGTACATCCCCTAATTGTTTAACCTTTCCCCATGTTCATAAAGGATATGACTGGCAGTACTGTTCTAACACATCAACTGTCCCCTGGTCACCGGCAACAGTTTTGGCTATGCGCCTATCCCAAAGCTCCAGTCTTTCTTGCAATATCCATTTCAGTCGGCTGTGTGTGTTCTTTCTTCCGTTAGGTTGGGCGGCTGTTCTTTCTGCCTTCCCCGTCGCTGGCCGCGCTGGGAGTTGCATCCCACCGTCCGCCAGCCCTCTAGGCACTCCCATGTTTCCTCCACCGTATTGAAGTGCCAGGTCTTTCCCTCTGCAACGACCTTTAGTTTTGCTGGGAACAGCACCTGTTGTCAGCCACACACACCAAAGGACACATATTGGACGAAGTCTGGACCATTAATCTCACTGTGTCTGCACCCACGATCCTACCATGCATATGGTCTGACCACCACCTAATAAAATTCACGGTATCGCTGCCTATCAGAAGCAAGACCCCCACGGCCGAGGGGGGTATGATTAGGAAATGGAGTGCCCTTAATAAACAGGAATTTCAGGACTCATTGGCCAGTTCAACACCGACCATTGACCCTGATGTTGATCTCCTGGAAGCAAATATCTCAGCCTAGCTATTAGCGGCTAGTGATATGCATGCCCCGCTTAAAAAATTAAAGCGTGCTCGCCGCTCTGATGCACAGAAATGGTTCTCTGACGAACTGAAAGAACAAAAACTTGCCCTTCGTCAAAAAGAAAGGAAATGGAGATTGAACTATTCTCTAGAAGGAAAATGCCACTATTCAGAAGCACGGAAAGAATATAAAAAAGCCATTACTACAGCCAAGGCCGCCTACTTCTCCTCGAGAATTTTAAACTCTAACAATAGGTCTAAGGAAATCTTTTCTATTGTTAATGAACTATCTAATGCCGACAGAGTTCTACCTAAACCCACACCTACCCAAGAACTCTGCGACTCTTTAAACAACTACTTTTTGGAAAAAATCTCTATTATTAAAGCTACCATCCCAATACCTATCCCCAGTGAGACACCCCTTGTCATAACGAGGAACCCTTCTACCTTGGATCACTTCCCGGCCATCAGCACCGAGAGCTTCCTGGGCTTGCTGTCCAGAGAAAAATCCGGCTCCCCCATGGACTGCTGCCCACCTCATATCTTAAAAGACACACTCTCCACCCTGCCGAGTCCCGCTTTGACCCTCCTGAATGAGTCCCTCTCGCAGGGCCGTGTCCCTAAAGTATTCAAACACGCAATCGTGGTCCCTCTCCTAAAAAAAACGGGAGCAGACCCTCAAAACTTGTCTAACTACCGCCCCATCTCCCTGCTCACTTACCTGGCCAAAGTACTGGAAGCCCATGTGGCAAAGTGCTTGTCCAACTTCATGGAACTTTCTGACTACTTAGATCCACACCAAGCGGGATTCCGTCCCGCTCATTCCACGGAGACAGTGATTCTGGCAGTCCTGGACGCTTTATGAGATAAAGCCGACAGAGGCATTCCACAGGCCCTGGTGCTATTAGATCTCTCAGCCGCCTTTGACACGGTCGATCATGGTATCTTGAGGGACCGTGTCAGGCAGGCGGGCATCCAGGGCTCAGCCTTCAGCTGGATCAGCTCTTTCCTCGAAGGACGCACCCAAGCGGTACGCTTAGCCCCATTCACAGCCCCTAAGCTAACATCCACATGTGGAGTCCCACAGGGATCCTCATTTTCCCCCCATCTGTTTAATCTTTACCTCTTACCTTTGATTCAGTCCCTGAAGGAAAGGAATGTGACTACCTTTAATTATGCCGATGATCTCCAGCTAACGTTCACCATAGATAACTCACCTAACTTAGCCCATGAATTCCAGGCCACCATGCTTCACATTCGCCACTGGATGGACCTAAACCATTTAAAACTCAATCCAGGCAAGACTGAACTAATTCTGACAGGGAACAGTCAGATCTTCAGGGGCCCACACTTCTGGCTTTCGGAACTTGGATCCCCCCGTACCCTCTACCTCTGTCAAGAGTCTCGGGGTCACTATAAACAACGATCTATCATTAAGATCTCAAGTTGGTGCGGTGGTCTCGTCCTGTTTCTTTCAACTACGAAAGATCAGAAAAATCAGTCGTCTGCTCACTCACGCAGCACTGATTCAGGTCGTGATAGCCATGGTGCTATCACACTTAGACTATGCCAACTCAATTTACCTAGGCATGCCACTCTTCTTAATCAAGCGGCTACAGATGGTCCAGAACCAAGCAGCGAGACTGATACACCAGAAACCCAGATGGCAATCGGCCAGACCTCTTTTGAAGAAACTACACTGGCTCCCTATCCCCCAACGCACTGCCTTTAAGACGGGATGTCTAATTTTTAAATCTTTATACGGTCGGAGCCCCAAATTCATTAACAGCCTCTTATCTAGGTACACTCCCTCTCGCAACCTCCGCCCAGCACATCTCCAGCTACTGACCACCCCTACCTTCAAGCTAAAATGACAGGGAGGGTGCAGGTTTGCATCCCTGGCCCCACGACTGTGGAATTCCTTCCCTCTGGAGATTCGGTCATGTACTGATCTTCTGAGTTTTAGGAAAATGCTTAAAACTTGGCTGTTCGTGCAGGCCCACGAATAACACTCTCCACTGGTCCCGGCAAGTTCTAGAGTTAGCGCCATGAAACCTCTGGGTGTACGTGCGCTGTATAATTTTTTTTAACATAACATAACATAGCAACATCATATATTTGATCTCTTTGCCGCGTAGTTCCCTCTTGACCGCCTCGAAAGACCGCCTTTGCCTCTGAACCTGCAATGTGAAATCGGGGAAGAACCGAATTATTGCATTTTCATAGTGGAGATCGCCGTGCATACGTGCAGTTTGCAATATAGCGTCCCTGCCACGAAAATTGAGGATCCAAGCTATTATTGTTCTGGGTGGCGCACCCGGTTTTGGCTTGGGGAGTGGGGCTCTGTCCGCCTGTTCTATTGTAAAATAGTTGGAGTCTCTTTGGTTTTGGGTGGCGTGGTATTAGGTCTTCCAAGAATAAGTCCACACTTTGCCCTTCTATGCCTTCCGGAACCCCCACCACTCTGATGTTGTTTCTTCGCGCCCTCCCTTCCTGGTCCTCCAGCCTTGCAGCCATAATCTCTTGTTGTTTCATGAGGGTCAGTACCTGTTCCTCGAGGTGCTTCGTGCTGGTCTGCAGATTCGTTACCTCAGTCTCTGCCGCGTTGACTTTATCAGAGATTTTGTGCAGGTCCGCCCGCAGCAGGTTTACATCCAGGGTCACCGCATCTATCTTGGGCTCGATCGACCCTTTCAGATCTGCGATTGCTGCCATGATTGCACTTAGGGAGGGTTCTGCGGGTTCGTCTGTCCGTTGCTCCTGGGTACTCGTTGCTTGTTTTGGGACCGCATATTTGTCCATTTTATTAGCTTGTGTCCCTGCCTGTCCTTTAGGCTTCATCCGGGAGCACTGCCCCGCAGCAGCTCTCTGCGTCCCTTCATCTCAGGGTTTCAGGATTCAGGTGTGCTTTCACCGCCCCGTCTTCCCCCACCAATTGGCGAGTTAAGCATCTCTACACGACCGTGGCCTGGCAGGTCCGCTACGGCGGTCTCAACAGGGCAGTCTGTTCAGTTCAGTCCTTAGTATATTCCTCATAGGAGGTGGGCGTTTGCTTGCTCTTGTTTATTTCCTTTGGTTCAACTCCGCCATCAAAGTGAGCTTGCTGATCCCACCTGGCCCCACTTTGTGGACAATTCCGTTCAAAATTCGTTTGATGGATGCCAGGGCGCTCCACTCTTGGCCTATGGGCACCTCTCTACTTGCACCGTATGTCAGATCTCTTTAATAGTGGTGTGCGGCAGGGACCACGATTCAGCCTTCAATCCTTGGGGGGAGGGGGGTTTCATGATCCCTGGGTTGCATGAGCTCGTTTGCACTTGCCGCCGAGGCTCAGCCTCTGTTCAGTCCCATCGATGGAGCCGCCAGGCGGGAACTAGGACTTCCCCTTTTCTGTCTATTTAATAAATGAATGCCCCCGGCCACTTGCCACCTCTTCCAAGCCGGTTCCGATGCCCACCGGCGGGCGCGATTGCCTCCTCTCTGTGTCGGCCCTGGGTCCTCTCTGTGTTCGCTTGCCTTCTTACGCGGGCCTCTCCTCCATGCGGTGCTCCCTCCCTCCTGTACCTATCTGTCTCGAGGACGCTGGTGCGGTCTTCCGCGTTCAGCCGGCTCCGATTTGCCACTGAGGCCCGGTGCTCAGCCCCGCGCGCTCCTTCTTCCCTGACTCCCGGCCCCTCCCCTCGGGCTCGTCGCGCTAGGCCCTTACGAGGGCCATGTTCCCTCTAGTTTCACAAATGCGGGTCGATTCTTGTGGGGGCGCCCACAGTCGGCGGCCCGCTACCCACTCACCGCTTTCCTTCGGGGCGGAGGGGGTCCGTCCCTGCCGTGCTGAGGGCCCGCTTCGCCCGGGCCTTCAACTTCGCAGTCGCCGGTGTACGCAGGCCCTCTTCCGCCAGTGCCTCTGCTCAGCGTTTCAGCAATGCTCCAGAGCTGTTTCGCAGCTCATCGTTGTCCTCAGAGCTTCCCTGTACGTTGCGCCTCTATGTCTGCATCAGCAGGAACGGAGATTAGGACAGATATTGGGGTGTCTCGGCAAACGAGGGCCACAGCTCCACTAAGAAGCTGCCATCTTGATAGGCTCCGAAGCCACGCCCCCGACTGCGGCAAATTTTTGATTCTACCTCCACAGGGGGGTCCCTCAAGGCAGGCACTGGACAGTGACTGGGGGCAGATTTTTGATTTTAACTAAGCTGGGGGTGTCCCTCAGGGCAGGTGCTAGACAGTGAATGGGGGCCAGTTCTTTATTCAGTCTCCTCTGGAGGCATCCTTCAGGGCAGGTACTGGACAGTGATTGATGGCCAGTTTTTTATTCAAAGTCAGCTGGGGGCGTCACTTAGGGCCGGCCCTGGACAGTGGCAGGGAGCTCATTTTTTATTTTAACTCCACTCTGGGGAGTTCTCAGGGCAGGTGCTGGATAGTGGCAGAGGGCTTATTTTTTATTCTAACTCCGCTGGAGACATCCTTCGGGGCAGGCACTGGACAGTGACTGGGGGCCAATTTTTTACTCTAACTCCGCGGAGGGCTTCTCTCCCTGCAGGCACTAGACAGTGTCAGGGGGCTAAGTTTTTATTCTAACTGCGCTGGGGTTGTCCCTCAGGGCAGGTGATGGACAGTGACTGGGGGCTACTTTTATATTTTAAATCTGATGGGGGCATCCCTCCAGGCAGGCGCTAGATAGTGACTGGGGCCCAGTTTTTTGTTCAAAGTCTGCTGGGGGCTTACCTCAGGGCAGGTGCTGGACAGGGGCTGGGGGTCGTTTTTTGTTCAAAGTCTGCTGGGGACGTCCCTCAGGACAGGTGCTGGACAGTGAGTGGAGGTTTATTTTTATTCAAACTCTGCTGGGGGCGTCCCTCAGGGCAGGTGCTAGACACTGACTGGGCACTCATTTTTGATTCTACTTCCACTGGTGGTGTCCATCAGGGCAGGCGCTGGACAGTGAATGGGGAACATTTTTGATTCTAACTCCGCTGGGGGCATCTCTCAGGGCAGGCGCTGGACAGTGACTGGGGGATACATTTTTTATTCAAGGTCTGCTGGAGGCTTCCCTCAGGCCATGTGCTGGAGAGTGACTACAGGGTAAGTTTTTATTCAAAATCCGCTGGGGGCCTCCCTCATGGCAGCACCTGGACAGTGACTGGGGGCTAATTTTTGATTCTAACACCATAGGGAGCATTCCTCAGGGCAGATGCTGGACAGTGGCAGAGGGCTAAGTTTTCATTAGAAATCCGCTGGTGTCATCCATCTGGGCAGGTGCTGGACAGTGACTGGGGGCTAGTTTTTTATTCAAAGTCTGCTGGGACATCGCTCAGGACAGGAGCTGAACAGTGATTGTGGGCTCATTTTCTATTCAATCTCCACTAGGTGCGTCGCTCAGGGCAGGAGCTGGAATGTGACGGGGCTAATTTTTGATTGTAACTCCGTTGGGGACGTATCTCAGGGCAGGTGCTGGACAGTGACTGGGGGCAAATTTTTGATTGTACCTCCACTTAGGGGTCCCTAAGGGCAGGCGCTGGACAGTGATTGAGGGCAGATTTTTATTCTAACTAAGCTGGGGACGGGGCGTCTCTTAGGGCAGGCACTGGACAGTGACTCAGTGACTCAGTGCCTGCTGGACGAGTCGCTCAGGGCAGTTGCTGGACAGTGACTGCTGGCCAATATTTTATTTTAACTCTGCTAGGGTCTTCCCTCAGGGCAGGGGCTGGACAGTAACTGGTGGCTAATTTTTGATTCTAACTCCGCAGGGGGTGTCCCTCACGGCAGGTGCTGGATAGTGGCAGGGTGCTATGTTATTTATTTAAAATCCGCTGGGGGCATTCCTCAGGGCAGGCACTGGACAGTGACTGGGGGCTAGTTTTTTATTCAAAGTCTGCTTGGGGCGTCCCTCAGGGCAGGAGCTGGACAGTGTGTGAAGATTCATTATTTATTCAAACTCCTCTGGGTGCATCGCTCTGGGCAGGCGCTGGAAAGTGACTGGGGGCTAATTTTTTATTCTAACTCCGATGGGGCGACCCTCGGGGCAGGTGCTGGACAGTGACTAGGGACTCATGTTTAATTCTACCTCCACTGGTGTCATCCATCAGGGCAGGAGCTGGACAGTGACTGGGGTCACATTTTTTATTCTAACTACTCTGGATGTGTCTCTCAGGGCAGGCACTAGACAGTGACTGGGGGCTACGTTTTTTATTTTAAGTCTGCTGGAGGCATCCCTCAGGGCATGTGCTGGACAGTGACGGGTGGCAGATTTTTATTCTAACTCAGCTGGGGGTGGGGCGTCCTCAGGGCAGATGCTAGAGAGTGACTTGGGGCCACATTTTATTCAGACTCCTCTGGGGCGTCCTTCATGGCAGGTGCTGGACAGTGACTGGGGGCACATTTTTGATTTTACCTCCACTGGTCCCTCAGGGCAGGTGTAGGACAGTGACTCGGGCAGATTTTGATTCTAACTCAGCTGGTGGTGGGGCGTCCCTCAGGACAGGTGCTAGACAGTGACTGGGGGCCACTTTTTTATTCAAACTCCTCTGGGGGCGTCCTTCAGGGTAGGCTCTAGACAGTGATAGGGGGCTAATTTTGTATTCTAACTCTGCTGGTGACATCCCTCAGGGCAGGCGCTGGACAGGGACTGGGGCAGATTTTGATTCTAACTCACCTGGGGGTGGAGCGTCCCTCAGGACAGGTGCTAGACATTGACTGGGGGCCACGTTTTTATTCAAACTCCTCTGGGGGCATCCTTCAGGGCATGTGCTGGACAGTGACTTGGGGCTAATTTTTTCTCTAACTCCGCTGAGGGCTTCTGTCGCGGCAGACACTGGACAGTGTCAGGGGGCTACATTTTTATTCTAAGTGCTCAGGGGGGGGGTCCCTCAGGGCACGTATTGGACAGTGACTTGAGGCTGCTCTTTCATTCAAAATCTTCTGGGAGCATCCATCAGGGCAGGCGCTGGACAGTGACTGAGGGCTAGTTTTTTGTTCAAAGTCCGCTGGGGACATCCTTCAGGGCAGGAGCTGGACAATGAGTGGGGGCTTATTTTTTATTCAAACACCGATGGGGGTGCCCCTCAGGGCAGGTGCTAGACAGTGAACTGGGGGCTAATTTTAGATTATAACTCCGCTGGGGGCGTCCCTTATGGCAGGTGATGGACAGTGAATAGGGACTCATTTTTGATTCTACCTACACTTGTGTCATCCCTCAGGGCCGGTGCTGGACAGTGACTGGGGGCTACGTTTTTTATTCTAAGTCTGCTAGAGGTGTCCATCAGGCCAGGTGCTGGACAGTGACTAGGTGCTAATTTTTTATTTAAACTCCGCTGGGGGCTTCCCTCATGGCAGGCGCTGTACAGTGAGTGGGGGCTAATTTTTGATTCTAACTCAACTGGGGACAACCCTCAGGGCAGGTGCTGGACAGTGACTGGGAACTAACTTTTTATTCTAACTCCGCAGGGGGTGTCCCACAGTGCAGGCACTGGACAGTGAGAGGGAGCTACTTCTTCCGTCAAAGTCTGCTGGGAGCACCCTGCAGGGCAGGAGCTGGACAGTGAGTGGGTGCTCATTTTTTTTTCAAACTGCGCCAGATGTTTCACTCACGGAAGGCTCTAGAAAGTGACTGGGGGCTAATTTGTGATTCTACCTCCACTGGGGTGTCCCTCAGGGCAGGTGCTGGACAGTGACAGGCAAAACACACAAGATGATGGACGGAATGCTGCACATTGGCAAACATTCACCCCCAGTCACAGATCTGGGTTTTATCCATCGTTATTTTGCTTCACCACGCCAACCCAGTTCAGACATAGCCATATGCAAATCAGTCTTGACCCAGTGCCTCATGGGAACAGTCCAGACCGAACTGCCAAGCCATGTCTTCCCTGGCCCGGAATCAAGCATCCTAGGACCGGTTTCAGGATATCAGCCTTCATCAGCCAAGATAGCTTGACTCCAGTGGCGTAGTGAGCACGGGACCCACGTCTAGGCATACCCTTCCCACATAGGGCGAAATGCAAAACACACAAGATGATGGACGGAATGCTGCACATTGGCAAACATTCACCCCCAGTCACAGATCTGGGTTTTATCCATTGTTAATTTGCTTCACCACGCCACCCCAGTTCAGACATAGCCATATGCAAATCAGTCTTGACCCTGTGCCTCATGGGAACAGTCCAGACCGAACTGCCAAGCCATGTCTTCCCTGGACCGGAATCAAGCATCCTAGGACCAGTTTCAGGCTATCAGCCTTCATCAGCCAGGATAGCTTGACTCCAGTGGCGTAGTGAGCACGGGACCCACGTCTGGGCATATCCTTCCCACATAGGGTGAAATGCAAAACACACAAGATGATGGACGGAATGCTGCACATTGGCAAACATTCACCCCCAGTCACAGATCTGGGTTTTATCCATCGTTATTTTGCTTCACCACGCCACCCCAGTTCAGACATAGCCATATGCAAATCAGTCTTGACCCTGTGCCTCATGGGAACAGTCCAGACCGAACTGCCAAGCCATGTCTTCCCTGGACCGGAATCAAGCATCCTAGGACCGGTTTCAGGCTATCAGCCTTCATCAGCCAGGATAGCTTGACTCCAGTGGCGTAGTGAGCACGGGACCCACGTCTGGGCATACCCTTCCCACATAGGGCGAAATGCAAAACTCACAAGATGATGGACGGAATGCTGCACATTGGCAAACATTCACCCCCAGTCACAGATCTGGGTTTTATCCATCGTTATTTTCCTGACCACGCCACCCCAGTTCAGACATAGCCATATGCAAATCAGTCTTGACCCTGTGCCTCATGGGAACAGTCCAGACCGAACTGCCAAGCCATGTCTTCCCTGGACCGGAATCAAGCATCCTAGGACCGGTTTCAGGCTATCAGCCTTCATCAGCCAGGATAGCTTGACTCCAGTGGCGTATTGAGCACGGGACCCACGTCTGGGCATACCCTTCCCACATAGGGCGAAATGCAAAACACACAAGATGATGGACGGAATGCTGCACATTGGCAAACATTCACCCCCAGTCACAGATCTGGGTTTTATCCATCGTTATTTTGCTTCACCACGCCACCCCAGTTCAGACATAGCCATATGCAAATCAGTCTTGACCCTGTGCCTCATGGGAACAGTCCAGACCGAACTGCCAAGCCATGTCTTCCCTGGACCGGAATCAAGCATCCTAGGACCGGTTTCAGGCTATCAGCCTTCATCAGCCAGGATAGCTTGACTCCAGTGGCATAGTGAGCACGGGACCCACGTCTGGGCATACCCTTCCCACATAGGGCGAAATGCAAAACACACAAGATGATGGATGGAATGCTGCACATTGGCAAACATTCACCCCCAGATCTGGGTTTTATCCATCGTTATTTTGCTTCACCACGCCACCCCAGTTCAGACATAGCCATATGCAAATCAGTCTTGACCCTGTGCCTCATGGGAACAGTCCAGACCGAACTGCCAAGCCATGTCTTCCCTGGACCGGAATCAAGCATCCTAGAACCGGTTTCAGGCTATCAGCCTTCATCAGCCAGGATAGCTTGACTCCAGTGGCGTAGTGAGCACGGGACCCACGTCTGGGCATACCCTTCCCACATAGGGGCGAAATGCAAAACACACAAGATGATGGACGGAATGCTGCACATTGGCAAACATTCACCCCCAGTCACAGATCTGGGTTTTATCCATCGTTATTTTGCTTCACCACGCCACCCCAGTTCAGACATAGCCATATGCAAATCAGTCTTGACCCTGTGCCTCATGGGAACAGTCCAGACCGAACTGCCAAGCCATGTCTTCCCTGGACCGGAATCAAGCATCCTAGGACCGGTTTCAGGCTATCAGCCTTCATGTTCTGCATTCTGTCCATCAACTGTTGTTTTTGCATTTGTCACCCCGAGTGGGACGGGTATGCCCAGACGTGGGTCCCGTGCTCTCCATGCCACTGGAATCAAGCTATCCTGGCTGAAGAGGGTGAAACCCGAAACCGGTCCTAGGATGCTTGTTTCCAGTCTAGGGAGGACCTGGCTTGGCAGTTCGGGCTGGACTGTTCCCATGAGGCACAGGGTCAAGACTGATTTGCATATGGCTGAGTTCAAACTGGAATGGCATGGTGAGCAAAAAAACGATGGATTTAGGCCCAGATCTCTGTACTGGGGTGAATGTATGACATTGTTCTGCATTCTGTCCATCAACTGTTGTTTTTGGACAGTGACAGGGGCAGACTTTGATCTAACTCATCTGGGGGCGGGTGTCCCTCAGAGCAGTTGCTAGACAGTGACTGGTGGCTAATTTTTGATTCTAACTCCCTTGGGGGCCTCCCTCAGGGCAGGTGCTGGACAGTGACTGGGGTCTAATTTTTGGTTCTACCTCCACTGGTGGACTCCATCATGGCAGGCGCTGGACAGTGACTGGGGGAATATTTTTGATTCTAACTCAACTGGGTACAACCCTCAGGGCAGGTGCTGGACAGTGACTGGGAACTAACTTTTTATTCTAACTCCGCAGGGGGTGTCCCACAGTGCAGGCACTGGACAGTGAGAGGGAGCTACTTTTTCTATCAAAGTCTGCTGGGAGCACCCTGCAGGGCAGGAGCTGGACAGTGAGTGGGTGCTCATTTTTTATTCAAACTGCGCCAGATGTTTCACTCACGGAAGGCTCTAGAAAGTGACTGGGGGCTAATTTGTGATTCTACCTCCACTGGGGTGTCCCTCAGGGCAGGTGCTGGACAGTGACAGGGGCAGACTTTGATCTAACTCAGCTGGGGGCGGGTGTCCCTCAGAGCAGTTGCTAGACAGTGACTGGTGGCCACTTTTTTATTCAGACTCCCCTGGAGGCATCCTTCAGGGCTGGTGCTGAACAGTGACTGGGGGCCAGTTTTTATTCTAAATCCGCTGCAGGCATTTATCAGGTCAGGTGCTGTACAGTGACTGGGGGTTGTTTTTTCTTCAAAGTCTGCTGGGGGCGTACCTCAGATAAGGTGCTGGACAGTGCCTGGGGGCTAGTTTTTTCTTCAAAGTCTTCTGGGGGTGTCCCACAGGGCAGGCACTGGACAGTGATTGTGGGTTCATTTTTTATTCAAACTCTGCTGGGGGAGTCCCTTAGGGCAGGCGCTAGACAGTGACTGGGGGCTAATTTTTGATTCTAACTCCCCTGGGGGCCTCCCTCAGAGCAGGTGCTGGATAGTGGCAGGTGGCTAAGTTTTTTATTCAAAGTCTGCTGGGGGCATCTCTCAGGGCAGGAGCTGGACAGTGAGTGAAGACTCTTTTATTATTCAAACTCCTCTGGGTGCATTCAGGGGAGGCGCTGGAAAGTGACTGAGGGCTAAATTTTGATTGTAACTCCACTGGGGGTGTACCTCAGGGCAGCTGCTAGACAGTGGCAGGGGGCTAAGTTTTTTATTGGAAAGCCACAGGGGGCACCCTCAGGGCAGGGGCTGGACAGTGTCGGGGGCCAATGTTTGATTCTAACTCCGCTGGGGGCGCCCCTCAGGGCAGGTGCTAGACCATGACTGGGGGGCATATTTCTGATTCTACCTCCACTGGAGGTGTCCCTCAGGGCAGGCGCTTGACAGTGGCTGTGGCAAACTTTTTATTCTAACTCTGCTGGGGGAGTCCTTCAGCGCAGGCGCTGGACATTGAATGGGGGCAAATTTTGTATTCTAACTGATCCGGGGGGTGTCCCTCAGGGCAGGTGCTAGACAGTGACTGGGGGCCAGTTTTGTATTCAAAGTTTGCAGGGGTGTTACTTAGGGCCGGCCCTGGACAGTGGCAGGGGGTACATTTTTTATTCTAACACCACTCCGGAGAATTCTCAGGGCAGGTCCTAGACAGTGGCAGAGGGCTAATTTTGTATTTTAACTCCGCTGGAGACATCCTCAGGGCAGGAATTGGACAGTGACTGGGGGCTGATTTTTTATTTTAACTCTGCGTAGAGCTTCTCTCCTTGCAGGCACTGGACAGTGTCAGGGGGCTAAGTTTTTATTCTAACTGCGCTGGGGGTCTCCCTCAGGGCAGGTGATGGACAGTGACTGGGGGCTACTTTTTCATTCTAAATCTGCTGGGGTCATCCCTCAGGGCAGGCGCAAGACAGTGACTGGCGGCTAGTTTTCTGTTCAAAGTCTGCTGGGGGCATAGTTCATGGCAGATGCTGGACAGTGACTGGGCGCTAGTTTTTTGTTCGAAGTCTGTTGGGGGCGTCCCTCAGGGCAGGCGCTAGACAGTGAGTGGGGGTATATTTTTAATTCAAACCCTGCTGGGGGCGTCCCTCAGGGCAGGCGCTAGACAGTGATTGGGCACTCATTTTTTATTCTACCTCCACTGGTGGCGTCCAACAGGGCAGGCGCTGGACAGTGACTGGGGCACATTTGTTGATTCTAACTCAGCTGGGGGCATCCCTCAGGGCAGTCGCTAGACAATGACTGGGGGCTAGTTTTTTGTTCAAAGGCTGCTGGGGGCTTACCTCAGGGCAGGTGCTGGACAGTAACTGGGGGCTACTTTTTTGTTCAAAGTCTGCTGGGGGCGTCCCTCAGAGCAGGCGCTGGACAGTGAGTGGAGGTTTATTTTTTATTCAAACTCTGCTGGGGGTGTCCCTCAGGGCAGGCGCTAGACAGTGACTGGGCACTCTTTTTGATTCTACCTCCACTGGTGGCGTCCATCAGGGCAAGTGCTTGACAGTGACTGGGGCTCATTTTCGATTCTAACTCTGCTGGGGGCATCTCTCACAGTAGCAGGGGTTAAATATTAATTCTAACTCCACTCTGGGGATTTCTCAGGGCAGGTCCTGGACAGTGGCAGAGGGCTAATTTTGTGTTCTAACTCCGCTGGAGACATCCTTCAGGACAGGCACTGGACAGGGACTGGGGCTACTTTTTACTCTAACTCCGTGGAGGGCTTCTCTCCCTGCAGGCACTGGACAGAGTCAGGGGGCTACGTTTTTATTCTAACTGCGCTGGGGGTGTCCCTCAGGGCATGTGATGGACAGTGACTGCGGACTACTTTTTATTCTAAATCTGCTGAGGGCATCCCTCAGGGCAGGCCTTAGACAGTGATTGGGGGCTAGTTTTTTGTTCAAAGTCTGCTGGGGGCATACTTTATGGTAGATGCTGGACAGTACTGTGGGCTAGTTTGTTTTTCAAAGTCTGCTGGGGCCTCCCTCAGGGCAGGCGCTGGACAGTGACTGGGGGCTAATTTTTTGTTCGAAGTCTGCCTGGGGCCTGCCTCAGGGCAGGCGCTGGACAGTGAGTGAGAGTTTATTTTTGATTCAAACTCTGCTGGGGGAGTCCCTCAGGGCAGGTGCTAGAAAGTGACTAGGCACTAATTTTGATTCTACCTCCACTGGTGGTGTCGCTCAGGGCAGGCGCTGGACAGTGACTGGGGCACATTTTTGATTCTAACTCTTCTGGGGGCAACTCTCAGGGAGGGCGCTGGACAGTGACTGGTGGATACATTTTTTTATTCTAAGTCAGCTGGAGGCGTCCCTCAGGGCATGTGCAGGACAGTGACTACGGGATAATTTTTATTCGAAATCCGCTGGGGGCTTCCCTCATGGCAAGACCTGGACAGTGACTGAGGGCTACTTTTTGATTCTAACTCCGCTGGGGGTGACCCTCAGGGCAGGGGTTCGACAGTGACTGGAGACTAATTTTTATTCGAACTCCTTAGGGGGCATCCCTCAGGACAGGTGCTGGAGAGTGGCAGGGGGCTAAGTTTTTATTAGAAATCCGCTGGGGGCATCCATCAGGGCAGGTGTTGGACAGTGACTGGGGGCTACTTTTTCATTCTAAATCTGCTGGGGTCATCCCTCAGGGCAGGCGCAAGACAGTGACTGGCGGCTAGTTTTCTGTTCAAAGTCTGCTGGGGGCATAGTTCATGGCAGATGCTGGACAGTGACTGGGCGCTAGTTTTTTGTTCGAAGTCTGCTGGGGGCGTCCCTCAGGGCAGGCGCTAGACAGTGAGTGGGGGTATATTTTTAATTCAAACCCTGCTGGGGGCGTCCCTCAGGGCAGGCGCTAGACAGTGATTGGGCACTCATTTTTTATTCTACCTCCACTGGTGGCGTCCAACAGGGCAGGCGCTGGACAGTGACTGGGGCACATTTGTTGATTCTAACTCAGCTGGGGGCATCCCTCAGGGCAGTCGCTAGACAGTGACTGGGGGCTAGTTTTTTGTTCAAAGGCTGCTGGGGGCTTACCTCAGGGCAGGTGCTGGACAGTAACTGGGGGCTACTTTTTTGTTCAAAGTCTGCTGGGGGCGTCCCTCTGAGCAGGCGCTGGACAGTGAGTGGGGGTTTATTTTTTATTCAAACTCTGCTGGGGGTGTCCCTCAGGGCAGGCGCTAGACAGTGACTGGGCACTCTTTTTGATTCTACCTCCACTGGTGGCGTCCATCAGGGCAAGTGCTTGACAGTGACTGGGGCTCATTTTCGATTCTAACTCTGCTGGGGGCATCTCTCACAGTAGCAGGGGGTTAAATATTAATTCTAACTCCACTCTGGGGATTTCTCAGGGCAGGTCCTGGACAGTGGCAGAGGGCTAATTTTGTGTTCTAACTCCGCTGGAGACATCCTTCAGGACAGGCACTGGACAGGGACTGGGGGCTACTTTTTACTCTAACTCCGTGGAGGGCTTCTCTCCCTGCAGGCACTGGACAGAGTCAGGGGGCTACGTTTTTATTCTAACTGCGCTGGGGGTGTCCCTCAGGGCATGTGATGGACAGTGACTGCGGACTACTTTTTTATTCTAAATCTGCTGAGGGCATCCCTCAGGGCAGGCCTTAGACAGTGATTGGGGGCTAGTTTTTTGTTCAAAGTCTGCTGGGGGCATACTTTATGGTAGATGCTGGACAGTACTGTGGGCTAGTTTGTTTTTCAAAGTCTGCTGGGGCCTCCCTCAGGGCAGGCACTGGACAGTGACTGGGGGCTAATTTTTTGTTCGAAGTCTGCCTGGGTCCTGCCTCAGGGCAGGCGCTGGACAGTGAGTGAGGGTTTATTTTTGATTCAAACTCTGCTGGGGGAGTCCCTCAGGGCAGGTGCTAGAAAGTGACTAGGCACTAATTTTTGATTCTACCTCCACTGGTGGTGTCGCTCAGGGCAGGCGCTGGACAGTGACTGGGGCACATTTTTGATTCTAACTCTTCTGGGGGCAACTCTCAGGGAGGCGCTGGACAGTGACTGGTGGATACATTTTTTTATTCTAAGTCAGCTGGAGGCGTCCCTCAGGGCATGTGCAGGACAGTGACTACGAGATAATTTTTATTCGAAATCCGCTGGGGGCTTCCCTCATGGCAAGACCTGGACAGTGACTGAGGGCTACTTTTTGATTCTAACTCCGCTGGGGGTGACCCTCAGGGCAGGGGTTCGACAGTGACTGGAGACTAATTTTTATTCGAACTCCTTAGGGGGCATCCCTCAGGACAGGTGCTGGAGAGTGGCAGGGGGCTAAGTTTTTATTAGAAATCCGCTGGGGGCATCCATCAGGGCAGGTGTTGGACAGTGACCGGGGGGCTAGTTTTTTAGTCAAAGTCTGCTGGGGCATCTCTCAGGGCAGGAGCTGGACAGTGATTGAGGGCTAATTTTTTATTCAATCTCTGCTAGGTGTATCGCTCAGGGCAGGCGCTGGAAAGTGACGGGGGCTAATTTTTCAATGTAACTCCGCTGGGGATGTTTCTCAGGGCAGGTGCGGTACAGGAATATATGATGTTTTTTCGCATGCGTTTACAACGCATGCCATAACAACGCGGTCGTTACAACGACCGCGTTGTTATTTCGCATACCGTTACAACGCAAGTCGGAACAACGACTTGCTTTTAGAGGCGCTGGATGTTGGAATAGTATAATTTACTATTCTAACTCCAGTCTGTGCGGACACTAGGGAAGGTGTTGGATTTTAAATCCAACACCTTCTGCCCCTAAGCGCAAGTCGTTGTTCCGACTTGCGTTGTAGCAGATATGCGAAATAACAACGTGGTTGTTGTAACGACCGCGTTTTATGGCATGCGTTGTTTAGCATGCGAACTACACGCTTGTTTACCGCTGTACAGTATCTGGGGGCAATTTTTTTATTCTACCTCCACTTGGGGGTCCCTCAGGGCAGGCGCTGGGCAGTGACTGGGGGCCGATTTTTGATTCTAACCAAACTGGGGGCGGGCGCCTCTTAGGGCAGGCTCTGGATGGTGACTGGGGGCTAAGTGTTTTATTCTCTGTCCGCTGGAGGCGTCCCACAGGGCAGTTGCTAGACAGTGACTGCTGGCCAATTTTCTATTTTAACTCCGCTAGGATATTCCCTCAGGCCAGGTGCTGGACAGTGACTGGTGGCTATTTTTTGATTCTAACTCAACTGGGGGCGACCCTCAGGGCAAGCGCTAGACAGTGACTGGGGACTCTTTTTATTCTAACTCCTAAGTTGGCGTCCCTAAGTGCAGGTGCTGGACAGTGACAGGGGGCTACGTTTTTTATTTTAAATCCGCCTTGGGCATCCCTCCGGGCAGGCGCTAAACAGTGGCTGGGGGCTAGTTTTTTATTCAAAGTCTGCTGGGACTCAGGCAGGAGCTGAACAGTGATTGTGGGCTCATTTTCTATTCAATCTCCGCTAGGTGCATCGCTCAGGGCAGGTCCTGGAAAGTGACAGGGCTAATTTTTGATTGTAACTCCGCTGGGGACGTATCTCAGGGCAGGTGCTGAACAGTGACTGGGGGCAAATTTTTCATTCTACCTCCACTTGGGGGTCCCTCAGGGCAGGTGCTGGACAGTGACTGGGGGCAGATTTTTTAGTCAAACTTAGCTGGGCACGGGCGTCTCTTAGGGCAGGCACTGGACAGTGACTGGGGGCTACATTTTGTATTCTATGTCCACTGGAGGCGTCGCTCAGGACAGTTGCTGGACAGTGACTGCTGGCCAATATATTATTTTAACTCCGCTAGGGTCTTCCCTCAGGGCAGGTGCTGG
This sequence comes from Calotriton arnoldi, assembly GCA_963921515.1. NCBI lineage: Eukaryota > Metazoa > Chordata > Amphibia > Caudata > Salamandridae > Calotriton > Calotriton arnoldi. Next base: position 371,311 of record CAWUFW010012152.1, read on the forward strand.
ACAGTGACTGGTGGCCAATTTTTGATTCTAACTCTGCTGGGGGCGACCCTTATAGCAGGCGCTGGACAGTGACAGGGGACTCACTTTTTATTCTAACTCCTAAGTTGGCGTCCCTAAGTGCAGGTGCTGGAGAGTGACAGGGGGCTAAGTATTTTATTTTAAATCTGCTGGGGGCATCCCTCAGGGCAGGTGCTGGACAGTGACTGGGGGCTAGTTTTTTATTCAAACTCCACTGGGGGCGTCCCTCAGGGCAGGCACTGGAAAGAGACTGAGGGCTTATTTTTGATTCTACCTCCCATAGGACGTCTCTCAGGGCAGGTGCTGGACAGTGACTGGGGACAAATTTTTGATTCTACCTCCACTGGGGGCGTCCCTCTGAGCAGATGCTGAACAGTGACTGAGGGCCAATTTTTGAATCTAACTCCGCTGGGGGGGGGGGGGGCATCAGGTCAGGCGCTGGACAGTGACTGGGGGCGAATTTTTTAAACTAACTTTGCTGGGGGCAAGGTGTCTCTCAGGGCAGGTGCTGGGCACTGACTGGGGGCTTAGTCTTTGATTCTAAGTCCGTTGGAGGCATCCCTCAGGGCACATGCTGGACAGTGACTACTGGCTAATTTTTTATTCAAAATCCACTGGGGGCTTCCCTGATGGCAGGCCCTTGATAGCGACTGGGGGCAAATTTTTTATTCTACCTCCAATGGGGACATCCCTTGGGGCAGGCACTGGACAATGACTGGGGGGTTCATTTCTTACTCTAACTCCGCTGGAGGCTTCCCTCACGGCAGGCACTGGACAGCGGTAGGGAGCTATTTTTTTATTCAAAGTCTCCTTGGGGCATCTTTCAGGGTAGGCACAGGACAGTGAGTGGAGACTTATGTTTTATTTAAACTCCGCTGGGGGCGTCCCTCAGGGCAGGCGCTCAACAGTGACTGAGGTCTAATTTTTCATTCTAACTCCAGTGGGGGCATCCCTTAAGGCAGGCGCTGGACAGTGACTGGTGGATACATTTTTTTATTCTAAGTCAGCTGGAGGCGTCCCTTAGGGCATGTACTGGACAGTGGCTACGGGATAATTTGTATTCGAAATTTGCTGGGGGCTTTCCTCATGGCACGACCTGGACAGTGACTGGGGGCTACTTTTTGATTCTAACTCCACTGGGGGTGACCCTCAGGGCAGGGGTTCAACAGTGACTGGGGACTAATTTTTATTCTAACTCTTTAGGGGGCATCCCTCAGGACAGGTGCTGGTCAGTGGCAGGGGGCTATGTTTCTATTAGAAATCCGCTGGGGGCATCTATCAGGGCAGGTGCTGGACAGTGACTGGGGGCTAGTTTTTTAGTCAAAGTCTGCTGGGGCATCCCTCAGGGCAGGAGCTGGACAGTGATTGAGGGCTCATTTTTTATTCAATCTCTGCTAGGTGTATCGCTCAGGGCAGGCGCTGGAAAGTGACGGGGGCAAATTTTTCAATGTAACTCCGCTGGGGACGTTTCTCAGGGCAGGTGCTGTACAGTATCTGGGGGCAAATTTTTGATTCTACCTCCACTTGGGGGTCCCTCAGGGCAGGCGCTGGGCAGTGACTGGGGGCCAGGTTTTTTATTCTATGTCCGCTGGAGTCGTCCCTCAGGGCAGTTGCTAGACAGTGACTGGGGACTAATTTTTTATTCTAACTCCTAAGTTGGCGTCCCTATGTGCAGGTGCTGGACAGTGACAGGGGGCTAAGTTTTTTATTTTAAATCCGCTGGGGGCATCCCTCTGGGCAGGCACTGGACAGTGGCTGGGGGCTAGATTTTTATTCAAAGTCTGCTGGGACGTCCCTCAGGCAGGAGCTGAACAGTGATTGTGGGCTCATTTTCTATTCAATCTCCGCTAGGTGTCTCGCTCAGGGCAGATGCTGGAAAGTGACGGGGCTAATTTTTGATTGTAACTCAGCTGGGGACGTATCTCAGGGCAGGTGCTGGACAGTGACTGGGGCAAATTTTTGATTCTACCTCCACTTGGGGGTCCCTCAGGGCAGGCGCTGGACAGTGACTGGGGGCAGATTTTGTATGCAAACTTAGCTGGGCACGGGGCGCCTCTTAGGGTAGGCACTGGACAGTGACTGGGGACTAAGTTTTTTATTCTATGTCCACTGGAGGCGTCGCTCAGGGCAGTTGCTGGACAGTGATTGCTGGCCAATATTTTATTTTAACTCCGCTAGGGTCGTCCCTCAGGGAAGGCGCTGGACAGTGACTGGGGTCTAATTTTTGATTCTAACTCCGCTGGGGGCGAACCACAGGGCAGGCGCTGGACAGTGACTCAGAGTCATTTTTTATTTTAACTCCAAAGTGGGCATCCCTAAGTGCAGGTGCTGGACAGTGACAGGGGGCTACGTTTTTTTAATCTAAATCTGCTGGGGGCATCCCTCAGGGCAGGTGCTGGACAGTGACTGGGGGCTAGTTTTTTATTCAAATTCCACTGGGGGCTTCCCTCATGGCAGGTACTGGAAACAGACTGGGGCTAATTTTTGATTCTACCTCCCCTGGGGCGTCTCTCAGGGCAGGTGCTGGACAGTGACTGGGGAAAATTTTTTGATTCTACCTCCACTGGGGCCGTCCCTCAGAGAAGATGCTGGACAGTGACTGGGGGCCAATTTTTGAATCTAACTCCGCTGATGGCGACCCTCAGGGCAGGCGCAGGGTAATGGGGTGAATGTTTGATTCTACCTTTGCTGAGGGCAGGCCGTCTCTCAGGGCAGGCGCTGGGCACTGACTGGGGGCTACGTTTTTTATTCTACGTCCGCTGGAGGCATCCCTCAGGGCAGTTGCTGGACAGTGACTACAGGCTAATTTTTTATTTGAAATCTGCTGGGGGCTTCCCTCATGGCAGGACCTGGGCAATGACTTGGTGCTAATTTTTGATTCTAACTCTGCTGGGGGCGACCCTCAGGGCAGGCGCTCAACAGTGACTGGGGACTAATTTGTATTCTAACTCCACAGGCGGCATCCCTCAGGGCAGGTGCCCGGACAGTGGCATGGGGATAAGTTTTTATTAGAAATCCGCTGAGGGCATCCCTCCGGGCAGGTGCTGGACAGTGACTGGGAGCTAGTTTTTTATTCAAAGTCTGCAGGAGGTGTCCCTCAGGGCAGTTGTTGGACAGTGACTGCTGGCCAATATTTTATTTTAACTCCGCTAGGGTCGTCCCTCATGGCAGGTGCTGGACAGTGACTGGGGTCTAATTTTTGATTCTAACTCCGCTGGGGGCGTGCCCCAGGGCAGGCGCTGGACAGTGACTTGGGAGTAATTTTTTATTCTAACTCTGAAGTGGGCATCCCTAAGTGCAGGTGCTGGAGTGTGACTGGGGGCTAGTTTTTATTCAAACTCTGCTGGGAGTGTCCCTCATGGCAGGCACTGGAAACAGACTGGGGCAAATTTTTGATTCTACCTACCCTGGGGCATCTCTCAGGGCAGGTGCCGGACAGTGACTGGGGACAAATTTTGATTCTACCTCCACTGGGGCGTCCCTCAGAGCAGATGCTGGACAGTGACTGGGAGCCAATTTTTTAATCTAACTCTGCTGTGGTGACCCTCAGGGCAGGCACTGGACAGTGACTGGGGGCATATTTTTGATTCTACCTTCGCTGGGGGCAGGGCGTCTCTGAGGGCAGGCGCTGGGCACTGACTGGGGGCTAAGTTTTTTATTCTAAGTCCACTGGAGGCGTCCCTCAGGGCAGGTGCAGGACAGTGACTAGGGGTTATGTTTTGTTATTCTACCTACTCAGGGGCGTCCCTCATGGCAGGTGCTGGACAGTGACTGCTGGCCTATTTCTTATTTTAACTCTACTTGGGTCATCCCTCAGGGCAGGCTCTGGATAGTGACTGGGGGCTAATTTTTATTCTAACTCCACTGGGGGCATCCCCTAGGGCAGGCACTGGAAAGTGACTGTAGGCTAATTTTTTATTCTAACTCCGCTGGGGGCGTGGCGTTTCTCAGGGCAGGCACTAGAAACTGACTGGGGGCTACGTTTTTTATTCTAAGTCCGCTGGGTGCGTCTCTCAGGGCAGGTGCTGGACAGAGGCTGGGGCAAATTTTGGATTTTACCTCTACTGGGGGGTCCCTCAGGGCAGGCGCTGGACAGTGACTGGGGGCAGATTTTTGATTCTAACTCCACTGGGGGGGGGGACGTCTCTCAGGGCAGGCACTGGCCACTGACTGGGGGCTACGTTTTTTATTCTAAATCTGCTGGAGGCGTCCCTCAGTGCAGGTGCTTGACAGTGACTAGGGGTTACGTTTTTTATTCTACCTACTCTGGGGGCGTCCCTTACGGCAGGTGCTGGACAGTGAATGTGGGCCAATTTTTTTTTTTCTAACTCTGCTGCGGGCATCCCCTAGGGCAGGCACTGGACAGTGGCAGCGGGCTAATTTTTGATTCTGACTCCGCTGGGGGCGACGCTCAGGGCAGGCGCTGAACAGTGACTAGGGACTAATTTTTTTATTCTAACTCCGCAGGGGCCAACCATCAGGACATGTGCTGGACAGTGGCAGGGGGCTAAGTTTTTATTTAAAATCTACTGGGGACATCCCTCAGGGCAGTTGCTGGACATTGACTGGGGCTCGTTTATTCAAACTCTGCTGGGGCATCCCTCAGGGCAGGAGCCGGACAGTGATTGAGGGCTGTTTTTTTATTCAAACTCCGCTGGGTGCGTAGATCATGGCAAGGGCTGGAAAGTGACTGGAAGCTAATTTTTTATTCTAACTCTGCTGGGGCTGGGCGTCTCTCAGGGCATGCGCTGGACAGTGACTGGGGGCTACGTTTTTTATTCTACGTCCGCCAGAGGCATCCCTCAGGGCAGTTTCTGGACAGTGACTGCGTGCCAATTTTTTATTCTAACTCCGCAGTGGGCATACCCAAGTGCAGGTTCTGACAGTGACAGGGGGGGGCTATGTTTTTTTATTCTAAATCTGCTGCAGGCATCCCTCAAGGCAGGCGCTGGACAGTGACTGGGGTCTAATTTTTTTAGTCTAAGTCTGCTGGGGCCGTCCGTCAGGGCAGGAGCAGGACAGTGAGTGGGGATTCATTTTTTATTCAAACTCCGCTGGGAGCGTACCTCAGGGCAGGCACTGGAAAGTGACTGGAGGCTAATTTTTTATTCTAACTCTGCTGTGGGCAGGGCGTCTCTCAGGGCAGGCACTGGACACTGCCTGGGGGCTATGTTTTTTATTCTAAGTCCGCTGGAGGCGTCCCTCAGGGCAGGTGCAGGACAGTGACTAGGGGTTAAGTTTTTTATTCTACCTACTCGGGGGGCGTCCCTTACGGCAGGTGCTGGACAGTGACTGCGGGCCAATTTCTTATTTTAACTCCACTTGGGTCATCCCTCAGGGCAGGCTCTGGATAGTGGCTGGGGGCTAATTTTTATTCTAGCTCCACTAGGGGCATCCCCTAGGGCAGGAACTGTAAAGTGACTGGAGGCTAATTTTTGTTTCTAACTCCGCTGGGGGCGGGGTGGGGCGTCTCTCAGGGCAGGCACTAGACACTGACTGGGGGCTACGTTTTTTATTCCAAGTCCGCTGGGTGCGTCTCTCAGGGCAGGTGCTGGACAGTGACTGGGGCAAATTTTTGATTTTACCTCTACTGGGGGGTCCCTCAGGGCAGACGCTGGACAGTGACTTGGGGCAGATTTTTGATTCTAACTCCACTGGGGGCGGGGTGTCTCTCAGGGCAGGCACTGGCCACTGACTCAGGGCTAAATTTTTTATTCATAGGGCCCGATTCCGATGCGGTTGGGAAGGCATTCCCACCTAGGGCCCGATTATGATGCGGTTAGGAAGGCCTCCTAACGGCATTTGCTCCTTCCGAATCGGATCGGGAACACGTCTTCCCGACCAAGGGCCAGATTATGATGCGGTTAGGAACATAGGCTCCCATAGAAGTCAATGGGAGTCCAACCAAATCGTATCTGGAAGCATCCGGATGCATCATACTCGGTCGTTCGGACTCTCCCGATCCGAGTCGGGCGGAAACCATTTCCAAACCGATTCGATCGGGAAGATTTCCTAACCGCATCAGAATCGGGCCCTAAGTCTGCTGGAGGCGTCCCTCAGTGCAGGTGTAGGACAGTGACTAGGGGTTACGTTTTTTATTCTACCTACTCTGGGGGCGTCCCTTACGGCAGGTGCTGGACAGTGACTGTGGGCCAATTTTTTTTTTTAACTCCACTGGGGGCATCCCCTAGGGTAGGCACTGGACAGTGGCAGGGGGCTAATTTTTTATTTAAACTCCACTGGGTGCGTCCTTCAGGACAGGCGCGGGACAGTGACTGGGGTCTAATTTTTGATTCTAACTCCGATGGAGCCATTCCTCAGGGCAGGCGCTGGACAGTGACTGGGGATTCGTTTTTTTTTAAAGCCTGCTGGGGGCGTCCCTCAGGGCAGGCGCTAAACCACTGAGGGCAGGTGCTAGAGACTATGATTGGGGACACATTTTTGATTCTAACTCCACTGGGGGCGTCCACCAGGAAAGCGGCTGGACAGTGACTGGGGCACATTTTTGATTTTAACTACTCTGGGGTGACCCTCACACCACACACTGGACAGTGACTGGGGACTACGATTTTATTCGAACTCCGCTGGCGGCTTCCCTCAGGCCAGGCGCTGGACAGTGGCAGGGGTCAATTTTTTTATTTTAAATCAGCTGGGAGCATCCCTCAGGGCAGGCGCTGGTCGGTGACTGGGGGCTCATTTTTTATTCATACTCCGCTGGGTGCGTCCCTCAGGGCAGGTACTGGAAAATGACTGGAGGCTAATTTTTGATTCTAACTCTGCTGGGGGCGGGGCGTCTCTCAGGGTAGGCGCTGGACACTGACTGGGGGCAAAGTTTTTTATTCTAAGTCTGCTGGAGGCATCCCTCAGGGCGAGGTCTGGACAGTGATTAGGGGTTATTTATTCTACCTCCTCTGGGGCGTCCCTCACAACAGGTGCTGGACAGTGACTGCGTGCAAATGTTTTATTTTATCTCTACTGGGGTAATCCCTCAGGGCAGGTGCTGGACAGTTACTGGGGGCTAATTTTAATTCTAACTCCACTGGGGGCATCCCCCAGGGCAGTAGCAGGGGGCTAATTTTTTACGTAAACTCCACTGGGTGTGTCCTTCAGGACAGGCGCTGGACAGAGACTTGCAGCTAATTTTTGATTCAAACTCTGCTGGTGGGTGACCCTCAGGGCAGACGCTGGACAGTGACTGGGGGCCAATTGTTTTATACTAACTACGCTGGGGCATTCCTCAGGGCAGGCTCTGGACAGTGACTGGGTTAGTTTTTTTATCCAAAGTCTGCAGGGGGCGTCCCTCAGGGCAGTCGCTAAACAACTGAGTGGGGTCTTATATTTTATTCAAACTCTGCTGGAGGCGTCCCTCAGGGCAGGTGCTGGAAAGTGACTGGGGCTAATTTTTGATTCTAATTCCAGCTGGGGGCATCCCTCACGGCAGGTGCTAGACTATGACTGGGGGCAAATTGTTGATTCTACCTCCACTGGGGGCATCCACCACGAAAGGGGCTGGTCAGTGACTGGGACAAATCTTTGATTTTAACTCCGCTGGGGGTGTCTCTCACACCACGCGCTGGACAGTGACTGGGGACTACGATTTTATTCGAACTCCGCTGGCGGCTTCCCTCAGGCCAGGCGCTGGACAGTGGCAGGGGTCCATTTTTTTATTTTAAATCAGCTGGGAGCATCCCTCAGGGCAGGCGCTGGTCAGTGACTGGGGGCTCATTTTTTATTCATACTCCGCTGCGTGCGTCCCTCAGGGCAGGTACTGGAAAATGACTGGAGGCTAATTTTTGATTCTAACTCTGCTGGGGGTGGGGCGTCTCTCAGGGTAGGCGCTGGACACTGACTGGGGGCAAAGTTTTTTATTCTAAGTCTGCTGGAGGCATCCCTCAGGGCGAGGTCTGGACAGTGATTAGGGGTTATTTATTCTACCTCCTCTGGGGCGTCCCTCACAACAGGTGCTGGACAGTGACTGCGTGCAAATGTTTTATTTTATCTCTACTGGGGTAATCCCTCAGGGCAGGTGCTGGACAGTTACTGGGGGCTAATTTTAATTCTAACTCCACTGGGGGCATCCCGCAGGGCAGTAGCAGGGGGCTAATTTTTTACGTAAACTCCACTGGGTGTGTCCTTCAGGACAGGCGCTGGACAGAGACTTGCAGCTAATTTTTGATTCAAACTCTGCTGGTGGGTGACCCTCAGGGCAGGCGCTGGACAGTGACTGGGGGCCAATTTATTTATACTAACTCCGCTGTGGCATTCCTCAGGGCAGGCTCTGGACAGTGACTGGGTTAGTTTTATTATCCAAAGTCTGCAGGGGGCGTCCCTCAGGGCAGTCGCTAAACAACTGAGTGGGGTCTTATATTTTATTCAAACTCTGCTGGAGGCGTCCCTCAGGGCAGGTGCTGGAAAGTGACTGGGGCTAATTTTTGATTCTAATTCCAGCTGGGGGCATCCCTCACGGCAGGTGCTAGACTATGACTGGGGGCAAATTGTTGATTCTACCTCCACTGGGGGCATCCACTACGAAAGGGGCTGGTCAGTGACTGGGACAAATCTTTGATTTTAACTCCGCTGGGGGTGTCTCTCACACCACGCGCTGGACAGTGACTGGGGGCTAAGATTTTATTCGAACTCCACTGGGGGCTTCCCTCATGGCAGGTGCTTGACAGTGACTGGGGGATAATTTTTTATTCCAACACCACTGGAGGCGACCCTCAGGGCAGGCACTTGACAGTGACGGGGGACTAATTTTTAATTTTTACTCTGCTTGCGTAGTCCCTCAGGCCAGGTGCTGGACAATGGAGGGGGCTATTTTGTTATTCTAAATCAGCTGGGAGCCTCCCTCAGGGCAGGCGCTGGTCAGTGACTGGGGGCTAGTTTTTTTCCAAAGTCTGCTAAGGGCGTGCCTCAGGGCAGGCGCTGGACAGTCAGTGGGGGATTATTTTTTATTCAAACTGCGCTGGGGGTGTCCCTCAGGGCAGGCTGTGGACACTGACTGCAGACTAATTTTTTATTCTAACTCTGCTGGGGGCTTCTGTCAGGGCAGTTGCTGTACAGTGACTGGGAACAAATTTTTGATTCTACCTCCGCTGGGGGAGTCCCTCAGGGCAGGTGCTGGATAGTGACTGCGGGCTAATTTTTTATTTTAACTCCGCTGGGGGGCATCCCTCAGGGCAGATGTTGGACAGTGACTGGGTACTCATTTTTATTCTAACTCCACTGGGGGCATCCACCGGGGTTGGCCCTGGACAGTGGCTGTGGGCAAATTTATTATTTAATCGACACTGGGGGCATCCCGCAGGGCAGGCACTGGACAGTGGCATGGGGCTAATTTTTTTTATAACTCCACTGATGACCTCCCTCAGAGCAGGCACTAGACAGTGACTTGGGGCTAAGTTTTTATTCTAACTCAGCTGGAGGCTACCCTCAGTGTAGGCACTGGACAGTGGTAGGTGGCAAATACATTTTTTATTATAACTGCGCTGGGTGTGTCCGTTAGGGCAGGTGCTGGACAGTGACCGGGGACTACTTTTTTATTCTAAATCCGATGGGGGCATCCCTCAGGGCTGGTGCTGGACTGTGACTGGGGCTAATCATTGATTCTACCTCCACTGGGGGCGTCCCTCAGGGCAGGCATTAGACAGTGGCAGGAGGCTCATTTTTTATTCTAATTCCACTGGGGGCTGTAGTATTCTACTTAGAATGGTGATCTTGGAATAGGAATGTGGTGGGAGTTTTCCATGAAGTGGGATTCGTGTGAGACGGTTGAGCAGGCTGGTCGTTGACCGGTTGGAGGTTGTTAAGCTGCCTTCTTTCCAATAAATATTACTTCTGAACACTCACGACGTGAGCGTGTATCTTCATTACACGAACTGACGACGAGGATGGGAGTACTTCGGAGGAAGGCAGTGCTCACCTTGTCAGTTGTTCGTGCCCTTGAGCGGCCTGAGACAGAGGCTTCCAGCGGGTGTTAATGTTGTGACGGAGGGCTATCCAGGAATTTTTTCCAGTCGTGAGTGTTTCGTGCAAGAAATTTTGGGCCTGTACTTTCGGTGACAGGCACACCTGATTAAATACTGCACTCTTGCCGGCCTGTATCTTTGGTGACAGGCACACCAGTTGGAAAATTAGGGAACTAGTTTTTCCAAACATATTTTTCAAATTTCCGATTGTTGGATTTAATCTTATATTTATTGTTGCAGATATTCCAGGTACTGTATATCTGTCACCATATTTAATTACTCATTTAAATGATGTGATCGGTGCTACATCTGCAAGGAATCTACAACATTAGGTGCATCTCATATTTCTATATATTGGTTACAGAGGAAATTTAGTTTTTTAGGTGTTGTTTCAACTATGGCCAATATTGCAGCACCGCCACATTTTTTACAAGTGGCAGGAGAGCCCAAAATGGAATGGGAGTTATGGTTTCCCATGTTTTTGGCGCATGTAGAGGTTTTGGAAGAAGAAGATTGTACCGCAAAAGGAAACTAGCCTTACTAAAGCATTGTCTGGGTGGTGCAGGTTTAAAAGAATTTAATAATCTTTTCCTATAGAGGGTGCGGGTGACATGAATGTATTTGACCAGGCAATCAAACAAATGAGTATCCGGTTTGTAAGTAAAATCAGCATCGTAATGGAGAGGTTCAAATGTTATTCACGTGGAATGTATGACAGAATATCGACGGACAGAAAATCGACCTACAAAAATATCGATACAGAAATATAGAAGTCAAAAATATCGAAGTCCACTCTACATAAAGGTAAGTACAAAAATATCGAGAAAAAAAATATAGTTGTCAAAAATATCAAAGTTAAAAATATCGTTTTTTTAAATGTTTTAATAATAATGTAAAATTAAGTAAATAATACATATAATTAAAAGAAATATAGTTAAAAATATTAAAAGATATTTAAAAATAATAACTAATACATTAAAGGTTAAAATAAATTAAACATATACATATAAATTAATATATATACTTACTCCACATAGTGCAACAGTAGAGAAAGCGTTGGATAGCGTAGGGGTAAAAATTACTATTCCCACTCCAGAGAGTGCAACAGTAGGGAAAGCGCTGGATAGCGTAGGGGTAAAAATTACTATTCCCACTCCAGTGAGTGCAACAGTAGGGAAAGCGTTGGATAGCGTAGGGGTAAAAATTACTATTCCCACTCCAGAGAGTGCAACAGTAGGGAAAGCGCTGGATAGCATACGGGTAAAAATTACTATTCCCACTCCAGTGAGTGCAACAGTAGGGAAAGCGCTGGATAGCGTAGGAGTAAAAATTACTATTCCCACTCCAGTGAGTGCAACAGTAGGGAAAGCGCTGGATAGCGTAGGGGTAAAAATTACTATTCCCACTCCAGAGAGTGCAACAGTAGGGAAAGCGCTGGATAGCGTAGGGGTAAAAATTACTATTCCCACTCCAGTAAGTGCAACAGTAGGGAAAGCGCTGGATAGCGTAGGGGTAAAAATTACTATTCCCACTCCAGAGAGTGCAACAGTAGGGAAAGCGCTGGATAGCGTAGGGGTAAAAATTACTATTCCCACTCCAGAGAGTGCAACAGTAGGGAAAGCGCTGGATAGCGTAGGGGTAAAAATTACTATTCCCACTCCAGTGAGTGCAACAGTAGGGAAAGCGTTGGACAACGTAGATGTTAAAAATAACATACATATAAATGAAATAAATATTGTAATTAAATAATGATTTATTAATAAATTTAGAAGAAAAAAAAACTACAAATATATCAAAAATAATAATTGCTTTAATAATATTAAATACTTCCCATCCTATTCCCCAATAAACACACAACACACTCCACATAAAGTTTCATACAATTAAATTAATTTTCAATTAATCAATTAATAAAAATTAATTTGCAATTAATAATTAAATTTAAAAAAATTCAATAACAATAAATAATATGTAATAAAAAGTAATAACCAATTATTAATTAATTAACAAAAAAAATTATCAATACCAATAAATAATATTTAATAAAAATTAAGAACCAATTAATAATTAATTAACAAAAACATTAATTATCAATACCAATAAATAATATTTAATAAAAATGAATACCCAATTAATAATTAATTAACAAGAAAAATATCAATACCAATAAATAATATTGAATAAAAATTAATAACCAATTAAAAAACATTTAGCAGAAAAATTATCAATATTCAATTTTTCTAATTAATTTACTTACCACCCTATTCCCCTAAAAACACACAACCCACTCCAATAATAAATTAATACAAATAAAATAATTATCAATTAATAATAATTAATTACTAATTAATAATTAATTAACAATAAATTAATTATTAATAACAATAATTAAAAATTAATAATTACTTAATTGAAATTAAATTACTTCCCACCCTATTCCCTTATAAACCCACAACCCGCTACAGAAATAAGACACAAAATGTAATTAAAATAAATTAATAATACCTAAAAATTATTATTTAATTTACTATAATTAAAATACTTCCCACCCTATTCCCCTATAAACCCACAACCCGCTACGGTACTAAAACGCAAAATTTACTTTAAAAAAAAATTACTAATTTCTAAAAAATGTATACATATATTTAAAAAAACAGTACAATACTTAACAAAAAATATAGAACACATACATATTAAATACATACTAAAATACATAACACTCATATAAATATCGATATTATTAACATCGATAATTTAACTATCGATATTACTAACATCGATATTTGCAACATCGATATTTCTTACCTTAACTTCGATATTCTGGTTGTAGATATTCTTGACTTCGATATTTTGTCCCTACGATATTTAAAACTCGATATAACTGTGCTTCGATATTTAAAAATCGATATTTTGACTGTCCACCATTCACGTGCGCAGAAAGAAGAGGAGTCAATAGAAGATTACATATCAGCTCCACGTACTTTGGCAGAGTCTTGTGCTTTTGAAACAATTACATATGAACAGGTGTTAAGAGACCAAATAATGATGAAGACTAAAAGTAAAAAGATTCAAGAAAGATTATGGCTGGGTACTGAATCATCTCTAAGTGCGGTTGTTAATTTTGCAAAGGTTATTGGACAATCTGAGAAATTTGTACATGAGATCAGAGGTCAGAGTGTCAGAATTCAAGACACTGGTTCTTAAGTTTCACTAGTAAAAACAGATGGGGAAAGAAGAATCAGATTATTCCTGTTAAGAAGGATTCTGAATCAAAAAGTTTCGATACCAAATTTTATGGGAAGAAAAATAGTATTATTTTTTACAGGTGTGGCAGTTTGAACCATGTCAGAAGTTTCAAAGGGTATCCTGCATGGGACAAAGTGTGTGTCAAATGTAAAAAAAGAGGTCACTTTGGAAAAGTGTGCAAATTGGTTGAAAGAGTCAATCATATTGCATATAATGAGGAGGAAGTATCTGCTGAGTTCATCTCTATATTATGCATGAGTGATGTTCTTTGCAAAGGTTTTCTCAGATGTACGGTGGAAATTGATGGTAAATCTGTAACTATGATGGTTGACTCATCCGCTTGGTACAGCATCATTGGCAAAATGTTATTTAACGAGCTTAGGGATGAGAAGAAATTATTTCCACCTGATATTTAGCCAGGTGGTTATTTTGGTCACAAAATCGATTTTCAAGGGTATATGTGGGCAGATTTGGAATTTGAAGGAAGAAGAACAAGAGGGAAAGTGTATGTGGCAACGACGGGAGAGGCTATTCTGGGATGGCCTCATTAACAAGAAATGGGCATTAGATCCCAGTGCTACTCCACCAGTTTATGTAGTTACAGATAACAGTGAGGAATATGTCAGTGCGATCAGGAAGCTTTTTCCAATTTTTTTTTATGGGACTTTGGGAAAGTATGTTGATTTTAAACATAAAATTATACTTAAGGATGAGGCGATACCTGTGAGGCACAAGGTGAGGAATGTACCATTGGCCTATCGTGACAAACGTAAGATTGTGCTAAACGACTTGGTAGAGAGGAAAATAATTGAACCCATAGAATCATCCCCTTGGGTGTCTCCTATTGTGTTATCTCTCAAGGGTACGGGGGATCTCTGGTTGTGTGTGAATTTACGCAGTTTAAATAAGGAGATCTGGATTGACAAACATCCTCTTCCAAATCTACATGAATTAAATTTACACGTTATCTGGTGCTTCTGTTTTCTCCACCATTGATTTAGCAAGTGCATACAACCAGGTGGAACTGCATGAGGAATCCAAACGTTTAACAGCGTTTGTGACACCAGAATGGGATGTTTCAATTCTTGCGAATGCCGTTTGCGTTGGCAAGTGCTCCTTCTGTTTTCCAGCATTTGATGAAAGAGGTATTGGAAGGTAGGGAGCTATTGCCTTCAAAGATAATATTCTAATTTTTGGGAAAACATATGATGAACATGACATGACATGACATGACAAGAATTCAAAAGATGTATTGAAAAGAGTACCAGATAAACGGCTGACCTTACATTTTCTAAATGCAAATTTAGGCAGAACAAAGTGGAGTATTTAGGTCATGACATTTCCAGTGAAGGTATTAGGCCCAAACACAACCATGTACAAAGTATTTCGAATGCTCCTGCTCCTGTTACTAAAGATCAATTATTGTCGTTCTTGGGTTTGACTGAATTCTATGGGAAATTTGTACAGGAATACAATAGTGCATCAGTTAAGGCAGTTGTTAAAAAAAAGCAAAATATGTATGGGGCAAATATCAACAAAAGGCATTTGATTTACTAAAAAAGGAGATTGTTAGTGCACCATTTTCAAGATCATATGTGGTAGGCAGAGAATGTATTGTGTCTGTGGATGCCAGTAGTGTGGGATTGGTGGCTGTACTCATGCAAAAAGACAGTACAGGTGAATATGTAGTGTCATATGCCTCCAGAATGTTGCATGATTCAGGGTGCAATTACTCCACTATAGAGAAGGAGTTGTTAGCTTGTACATGAGCAGCTCAACCTTTTCGTCAGTTTTTATGGGGAACTAAATTTCTATTAAGAACTGACCATAAGCCATTGATTAATATGTTAGCAGCATGCGGAGGGAGAATGTTGTCAGCTTGTTTAGCAAGACTGGCTGCTAAATTGCAGGAATATCAATGTATAGTGGAATATGTTCCGGGTAGTGCTGATGTCCATGCGGATTGTATGTCACGATTACCTATCGTGAATAAAACCAAGATCAAGGATGTGGTGGAATGTGATGCGGCTTATACCATGGATGATGCCAACAGATGGTGTGCGGAAGAGAATACAACTAAAGTTATTTCAGAAGAAAGATGGAAAGAAGCTATGCAAGAGGATTGCACTTTGAGTGAAATTCAGATTTTTTGTATAAAGGTTGGCC
This sequence comes from Calotriton arnoldi, assembly GCA_963921515.1. Classification (NCBI taxonomy): domain Eukaryota; kingdom Metazoa; phylum Chordata; class Amphibia; order Caudata; family Salamandridae; genus Calotriton; species Calotriton arnoldi. The sequence goes on from CAWUFW010012152.1 coordinate 386,709, forward strand.
GGAAGAGAGGAAATTGAGTGAGGAATTGGCCTCATTTTTCAAAATTAGAGAGAAACTTATGTTCTTGCATGGTATTGTCATCAGGGGGAACTAAATTGTGCCACCACAGAAATTAAGGGAAGTGACTTGTGCTTTGGCTCATGAGGGTCATATGGGAATGTCCACCACCAAGAGGAGGATATGTGAATTCTACTGGTGGCTCGGTGTTGACGGCATGGTTGACAGGTGGGTGAGGGAGTGTGGTCCCTGTGCGAACAATGATAAGTCGGCCAAACCGTTAACAGTTGATGTGACTCCTATTGAATATGCTCAGGGTCCCTAGAGGAAATTAGGGATTGAAATTTTGGGTCCATTTGGAACATTACCTGGCAAGGATTGTGTGACGAACTGCTACCAAGTCAGACTGAAGCACCGGCCACTGCAGCGGAGCACTTTCCCCCTTACCTATCTCCATGTCCTCTCCTCTATTTTCAGACCACGGCTAAGGAGCAGGATGTGGACTGTTCCTTTAAGGAACTCATGCTATAGGATTCATTCCCCGGTCATGTGTCTAGGTCATGTGATCCAGTCAGCTTCAAGAAGGAAGAAGCGGGTCGTTGCTGGCGTTCGTCTGGAGCAGCGAGGGCGGAAGAAGGCGAGCCAAAGGAAGAAGAGAGGAGTATCCAGACCTTCTTCGTAACTCCAGGACTGCAAGGAGCGACGGTACCCGAAGGCGAGGAGACAAGGACGCCGGAACGGGAACGCCAGCGAAGCGGTGTCGGGGAAGAACCAGAGAGGGAGCCGGACCCTATTCGGCACCACGCAGACACCAGCCGCGTCCCAGGAGGGACGTGGCTACACAAGGTACAGGGCCGACTGGAAACCGTATGGGGGAAGGGGGCCGGTGCCGCCAAGGAAGGGGCGGGTGGAGGGAGCTGAGTACGATAACGCGCTAACGCTATTTGGCCTAAAAACTGCGCGTAACCACTGTTGCAGTAAAAGCAGCCGAGAGCACTGGTGCCGGTATCGGGTGTTGTCTCCCTTCACTCCTTTCCCTCTTATCAGAGTTTAGAACCACGGAGCCACGTCCTTACGGAGTCTTTTTTCTGTTTTGTTGTTTTTGTTCTTATGTTTGGTCGCTGACATCCCGGTGTGACCCCCCCCCCCCTTACAAGCACGGGACGAAGGAGAAGGCCGAAACTCCCCCACTCTCTGATGTAAGAGAGAGAAGACTGCGCCTGTCCCTAAAAGATCCCGACGAAAGCCCACTGAACAGACGACCTGTATACAATACTCCATAAAACTGTTGTCCTACTAATAAAACAAACACAACTTGATTATCGTGTCCCTGTCTGCTTTTCCACCACGCCACAGATGTGTATGCCATAGTGGCTGTGGATTACTTCTCCAAGTGGCCGGAATTGAAAATAGTGGAAAAGATTACATCTGTGCAAGTCATTGAATTTTTAGATGATATTTTTTGTCATGAAGGGTTACTGAGGAACTTATTTCTGAAAATGGTCCACAGTTTGTAATAAAGGAGTTGGATTTATTTCTTAGGAGATGTGGTGTTCTACACAAAAAGGGTGTCTAACTATCACCCTCAGGCCAATGGTCAAGTAGAATGCTTCAACAGGGCTATTAAGGAATCAATTCAGTTAGCAGCGAAAAGTGGTATTCAGTGGAGAAAAGCTTTAGGGGCCACTTTGTTGACGTATAGAACGTCGCCCAATTCGGTCACAGGGTTGTCCCCATTTGAAATGTTACGGGGCAGGAAACCAGGATCTAAGCTTATGCCATGGTGGTTAAAAGAAAGGAATTCGTATGACACAGTTATGGATTTTGCTAAAGTCAGGGAGCATGTTAAGAAGTATCAGGAGAAAATGAGGAGTGGTTATTCTAAGGGTCGGCTGAAGGGGTCAAAATTGAGAGTTGGTGACATGATCAGTGTAAAACTGGGTGGTATATTAAACAGGATGTTATCCAAATGGTCTGATCCTGTGAGAGTGGTTGAAGTTTTTAGTAAAGCTGTGAGAGTGGACGGTGGGAAAATATGGAATTTGAGACGTATTTCTTTGTGTAAGGATAATTTGGTGAATAGAGACAAGTCTATTGGTCGAGTTGAAGAGAACACGTATGTTGGTATCGATGATGAACGTACAAAGATTTCAGAGAACAGGGTAGCACCGTGGAGGGAAGATCGACAAAGTGAGTTTAATGGTGATAGTGAATGGATTGCTGGTTCTAGTGACATATATGATGGGCAAAATGTACCTGGAGTCAGTGAACCTGATGTTGGTGGTTGTAAGACACTTGATGGGCAGGGTTCCGTGCCAACTACCAATATAAGAAATCATGAAGAACAACTTGATAGTCAAACAGTGAAGGAAGGACAAGTTGTGGAGGTGAGGAAAAGTACACGGGTAAAGAATGTGCCCATGAAATTGAAAGATTTTGTTCAGTATTAAGCAATTCTATGTAGTTCTTTGGGAATTACATGTAGAAGTTTTATAAGATTATTATGTACATTTTTATATTTCATTGTGGTTATTTTATTTGTGCAGTTATTTATGTATATATTTTTTTTGTTTTGTTTTGTTAAAAAGGGGAAGGTGTGTAGTATTCTACTAAGAATGGTGAATTTGGAATAGGAATGTGGTGGGAGTGTTCCATGAAGTGGGATTCGTGTGAGATGGTTGAGAAGGCTGGTTGTTCTTTCCAATAAATATTACTTCTGAACACCCACAACGTGAGCGTGTATCTTCATTACAGTGGCGTTACTCAGGGCAGGCGCTGGGCAGTGAATGGGGGCTAACTTTTAATTCTAACTCAGCTGTGGGCGTCCCTCAGGGTAAGCGCTCGACCATGAGTGGGGGCCACTTTTTTATTCATACTCCACTGGGCGTGTCCCTCAGGGCAGGCACTGGACAGTGAGTGGGGGCAAAATTTTGATTCTAACTCTGTTGGGGGCGACCCTCAGTGCAGGCGCTAGACAGTGACTGGGGAACATTTTTTTATTCTAACAATGCTGGGGGCGTCCCTTACAGCAAATGCTGGACAGTGGAAGAGGGCTAATATTTTTATTTAAGCTCCACTGGGGGTGTCGCTCAGGGCATGTGGTTAACAGTGAGAGGGGGCTCATTTTTTATTCTAATCCCGCTGGGGGCGTCTCTCATGGCAGGCGCTGGACAGTGGCAGAGAGCTAATTTTTTATTCTAATTCCACTGGGGCGTCACTCTAGGCTGGCACTGGGCAGTGAATGGGGGCTAACTTTTATTTCTAACTCAGCAGTGGGCATCCCTCAGGGTAGGGGCTCGACCGTGACTGGGGGCCAGTTTTTTATTCAGACTCCTCTGGGGTGTCCCTCAGGACAGGCACTGGACAGTGACAGGGGGCTAAATTTTGATTCTAACTCTGCTGGGGGCGTCCCTTAGGGCAGATGCTGGACAGTGGCAGGGAGCAAAATTTTCTATTTAGACTCTGCAAGAGGCATTGCTCAGGGCAGGTGCTGAACAGTGGCGGGGGCTCATTTTTTATTCTAATTCTGCTGGGGGATTCCCTCACGGCAGGTACTGGACAGTGACTAGGGGCTAACTTTTTATTCTAACTCCGGTGGGTGAGTCCCTCAGGGCAGGAGCTGGACAGTGACTGCAGGCTAATTTTTTATTCAAACTCAGCTGGGGCGTCCCTCAGGGCAGGTGCAGGACAGTGATTAGGGGCTAGTTTTGTATTCTAACCATGCTGGGGGCGTTACTCAGGGTTGGCACTGGACAGTGGTAGGAAGATAATTTATTATTCTAACTACGCTGGGTGTGTCCATCAGGGCAGGTGCTGGACAGTGACCGGGGGCTACTTTTTCATTCTAAATCAGCTGGGGGCATCCCGCAGGGCTGGTGCTGGACTTTGATTGGGGCTAATCATAGATTCTACCTCCACTGGCGGCGTCCTTCAGGCAGGTGTTAGACAGTAGCAGGGGGCTCATTTTTTATTTTAATTCCGCTGGGGGCATTACTCAGGGCAGGCGCTGAGCAGTGAATGGGGGCTAACATTTAATTCTAACTCAGCTGTGGGTGTCCCTCAAGGTAGGTGCTCGACCGTGACTGGGGGCCAGTTTTTTATTCAGACTCCTCTGGGCGTGTCCCCCAGGACAGGCACGGTCAGTGACAGGGGGCTAAATTCTGATTCTAACTCTGCTGGGGGCGAAGCTCAGGGCAGGCGGTGGACAGTGACTGGGGACAAATCTTGTATTTCAACTCCGCTGGGGGGCGTCCCTTAGGGCAGATGCTGTACAGTGGCAGGGGGCTCATTTTTCATTCTAATTCTGCTGGGGGCTTCCCTCACGGCTGATATTGGAAAGTGACTAGGGGCTTAAATTCTTATTCAGACTACTCTGGGGGTGTCCCTCAGGGCAGGCATTAGACAGTGACTGGGGGCAAAATTTTGATTCTAACTCTGCTGGGGGCGCCCCTCAGTGCAGGCGCAGGACAATGAATGTGGAATTTTTTTTTTTTCTAGCACTGCTGGGAGCATCCCTTAGGGCAGACGCTGGACAGTGGAAGAGGGCTAATATTTTTATTTAAACTCCGCTGGGGGCATCGCTCAGGGCAGGTGCTGGACAGTAGGAGGGGGCTAATTTTTTATTCTAATCCCGCTGGGGGCATCTCTCAGGGCAGGTGCTGGACAGTGGCAGAAGGCTAATTTTTTATTCTAATTCCGCTGGTGGCGTTACTCAGGGCAGGCGCAGGACAGTGATTAGGGGCTCGTTTTTTATTCTAACTCCGCTGGGGGCGTTACTTAGAGCAGGAGCTGGACCGCGAGTAGGGGATAATTTTTAATTCTAACTCAGCTGTGGGCATCCCTCAAGGTAGGTGCTTGGCAGTGACTGGGGGCCAGTTTTTTATTCATACTCCTCTGGGGGTGTCCCTCAGGGCAGGCACTGGACAGTGACTGGGGGTAAAATTTTGATTCTAACTCTGCGGGGGGCGACCCTCAGTGCAGCCACTGGACAGTGACTGGGGAACATTTTTTTATTCTAACACCACTGGGGGCATCCCATTACGGCAGATGCTGGACAGTGGAAGAGGGCTAATATTTTTATTTAAACTACACCGGGGCGTCGCTCAGAGCCGGTGCTGGACAGTGGGAGGGGGCTAATTTTTTATTCTAATCCAGCTGTGGGCGTCTCTCATGGCAGGCTCTGGACAGTGGCAGAGGGCAAATTTGTATTCTAATTCCACTGGGGGCGTCACTCAGGGCAGGCACTGGACAGTGAATGGGGGCTAACTTTTAGTTCTAACTCAGCAGTGGGCATCCCTCAGGGTAGGTGCTCGACCGTGACTGGGGGCCAGTTTTTTATTCAGACTCCACTGAGGACCTCCCTCAGGGCAGGCACTGGACAGTGACTTGGGGCTAATTTTGTATCCTAACTCAGCTGGGGGCTCCCCTCAGGGTTGGCACTGGACAGTGGTATGTGGATAATTTATTATTCTAACTGCGCTGGGTTTGTCCGTCAGGGCAGGTGCTGGACAGTGACCTGGGGCTACCTTTTTATTCTAAATCCGCTAGGGGCATCCCTCCGGGCTGGTGCTGGACTTTGATTGGGGCTAATCATTGATTCTACTGTCACTGGGGGCGTCCTTCAGGGCAGGCGTTAGACAGTGGCAGGGGCTCATTTTTCATTCTAATTCCGCTCGGGGCATTACTCAGGGCAGGCGCTGGGCAGTGAATGGGGGCTAACATTTAATTCTAACTCAGCTGTGGGCGTTCCTCAGGGTAGGTGCTTGACCGTGACTGGGGGCCAGTTTTTCATTCAGACTCCTCTGGCCATGTCCCCCAGGACAGGCACTGGACAGTGACTGGGGGCAAAATTTTGATTCTAACTCTGCTGGGAGCATCCCTTAGGGCAGATGCTGGACAGTGGAAGAGGGATAATATATTTATTTAAACTCCGCTGGGGGCATCGCTCAGGGCAGGTGCTGGACAGTCGGAGGGGGCTAATTTTTCATTTTAATCCCACTGGGGGCGTCTCTCAAGGCAGGTGCTGGACAGTGGCAGAGGGCACATTTTTTATTCTAATTCCGCTAGGGGTGTCACTCAGGGCAGGCACTGGGCAGTGAATGGGGGCTAATTGTGTATTCTAACTCAGCTGGGGGCTACCCTCAGGGTTGGCACTGTACCCAGGTGGATAATTTATTATTCTAACTACGCTGGGTGTGTCCATCAGGGCAGGTGCTGGACAGTGACTGGGGGCTACTTTTTTGTTCTAAATCCACTGTGGGTATCCCTGAGGGCTGGTGCTGGACTTTGATTGTGGCTAATCATGATTCTACCTCCACTGGGGGCATCCTTCAGGGCAGGTGTTAGAGAGTGGCAGGGGGATCATTTTTTCTTCTCATTCCGCTGGGGGTATTACTCAGGGTAGGCGCTGGGCAGTGAATGAGGGCTAATTTTTAATTCTAACTCAGCTGTGGGTGTCCCTCAAGGTAGGTGCTTGACCGTGACTGGGGGCCAGTTTTTTATTCAGACTCCTCTGGGCATGTCCCCCAGGACAGGCACTGGTCAGTGACAGGGGGCTAAATTCTGATTCTAACTCTGCTGGGGGTGATGCTCAGGGCAGGCGGTGGACAGTGACTGGGGACAAATTTTGTATTCTAACTCCGCTGGGGGCGTCCCTTAAGGAAGATGCTGGACAGTGGCAGGTTGCTCATTTTTCATTCTAATTCCGCTGGGGCTTCCATCACGGCAGGTACTGGACAGTGACTAGGGGCTAAATTCTTATTCAGACTACTCTGGGGCTGTCCCTCAGGGCAGGCATTAGACAATGACTGGGGGCAAAATTCTGATTCTAACTGCTGGGGGCGATCCTCAGTGAAGGCGCTGGACAGTGATTGGGGAAAAAAAAAGGTATTCTAACACCGCTGGGAGCGTCCCTTAGGGCAGATGCTGGACAGTGACTGAGGGCTCATTTTTTTGTTATTTAAAATCCGCTGGGGCCGCCACACAGGGCAGGTGCTGGATAGTTGCAGGGGGATCATTTTTTATTCTAATTCCACTGAGGGCTTCCCTCATGGCAGGTACTGGACAGTGACTAGGGGCTAAATTTGTATTCTAACTCCACTGGGTGGATCCCTCAGGGCAGGAGCTGGACAGTGACTGCGGGCTAATTTTTTATTCTAACTCAGCTGGGGCGTCCCTCAGGGTAGGACAGTGATTAGGGGCTAGTTTTTTATTCTAACCCCGCTGGGGGCCTTACTCAGGGCAGGCGCTGGACCGTGAATAGGGGCTCATTTTTTATTCTAACTCAGCTGTGGGCGTCCCTCAGGGCAGGCGCTGGACAGTGAGAGAGGGTAATTTTTTATTCTAATTCTGTTGGGGGTGCTACTCAGGGCAGGCGCTGGTCAGTGAATGGGGCTAACTTTTAATTCTAACTCAGTAGTGGGCATCCCTCAGGGTAGATGCTCGATCGTGACTGGGGGCCAGTTTTTTATTCAGACTCCTCTGGGGTGTCCCTCAGGACAGGCGCTGGACAGTTGCTAGGGACAAATTTTGTATTCTACCTCAGCTGGGGGTATCCCTTAGGACAGAGGCAGGGGGCAATTTTTTTTATTTAAACTCCGCAGGGGGCGTCGCTCAGGGCAGGCGCTGGACAGGGGCAGGGGCTAAGTTTTCTATTCTTTAATTCTGCTGGGGGCTTCCCCCATGGCAGGTACTGGACAGTGACTAGAGGCTAATTTTTTATTCTAACTCTGCTGGGGGCGTTACTCAGGGCAGGCGCTGGACCTTGAATAGGGGCTAATTGTTAATTTTAACTCAGCTGTGGGCGTCCCTCAGGGTAGGTGCTCAACAGTGTCTGGGGGCCAGTTTTTTATTCAGACTCCTCTGGGGGGGTCCCTCAGGGCAGGCACTGGACAGTGACTGGGGGCTAAATTTTGATTCTAACTCTGCTGGGGTCGACCCTCAGTGCAGGCACTGGACAGTGACTGGAGACAAATATTTTATTCTGACTCCGCAGGGGGCGTCCCTTAGGGCAGGTGCTGGACAGTGGCAGGGGTCAATTTTTTATTCTAATTTCGCTGGGGGCTTTCCTCACGACAGGTACTGGACAGTGACTAGGGGCTAATTTGTTATTCTAACTCAGCTGGGGCGTCCCTCGGGGCAGGCGCAGGACAGTGATTAGAGGCTCGTTTTTTATTCTAACTTCGCTGGGGGCATTACTCAGGGCAGGCGCTAGACCATCAATAGGGGCTAATTTTTAATTCAAACTTAGGTGTGGGCGTCCCACAAAGTAGGTGCTCGACAGTGACTGGGGGCCATTTTTTTATTCAGACTCCTCTGGGGGGTCCTTCAGGGCAGGCACTGGACAGTGACTGGGGGTTAAATTATGATTCTAACTCTGCTGGGGGCTACCCTTAGGGCAGGTGCTGGACAGTGGCAGGGGGCTAATTTTTTATTCTAATTCTGCTGGGGGCATCTCTCAGGGCAGGCGCTGGACAGTGGCAGAGGGCAAATTTTGTATTCTAATTCCGTTGGGGGTGTTACTCAGGGCAGGCGTGGGGCAGTGAATGGGGGCAAACCTTCAATTCTAACTCAGTAGTGGGCATCCCGCAGGGTAGGTGCTGAACCATGACTAGGGGCCAGTTTTTATTCAGACTTTTCTGGGGGTGTCACTCAGGACATGCAGTGGACACCGATATGGGGCGAAATTTTGATTGCAACTTTGCTGGGGGTGACCCTCAGGGCAGGCGCTGGACAATGACTGAGGATAAATTTTGTATTCTAACTTTGTTGGGGCGTCCCTTAGGGCAGATGCTGGACAGTGGCAGGGGGCTAATTTATTTATTTAAACTCCACAGGGGGCGTCGCTCAGGGCAGGCGCTGGACAATGGCAAGGGGCTAAATTTTCTATTCTAATTCCGCTGGGGGCTTCCCTCAAGGTAGGTACTGGACAGTGACTAGGGGCTCATTTTTTATTCTAACTCCACTAATGGTGTTAGTCAGGGCACGCGCTGGACCGTGAATAGGGGCTAATTGTTAATTCTAACTCAGCTGTGGGCGTTTCTCAGGGTAGGTGCTTGACAGTGTCTGGGGGCCAGTTTTTTATTCAGACTCCTCTGGGGGTGTCCCTCAGGGCAGGTACTGGACAGTGACTGGATGCTAAATTTTGATTTCAACTCTGCTGTTGTGGAAATGTACCTTTTAGGGGTACACTGGTGCAGGGTCACCATCTTGTCCACGGGTTCAAAGACCAACAAAATAGAGATCAGCACTGGAGTTGGAATAAATAACAAGTTTATTAATCACTCATGAGCGGGACCACGTCCATACAACACTCTCAAGTGTTGCAGGAGGTAGTACACTGAAGTCACAGAACACAGGTCTTTTATACAGGTTTTCTGCAATGCAAGCATGTGAACAGAAATAGAAAGAACAAGTTTTAGGAATAGTTATCAGCAAACAAGGGCAGATGAATAACTACTTGGTCAGCAAAGTGGGAGGGGGAGCAGAAATGCCTATGGCAGTAGTAAATGATTGACAGTTAACGTCTATGACCAGGTGCACTGGCAGCTACAAACCCTCAGCACGTACACTGCTTTTAGCTGAGTCAGGAAGTCAACTAAAATAGATAACACAAGCAGAGTGAAAAGACGAGAGCAGAGGACGGGAGAATTACGAAGGAAACGAAATGGCCACCACAGCAAAAATGGCTGTTGCTTATGCTAAGTAAAATATTACACATTTCCACAGACGACCCTTTTAGCATAAGCTAAGACATTTTCTTATGCTTAAAAGGGGTACGATAAACATCATGTATATCAATTAACATTATATTGCTGACTTCTCGGTCTATTGCTAAACGGGCATTTACATTTTGGACATTCGTTTTAGATGGTAGACAAGTAGTACAAGTGGAAATATAGAGGGAACAAAGCATTGGCCCGCATTGGATACATAAACAACAAGAAAAGAGAACTGCAATAATTATGAACAAGGCGATAATATTTTTAAACCCCATACAGAAAATACGCTCCAGAACCATCCAGCCCAAGTCCATGTTCCTGAGTCTTGATGCATCTCAGTAGCTATTTTGTGTAGTTTGGAGATGACCGCATATACAGAAAGTGAATTGTCCGGTGTGAAGACACAACAGCTGGATCCAATGATACAGCATGCTCCACCTCGATCAGCCAGAATAACATCTGGAACAAGTCTATTCTGCAAAGCAACCATGCGGATTGATGCTTGTTCTTCTGTCAAGTTCCCTAAGGCCGCAGTTGTCTGATTGATCACTGCTTCCATTGTACGGGTGAGGCGACGGACCAGCTTACTGTTCTGTACTGGGCCAACAAAGAAGAAGAATCCTCTGTTAAAGTCTATATTATTCCCATGTGGTCTCTGTCTGGTCGACTACAGAGACATCGATTGCACGTTTTCCCCTACTACCAGCATGGTGATCGAACAATTGCAAATCTTGATGGTAGGTTGGGGAAGCTAAAAACACAGGTGGTAGAAGGAAGGCTATGTAACAGGTACCAGACCAGCCTGGATGTAGGAAGTAGTATGCCTTAGTTCCACAAACAAAATAAGTGTGACGTGATGCAAGGAAGCTGCTTCGGCCTCTCGTAGACATCTGCAACACTGTAGAACAGTTACTGTGGCCTACTGGCACATTGCCTGTACTTTGTACACAAAGGGGGCCAGTGGTCATGGCAACAGAGATAACAAGGGGTCCATTTCCTTTAGCCGACCTAGAATTTGGATACACATAGTTTGTTGCTGCACTTCCTTTACTAAATTCTTCCATTTCTAAAGCAGTCCCTTTTGCTTGTGGGTCCCCATCTTCGTTGGGGTAACAGACTTTGTTCATTAGAGGCATATAGAAGTTTGAACCAAGCTGGGCATGAGCCATTGTGAGAGAATGGCAGTGGTGACAACGGGATTCCTTTTATGTTCTGATGAGGAGGAATCTTGCCAAAAACCCAACAGTTAGTAGCATTGCTTAGCTGGTGTGTCTGATGCAACATTTGAAGAAATGAATTGTTTCTCAGATTTTGCCGGTATCCCTGTTCATGTTGCGGCAAATCAAAATGATGGTGCTCTTTTGCAACAAGTGATGTAACAGTAATGTTAGGTAAGGAGGCTCCAGGCATTACTTCCTCCAATACCCACATTACAGTAGCGATGATGGCAGCAGTCAAAGTCAGATCAAGGATGCAGATTGTACAGCCATTGCACGTTGTCGCAATGATCTCCTTCTTCTTAGGCGAGCTCATTTTCATCTGCAAACAACAAAATAGATGATGCCCTAAGGTTCTGGGCAGGCGTTGGTTTCTTCACTAACGTTGAGACGAGTAGTCACTAATAGGCTACCCCCCTTTGTAGTCAGTCTTTAACCACCCAGGACAGTGGCTCAAACAGTCTCTTTCTGTGATGAAGTGTCTTTCTTCCTGTAGCGAAGTAGATATCTAGATGCACCAGGGATCGTGTGGTCCAGGAAGACTTCCTCAGGCCCTTCAGGTGACGCAGCTCATCCTCTCTTGGTGACAAAATGTCGCAATGATATGTCAGCACAGCAGGGCTCACGAAGGAAGAACTTCCCGTACCTGCTGATAAATAGAAGGCAAGCTGTCAGTTAACAGGGACAAATAGTCACTCATCAACATGTCTGGGGTACCTAATACTGGTGCAGAACAAAGGGCTTGGCGTAACTGTTGGAAGGCGCTCTGGCACTCAGTAGTCCATGGGAGGGGCATCGGAGTGTCTTTAGTCAAAAGGGCCAATAAAGGTTTAATAATGTGCGAAAAACTGCCTACAAAAAGAAGTGAGGCCAATCAGTGCACGAACATCCTTCTGAGTGCGGGGTACAGGAGTGTCTAAAATGGTTTGAATGCGGTCTGGTGTGAGTGCACATCCCTCCTTAGACAGGAGGTGACCTAAATAGGTAACCTGCTGTCTACAATATTGCAATTTCTTTCGCGAGAATTTGTGATGATGGGAGGCAAGAAATGATAACAATAACAGTGTTCCTTCTTCACACTAGGTAAGGACGCCAGAGCGGCATCCTCACTGATAAGACAGGATCTCTCAACCATTGGATAATTGTTATTTAAAATAACACGCACACCTTCCGGAGAACAACGTTTTGTAGCACGAAAATATTTAAGCATATCGATACCCACAATGTTGTCCGGCGTGTTAGGGGAAAGCAAAAATGGACATGCTGCAGTGAATTTGTCAAGTCCGAATTCAAGTGGCTGTGAAAGCGGGCTAGGTTTGGTGTCCCATCGAATCCTATCGATGTTATCATTGTGCCGGACAGGGGAGCCCTAGGAACCAATTTTTTAGACAGAGCACTACGGTAGCTCCTGTATCAACCAGAAACCGATCAGTAGATCCCAAGAGGTTTGCATCAACATAAGGACCCATTTGATCTACTGGCACCTCAACCGGTTCCTTACCCCATCCTAGGCATCCCTATGCATAATCAGAATCTGCAAGGGCATCAGCAGAATAATCAGACATTTGGTATTGATTTCGTCTATCAAAAGTATTAGAATAATTTGGCCCTTGTTCAACTGCCTCAAACCTGGGACGAGCTCCTGTACCTCCCCTGTTTCCTGAATTCCCTGGGCGTCCTCTCACACTACCCCTTCCCCGTTGGTACTGCTGACCTCGCAAAGAGGGCACTCAGAACGCCAATGCCCAGTCTCTTTACAATAAGCACACTGATCAGGGGACAAATTAGCTCAAGGGAGAGGGGCACCCCAGGTGTATACATTGCACGGCCGCCTCTTCCACCTCCCCTAAATGGTGGACCATATACTTGAGCCAACATAACTTTCGTTTTTAATTCTTTAACCTTCTTATCCTCCCTGCCTGTCACTTCCTGTTCCTGTCGTTCATAATATTGGGCCATAGTCAAAAGGGAAACTGGGGAAGACGTGGTCCAAGAACTCTCGCTGGCCTTTAAGCGACTAGCTATTTCTGGTAACATATTAGCGACAAATTTGTCAACAAACAAATGCTTACCCGTATCATCGGCCAATGACTGACCACTAAAATCATGGAATGTCTCTTCAAATCTTGAAAAGAAATCAGAAACCAACTCATCCTTTTTCTGTTTACAGGACGCTAACATAGTCCAATCTATTTTCTTAGGGGGTATGAGAATCTTTAACTTAGTCACAATAGCTTTAGGAAGATCTAATATCTCCTTCTGAGGTTTCTGCGCAGGCTCCCTTTCCGCATCTATTTGTTCTAAATGTACCCAGGTATCACCATAGGCTACATTATCATCTATTTTACGTATCGCTCTCCACATATCAGGAGGCAAAATAAGCCCAAAGAACATATCAATATCTGGCAAGGTCATAGTGCAGGAACTAATGGCTCCTTCCACCTCCTCATAGAAGACGGCGGGATTTTTCCGGGGGTCGGGCAAAGCAGCTTTAAGAGCCATCACATCAGCTCTACTCCAGGGAGTGTAAACCCAATTATATATAAAATATCCCTTTGCATCCTCCGAAGTTTTATCATCATTTGTTCCCGCACCCTTAGGAGGAACATAGAGGGGTGCAGCTTCACGCATAGGTTTTATAGCAACTGTACTACTAACAGGTGCAACCTCATCCACCGGAGCATCTACTTTCTGTGCTGGGGATTGAACTGTTTCTACACCTTTCTGTTTTCTAGCTAATTCTTGCTCCTTTTGTAAACGCAATGTTGCGTCTCGTATTTTAACCACTCGTCTAATCATATCAGATAAGGCCGAAAAAGGGAAAGTCCCCTCTGTTAATCGTTTATAATCGGTATTTATATCAGCTGGCTCTAGTTCCTGAGAAATTTGTCTATGATCAAATATTACCTCCCAAGCAAATTTTTCTACAAAATAAAATTGCTCCATATTTTTCCACTGTTGAACCATAGTTACAATGAGCGATGCAGCGTGAGGCCGACGAGCCTCCTTCCTAGCAGCGGTGTTTAATTTATCTTTTTCTGCTTTAGTCAAAGTAGAGCGAGTCTGTCGCCCATCTTGTTTATCTTGTTCTTTGTCATCTGAAGACAAATGCTTGTCGTCAGAAGCCTCATCAGGGGCACTTGGAGTGGGAAATTTATACGGAGTGGGGGGCATTCTAATAGGATGCAATCATCCTTAGTTGTATCAAGTAGGGAATAGAGAGGGCGCCTAATAGGATACTGGCCATTTATCTCTAATCGACGTTCTCTATCTTCTTTTTCTATTTTTTCCTTCTTTTCTTTATTTTTTAGTTCTAGCGCTTTTTGATATATCGTTTTACGTTGTACTTTTTCTGCTATAGCTTCCGCTCTCTTCGTTCTCTCTCGCACTTCTTTCTCCCACATACGCACACAATCAAACATATCCTGTCTACTTTTTCTTTTAAATAAACACTGCTCTACATATTGAACCTTTTTAAAATCGAATGACCCATTCACTGGTCATTGCAGATCGGAATCTTTCTTTGTGTATTTGTTCCACAGTGGACCGTACATTATGGAAGAAATACCATATTTGACATACATGTCTCTATTAAGGGTCCCCTCTAGGGGAGCTGGCTGACTTTTTTCTAAGCTTACTTTGGTACCACCAGAACAGCAACACCACCTACGGAGTGTGCTGAGAACAGGCATGTTTTACCAAAATATGTGTAAAATATTACTACTCTAAGCAAATATTCCAAAAGGAGAAAAATCTCCACATTACCTGCCTTCAAACTTTGCAAAGATTAAATAACAAATTCAAACAAAAAGCCCAGGCTTAACAAATCAAGAGTGCCGCTTCAGCGACCTTACCAAACAGAAGTCTCCAACTCCCACCTGTCGATCTCTTGGTCGATCTAATGGTCACTTCAAAATTGCGCCAAAGAAAACCCCAGTTGAGACCGGCCAACACCTGGAGGGTCAAATCGGGAAAACCGGAAAAGTCACGTCGGCCTGCAAAGACAAAGGTCTCCTCGTGCAGTGCGCTTCCTCAGTAAGATTTCGATCCTCCGTCAAGACCACTCCTTCGGACGGCCGCGTCTCCAATGGGGCCCCACGAGTCGGGCGCCAATTGTGGAAATGTACCATTTAGGGGTACACTGGTGCAGGGTCACCCTCTTGTCCACGGGTTCAAAGTCCAACAAAATAGAGATCAGCACTGGAGTTGGAATAAATAACAAGTTTATTAATCACTGATGAGCGGGACCACGTCCATACAACACTCTCAAGTGTTGCAGGAGGTACTACACTGAAGTCACAGAACACAGGTCTTTTATACAGGTTTTCTGCAATGCAAGCATGTGAACAGAAATAGGAAGAACAAGTTTTAGGAATAGTTATCAGCAAACAAGGGCAGATGAATAACCACTTGGTCAGCAAAGTGGGAGGGGAGCAGAAATGCCTATGGCAGCAGTAAATGATTGACAGTTAACATCTATGACCAGGTGCACTGGCAGCTACAAACCCTCAGCACGTACATTGCTTTTAGCTGAGTCAGGAAGTCAACTAAAATAGATAACACAAGCAGAGTGAAAAGACGAGAGCAGAGGACGGGAGAATTACGAAGGAAACGAAATGGCCACCACAGCAAAAATGGCTGTTGCTTATGCTAAGTAAAATATTACACATTTCCACACTGTGGGCGACCCTCAGTGCAGGCCCTGGACAGTGACTGGGGACACGTTTTTTATTCTAACTCTGCTGGGGGCATCACTTAGGGCAGATGCTGGACAGTGGCAGGGGCTAATATTTTTATTTGAACTCCTCTGGGGGCATCGCTCAGGGGAGGTGCTGGACAGTGGCAGGGGGCTAATTTTTTATTCTAATTCCGCTGGGGCTTTCCTTACGGCAGGTACTGGACAGTGACTAGGGGCTAATTTTTTATTCTAACTCAGCTGGGGCGTCCCTCAGGGCAGGCACAGGACAGTGACTAGGGGCTAGTTTTTTTATTCTAACTTTGCAGGGGGCATTACTCAAGGCAGGTGCTGGACTGTGAATAGGTGCTAATTTTCAAATTCTAACTCAGGTGTGGGCGTCCCTCAAAGTAGGTGCTCGACAGTGACTGGGGGCCAGTTTTTTATTCAGACTCCTCTGGGGGTGTCCCTCAGGGCAGGCACTGGACAGTGACTGGGGGCTAAATTTTTATTCTAACTCCGCTGGGGGCGTCCCTTAGGGCAGATGCTGGACAGTGGCAGGGGGCTAATATTTTTATTTAAACTCCGCTGGGGGCATCGCTCAGGGGACGTGCTGGACAGTGGCAGAGGGCTAATTTTTTAATTCTGATTCCGCTAGGGGCGTCTCTCAGGGCAAGCGCTGGACAGTGGCAGAGGGATAATTTTTTGTTCTAACACTGCTGAGGACACTCCGCAGGACAGGCACTGGACAGTGACTGGGGGCTAAATTGTTATTCTAACTCCGCTGTGGGCGTCAATAAGGGCAGGCGCTGGACAGTGGCGGGGGACACATTTTTTATTCTAACTCTGCTGGGGGCGTCACTTAGGGCAGATGCTGGACAGTGGCAGGGGCTAATATTTCTATTTGAACTCCGCTGGGGCATCGCTCAGGGAAGGTGCTGGACAGTGGCAGGGGGCTAATTTTTTATTCTAATTCCGCTGGGGCTTTCCTCACGGCAGGTACTGGACAATGACTAGGGGCTAATTTTTTATTCTAACTCAGCTGGGTGTCCCTCAGGGCAGGCGCAGGACAGTGACTAGGGGCTAGTTTTTTATTCTAACTGCGCTGGGGGCATTTCTCAGGGCAGGCGCTGGACCGTGAATAGGGGCTAATTTTCAACTTCTAACTCAGGTGTGGGCGTCCCTCAAAGTAGGTGCTCGACAGTGACTGGGGGCCAGTTTTTTATTCAGACTCCTCTGGGGGTGTCCCTCAGGGCAGGCACTGGACAGTGACTGGGGGCTAAATTTTTATTCTAACTCCGCTGGGGGCGTCCCTTAGGGCAGATGCTGGACAGTGGCAGGGGGCAAATATTTTTATTTAAACTCCGCTGGGGGCATCGCTCAGGGGATATGCTGGACTGTGGCAGAGGGCTAATTTTTTATTCTGATTCCACTAGGGGCGTCTCTCAGGGCAGGCGCTGGACAGTGGCAGAGGGCTAATTTTTAATTCTAACTCTGCTGAGGACACTCCTCAGGACAGGCACTGGACAGTGACTGGGGGCTAAATTTTTATTCTAACTCCGCTGTGGGCGTCAATAAGGGCAGGCGCTGGACAGTGGCAGGGGGCTCATTTTTTATTCTAACTCCGAAGGGGGTGTCCCTCGGAGCAGGTGCTGGACAGAGACTGGGGGCTACTTTATTATTATTAGTCCGCTGGGGCCATCCCTCAGAACAGGTGCTGGACAGTGACTGGGGGCAGTTTTTAATCAAAGTCTGCTGGGGGCGTCCGTCAGGGCAGGCACTGGACAGTGAGTGAGGGTTTATTTTTTATTCAAACTCTGCTGGGGGTGTCCCTCAAGATGGGCGCTGGACAGTGACTGGGGACAATTTTTTTATTCTAACTCCTCTGGGGTCATCAATTAGGGCAGGTGCTGGACAGGGACTGGGGGCTACTTTATTATTATAAGTCTGCTGGAGCCATCCCTCAGAACAGGTGCTGGACAGTGACTGGGGGCAGTTTTTTATTCAAAGTCTGCTGGGGGCGTCCGTCAGGGCATGCACTGGACAGTGAGTGAGGGCTTATTTTTTATTCAAACTCTGCTGGGGGTGTCCCTCAAGATAGGTGATGGACAGTGACTGGGACTAATTTTTTATTCTAACTCCTCTGGGGTCGTCAATTAGGGCAGGCGCTGGACAGTGGCAGGGGGCTAAGTTTTTTATTTAAACTCCGCTGAAGGCGTCACTCAGTGCAGGTGCTGGACAGTGGCAGTGGGCTAATTTTTATTCTAACTTCACTGGGGACATCCCTAAGGGCAGGTGCTTGACCATGACTGAGGGCTAATTTTTGATTCTAACTCCACTGGGGGTGTCTCTCAGGGCAGTCACTGGACAGTGATTGTTGCAAATTTTGGATTCTAACACCGCTGAGGGCATATCTCAGATCAGGCGCTGGACAGTGACTGGAGGTTAATTTTATTATTCAGAGTCCGCTGGTGGTGTCCTTCTGCGCAGGAGCTGGACAGTGACTAAGGGCTAATTTTTTTTATTTTAACTCCACTGGGGGTGTCTCTCAGGGCAGGTGCTGAACAGTGACTGGGGGGCAGTTTTTTCTTCAAGGTCTCCTGGGGGCATCTCCCAGGGCAGGTGCTGGACAGTGAATGGGGCTAAATTTTAATTCTAACTCCGCTGGTGGGTCTTTCAGGGCAGGCGCTGGACAGTGGCAGGGTGCTAATTTTGTATTCTAAGTCCACTGGGGACATCCCTTAGGGCAGGCACTGGACAGTGACTGGGGAATTTTTTTTACTCTAATTCTGCTGGGGGCTTCCAACACGGCAAGCACTAGACAGTGGCAGGGGGCTCAATATTTATTCTAACTGCGCTGGGGGTGTCCCTCAGGGCAGATGCTGGACAGGGTCTGGGGGTTACTTTTTTATTCTAAATCCTCTGGGGGTGTCCCTCAGGGCAGGTGCTTGACAGCGACTAGGGGCTACTTTTGATTCTAAA
This sequence comes from Calotriton arnoldi, assembly GCA_963921515.1. Taxonomy (NCBI): domain Eukaryota; kingdom Metazoa; phylum Chordata; class Amphibia; order Caudata; family Salamandridae; genus Calotriton; species Calotriton arnoldi. Next base: position 405,299 of record CAWUFW010012152.1, read on the forward strand.
TCTGCTGGGGGCATCCCTCAGGGAAGGTGCTGGAAAGTGACTGAGGGATACTTTTTTATTCAAAGTTTGCTTGGGGCTCCCCTCAGGGTAAGTGCAGGACAGTGAGTGGGGGCTTATTTTTTATTCAAACTCCACTGTGGGCGTCACTTAGGGCAGGTACTGCACAGTGTCTGAAGGCTAGTTTTTGATTCAAACTCCACTGGGGGCGTCACTTAGGGCAGGCGGTGGAAAGTGTCTGAGGTCTAAATTTTGATTCTAATTCCACTGGGGACGTCCCTCAGGGCAGGCGCTGGACAGTAACTGGGGACTCCTTTTTTATTTGGACTCAGCTGGGAGCGTCCCTCAGGGTAGGTGCTGGACAGTGACTTGGGGCCAGTTTTATATTTAGACTCCTCTTGGGAAATCCCTCAGGGCAGGTGGTGGACATTGACTGGGGGGTTATTTTTTATTGAAACTCTGCTGGGGGTGACCCTCTGGGCAGGCGCTGGACAGTGACTGGGGGCTAATTTTTGATTCTAACTCTGCTGGGGGTGTCCCTTATGGCAGCCGCTGGACAGTGGCAGGGGGCTAAGCTTTTATTTAAACTCCGCTAGGGGCGTACCTCAGGGCAGGAACTGGACAGTGTGAGAGGGCTAATTTTGTATTCTAACTCCACTGAGGACATCCCTCAGGGCAGGCACTGGACAGTGATTGGGGGCTAACTTTCTACTCTTAACTCCACTGGGGACTTCCCCAACAGCAGGCACTGGATAGTTGCAGGGGGCTAGTTTTTTATTAAAACTCCGCTGGGGGTGTCCCTCAGGGCAGGTGCTGGACAGTGGCTGGGGGCTACTTTTTTATTGTAAATGCGCTGGGGGCATCCCTCAGGGCAGGTGCTGGACAGTGGCTGGGGCCTACTTTTTATTATAAATGCGCTGGGGCATCCCTCAGGGCAGGCGCTGGACAGTGGCAGGGGGCTAATTGTTTATTCTAACTATTCTGGGGCCGCCTCTCAGGGCAGGTGCTGGACAGTGGCAGAGGGATATTTTTTTATTCTAACTCCTCTGAGGACATCCCTCAGGGCAGGCACTGGACAGTGAGTGGGGGCCAGTTTTGTATTCAAAGTCTGCTGGGGGCATCCGTCAGGGCAGGCACTGGGCAGTGAGTGGGGGCTTATTTTTTATTTAAACTCCGTTGGGGGTTTCCCTCAGGAAAGGCACTGGAAAGTGACTGCCGGCTAATTTTTGATTCTAACTCTACTGGGGGCAACACTCAGTGTAGGGTCTGGACAGTGACTGGGGACTATTTTTTTATTCAAACTCCGCTGGGGGCGTCCATTAGGGTAGGCGCTGCACAGTGGCAGGTCAGGCACTGGACATTGAGTGTTGCAAATTTTTGATTTTAACACCGCTGGGGCATATCTCAGCGCAGGCGCTGGACAGTGACTGGGGGTAAGTTTTTCTATTCTTACAGGCACATGCATCAAAGCTTTTTGCGATCGCAAACGGTGCGATTCGCAAAAATCGGCCGTTAGCGATCGCAAAATTAGCTTTTGTGATGCATCAAGGGTCAAGGCCCTCGCAATTTGAGAATTCGCAATTAATTGCGAGTTCTCAAATTGCGATTGCATTTAAGGAATCGCAAATTGAGATTCCTTAAATGCAATGCATTAAAGTAAAAAAATTAGCGATTTCGCTAATAGGGGCGCAAATTACCAGGAAGTTGAACTTCATGGTAATTTGCAAAACTTTGAAAAATGCACTAAAGTGCATTTTTCAAAGTTCCATTTACACACACACATGCCCTTGGGGCATGTGTGTGTGCAAGATGTACTCATATGCAGATTTCAGGGTGCAACAGGGTGTCCTTTTGACACCCTGGCACCCTTGAAATTGCATTTCCATTTGCGATTCTCTAATTGAGAATCGCAAATTGAGAATGTCTTCCCATTCATTCCTATGGGCCTCTAGGCCCATAGGAATGAATGGGGAGGTATTCCTAATTGCGACTCGCAATTTGCGAGTCGCAATTAAGGGAATGTTTAGAAATCGCTAATTTTTAAGCGATTTCTACATGCATAGGCTTTTGCGATTCCTTAATTGCGATTCCTTAAAAATCGCAATTAAGAAATCGCAAAATCCAACATTGATGCATGTGCCTGTAAGTCCGCTGGGGGTGTCCCTCTGGGTAGGAGCTGGACAGTGACTAGGGGCTAATTTTGTATTTTAACTCTGCTGGGGGTGTCCCTCAGGGCAGGTGCTGCAAAGTGAATGGGGGCTTATTTTTAATTCTAACTCAGCTGAGGGCGTCCCTCAGGGCAGGTGCTGGGTCGTGACTGGGGGCCAGTTTTTTATTCAAAGTCTGCTGGGGGCATGTCTCAAAGCAGGTGCTTGACAGTGAGTGGTGGCTTATTTTGTATTCTAACTCCACTGGGGGTGTCCTTCAGGGAAGGCACTGGACAGTGACTGGGGGCAAATCTTTTACTCTAACTCCGCTGGGGGCTTCCCTCGTGGCAGGCATTGGACAGTTGCATGGGGCTCATTTTGTATCATACCTCCACTGGGGGTGTCCCTCAGAGCAGGTGCTTGACAGTGATTGGGGGCTACTTTTTGTTCAAAATCTGCTGGGAGCATCCCTCAGGGCAATCCCCGGACAGTGGATAGGGGCTAATTGTTTAGTCTAACTCTGCTGGGGCATCTCTCAGGGCAGGCTCTGGACAGTGCCTGGGCCCAAATTTTTATTCTAACTTCACTGGGGGCGTCTCTCAGGGCTGGTGCTGGACAGTGGCCGATGGCAAATTTTTTATTCTAACTCTGCTGGGGACATCCCTAAGGGCATGTGCTGGACCATGACTAGGGGCTAATTTCTGATTCTACCTCCACTGGGGGTGTCTCTCAGAGCAGGCACTGGACAGTGACTGTTGCAAATTTTTGATTCTAACACCGCTGGGGGCATATCTTAGGGCAGGCTCTGGATAGTGACTGGGGGCTATATCACAGGGCAGGCGCTGGAAAGTGACGGGGGTTACGTTTTTTATTCTATGTCCGCTGGGGGTGTCCCTCTGGGCAGGTGCTAGACAGTGACTGGGGGCTAATTTTTTATTTTAACTCCGCTGGGGGTGTTCCTCAGGGTAGGTGCTGGACAGTGAATGGGGGCTTGTTTTAATTTCTAGCTCAGCTGGAGGCGTCAATCAGGGCAGGTGCTGGACAGTGATTGGGGGCCAGCTTTTTATTCAAAGTCTGCTGGGGGCATCTCTCAGGGCAGGTGCTTAACAGTGAATGGGGGCTTCTTTTTCATTCTAACTCTGCTGGGGATATCCCTTATGGCACCCGGCGGTCAGTAGCAGGGGGCAAAAGTTTTTATTTAAACTCCGCTGTGGGCGTCCCTCAGTGCAGGTGCTGGACAGTGGCAGTGGGCTAATTTTTATTCTAACTTCACTGGGGACATCCCTAAGGGAAGGTGCTTGACCATGACTGGGGGCTAATTTTTGATTCTAACTCCACTGGGGTGTCTCTCAGGGCAGTCACTGGACAGTGATTGTTGCAAATTTTGGATTCTAACACCGCTGAGGGCATATCTCAGATCAGGCGCTGGACAGTGACTGGAGGTTAATTTTATTATTCAGAGTCCGCTGGTGGTGTCCCTCTGCGCAGGAGCTGGACAGTGACTGGGGGGCAGTTTTTGCTTCAAAGTCTCCTGGGGGCATCTCCCAGGGCAGGTGCTGGACAGTGAATGGGGCTAAATTTTTATTCTAACTCCGCTGGGGGGGTCTTTCAGGGCAGGCGCTGGACAGTGGCAGGGTGCTAATTTTGTATTCTAAGTCCACTGGGGACATCCCTTAGGGCAGGCACTGGACAGTGACTGGGGAATTTTTTTTACTCTAATTCTGCTGGGGGCTTCCAACACGGCAGGCACTAGACAGTGGCAGGGGGCTCAATATTTATTCTAACTGCGCTGGGGGTGTCCCTCAGGGCAGATGCTGGACAGGGTCTGGGGGTTACTTTTTTATTCTAAATCCTCTGGGGGTGTCCCTCAGGGCAGGTGCTTGACAGCGACTAGGGGCTACTTTTGATTCTAAATCTGCTGGGGGCATCCCTCAGGGAAGGTGCTGGAAAGTGACTGAGGGATACTTTTTTATTCAAAGTTTGCTGGGGGCTCCCCTCAGGGCAAGTGCAGGACAGTGAGTGGGGGCTTATTTTTTATTCAAACTCCACTGTGGGCGTCACTTAGGGCAGGTACTGCACAGTGTCTGAAGGCTAGTTTTTGATTCAAACTCCACTGGGGGCGTCACTTAGGGCAGGCGGTGGACAGTGTCTGAGGTCTAAATTTTGATTCTAATTCCACTGGGGACATCCCTCAGGGCAGGCGCTGGACAGTAACTGGTGACTCCTTTTTTATTTGGACTCAGCTGGGAGCGACCCTCAGGGTAGGTGCTGGACAGTGACTGGGGGCCAGTTTTATATTTAGACTCCTCTTGGGAAATCCCTCAGGGCAGGTGGTGGACATTGACTGGGGGGTTATTTTTTGATTCTAACTCTGCTGGGGGCGTCCCTTATGGCAGCCGCTGGACAGTGGCAGGGGGCTAAGCTTTTATTTAAACTCCGCTAGGGGCGTACCTCAGGGCAGGAACTGGACAGTGTGAGAGGGCTAATTTTTTATTCTAACTCCACTGAGGACATCCCTCAGGGCAGGCACTGGACAGTGATTGGGGGCTAACTTTCTACTCTTAACTCCGCTGGGGACTTCCCCAACAGCAGGCACTGGATAGTTGCAGGGGGCTAGTTTTCTATTATAACTCTGCTGGGGGTGTCCCTCAGGGCAGGTGCTGGACAGTGGCTGGGGGCTACTTTTTTATTATAAATGCGCTGGGAGCATCCCTCAGGGCAGGTGCTGGACAGTGGCTGGGACCTACTTTTTTATTATAAATGCGCTGGGGGCATCCCTCAGGGCAGGCGCTGGACAGTGGCAGGGGGCTAATTATTTATTCTAACTATTCTGGGGCCGCCTCTCAGGGCAGGTGCTGGACAGTGGCAGAGGGATATTTTTTTATTCTAACTCCTCTGAGGACATCCCTCAGGGCAGGCACTGGACAGTGAGTGGGGGCCAGTTTTTTATTCAAAGTCTGCTGGGGGCATCCGTCAGGGCAGGCACTGGGCAGTGAGTGGGGGCTTATTTTTTATTCAAACTCCGTTGGGGGTTTCCCTCAGGAAAGGCGCTGGAAAGTGACTGCCGGCTAATTTTTGATTCTAACTCTGCTGGGGGCAACACTCAGTGTAGGTTCTGGACAGTGACTGGGGACTATTTTTTTATTCAAACTCCGCTGGGGGCGTCCATTAGGGTAGGCGCTGCACAGTGGCAGGTCAGGCACTGGACAGTGAGTGTTGCAAATTTTTGATTTTAACACCGCTGGGGCATATCTCAGCGCAGGCGCTGGACAGTGACTGGGGGGTACGTTTTTCTATTCTAAGTCCGCTGGGGGTGTCCCTCTGGGTAGGAGCTGGACAGTGACTAGGGGCTAATTTTGTATTTTAACTCCGCTGGGGGTGTCCCTCAGGGCAGGTGCTGCAAAGTGAATGGGGGCTTATTTTTAATTCTAACTCAGCTGAGGGCGTCCCTCAGGGCAGGTGCTGGGTTGTGACTGGGGGCCAGTTTTTTATTCAAAGTCTGCTGGGGGCGTGTCTCAAAGCAGGCGCTTGACAGTGAGTGGTGGCTTATTTTTTATTCTAACTCCACTGGGGGTGTCCTTCAGGGAACGCACTGGACAGTGACTGGGGGCAAATCTTTTACTCTAACTCTGCTGGGGGCTTCCCTTGTGGCAGGCATTGGACAGTTGCATGGGGCTCATTTTGTATCATACCTCCACTGGGGGTGTCCCTCAGAGCAGGTGCTTGACAGTGATTGGGGGCTACTTTTTATTCTAAATCTGCTGGGGTCAACCCTCAGGGCCGGCCTCTTACAGTGGAAGAGGGCTAGTTGTTTATTCTAACTCTGCTGGGGGCGTCTCTCAGGGCAGGCTCTGGACAGTAACTGGGGCAAATGTTTTACTCTAACTCCGCTGGGGGCTTCCCTCACGGAAGGCTTTGGACATTTGCAGGGGGCTCATTTTGTATTATACCTCCACTGGTGGTGTCCCTATGAGCAGGTGCTTGACAGTGATTGGGGGCTACTTTTTATTCAAAATCTGCTGGGAGCATCCCTCAGGGCAATCCCCGGACAGTGGATGGGGGCTAATTGTTTAGTCTAACTCTGCTGGGGCATCTCCCAGGGCAGGCTCTGGACAGTGCCTGGGGACAAATTTTTATTCTAACTTCACTGGGGGCGTCTCTCAGGGCTGGTGCTGGACAGTGGCCGATGGCAAATTTTTTATTCTAACTCTGCTGGGGACATCCCTAAGGGCATGTGCTGGACCATGACTAGGGGCTAATTTCTGATTCTACCTCCACTGGGGGTGTCTCTCAGAGCAGGCACTGGACAGTGACTGTTGCAAATTTTTGATTCTAACACCGCTGGGGGCATATCTTAGGGGAGGCTCTGGATAGTGACTGGGGGCTATATCACAGGGCAGGCGCTGGAAAGTGACGGGGGCTAAGTTTTTTATTCTACGTCCGCTGGGGGTGTACCTCTGGGCAGGTACTAGACAGTGACTGGGGGCTAATTTTTTATTTTAACTCCGCTGGGGGTGTTCCTCAGGGTAGGTGCTGGACAGTGAATGGGGGCTTGTTTTTATTTCTAGCTCAGCTGGAGGCGTCAATCAGGGCAGGTGCTGGACAGTGATTGGGGGCCAGCTTTTTATTAAAAGTCTGCTGGGGGCATCTCTCAGGGCAGGTGCTTGACAGTGAATGGGGGCTTCTTTTTCATTCTAACTCTGCTGGGGGTATCCCTTATGGCAGCCGGCGGTCAGTAGCAGGGGGCAAAAGTTTTTATTTAAACTCTGCTGTGGGCGTCCCTCAGGGCAGGTGCTGGACAGTGGCAGGGGGCTAAGTGTTTATTCCAACTCTGCTGGGGGCGTCTCTCAGGGCGGGCGTTGGACAGTGGCATAGGGCTAATTTTTTATTCTATGTCCGCAGGGGACATCCCTCAGAGAAGACACTGGGCAGTGACTGGGGGCAAATTTTTTACTCTAACTCCACTAGGGGCTTCCCTCAGGGCAGGCACTGGACAGTGGCAGGGGGCTAATTTTTTTATTCTTACTGCGCTGGGAGTGTCACTCAGGACAGCTGCTGGACAGTGTCTGGGGGCTACTTTTTTATTCAAAATCCTCTGGGGGCGTCCCTCAGCGCAAGTGCTGGACAGTGACTGGGGGGTAATTTTTTATCCTAAATCCCCTGGAGGCTTCCCTAAGGACAGGCACTGCACAGTTGCAGGGGTCTAATTTTTTTTTTCTAACTGTGCTGGGGGTGTCTCAGGGCAGGTGCTGGACAGTGACTGGGGGCTACTATTTATTCTAAATTCGCTGGGGGCATCCCTCAGGTCAGATGCAGGACAGTGAGTGGGGGCTTATTTTTTATTCAAACTCCACTGGGGGCATCACTTAGGGAAGGCGTGGCACAGTGTCTGGGGGCTAATTTTTGATTCAAACCACACTGGGGGCGTCACTTACGGCAGGCGCTGGACAGTGTCTGGGGGCTAATTTTTAATTCTAACTGCACTGGGGCATCCATCAGGGAGGCGCTGGACAGTGACTGGGGCCAGTTTTTTTATTCAGACTCCTCTGGGGGCATTCCTCAGGGGAGGTGGTGGACATTGACTGGGGGATAGTTTTTTATTCAAAAACTGCCGGGTGTGTCCTTCAGGGCAGGTGCTGGAAAGTGAGTGGGGGCTTTTTTTATTGAAACTCCACTGGGGGTGTCCCTCTAGGCAGGCGCTGAACAGTGACTGGGACTCATTTTTTATTCTAAATCCACTGGGGGCATCCGTTATGGCAGGCAATGGACAGTGGAAGGGGGCTAAGTTTTTTATTTAAACTCCACTGTCGGCATCCCTCATGGCAGGTGCTGGACAGTGGCAGAGGGCTAATTGTTTATTCTAACTCAGCTGAGGACTTCGCTAAGGGCAGACACTGGTGAGTGACTGGGGGATAATGTTTTACTCTAACTACACTGGGGTCTTCCCTCACGGCAGGCAATGGACAGTTGCAGGGGGCTAATCTTTTATTCTAACTCCGCTGGGGGTGTCCCTCAAGGCAGGTGCTGGACAGTGACTGGGGGCTACTTTTTTTAATTATAAATCCATTTGGGGCATACCTTAGGGTGGGCGCTGAACAGGGACTGGGGGCTAGTTTTTTATTCTAAGTCTGCTGGGGGCGTCCATCAGGGCAGGCGCTGGAGAGTGATTAGTGGCCAGTTTTTTATTCATAATCTGCTGGAGGCCTCCCTGAGGGCAGGCATTGGACAGGGGCAGGGGGCTAAATATTTATTCTAACTGAGCTGGGGGCTTCCCTCACTCCAGGCACTGGACAGTGACTGGGGGCCTATTTTTGATTCTAAATCTGCTGGGGGCGATCCTAAGGGCAGGCGCTACGTTTTTTATTTAAACTCCGCTGGAGGTGTCGCTCAGGGCTGGCGCTGGACAGTGGCAGGGGGCTCATTTTGTTTTCTAACTCCACTGGAGGTGTCTCTCAGGGCAGGCGCTGGACAGTGCCAGGTGGCAAATGTTTTATTCTAACTCCGGTGGGGACATCCCTAAGGGCAGCTGCTGGACCATGAATGGGGGCTAATTTTTGATTCTACCTCCACTGGGTTGTCCATCAGGGCGGGCACTGGACAGTGACTGGGGCAAAAAATGTATTTTAACACCACTGGAGGCATATCTCAGGGCAGGCACTGGGCAGTGACTGGAGGCTAAGATTTGTATTCTAAGTAGACAGGGGGTGTCCCTCTGGGCAGGTGCTGGATAGGGACTAGCGGCTAATTTTGTATTTTAACTCTGCTGGATGTGTCCCTTAGGGCAGGTGCTGGACAGTGACTGGGGGCCAATTTTTTATACAAAGTCTGCTGGGGGCATCTCTCAGGGCAGGCTCTGGACAGTGAGTGGGGTCTTATTTTTTATTCTAATTCTGCTGGGGGTGTCCCTCAGGGCAGGAGCTGGACAGTGAATGGGGGCTAATTTTTAATCCTAACTCTGCTGGGGCGTCCCTCAAGGCAGGCGCTGGACAGCGACTTGGGACTATATTTTTATTCTAACACCGCTGGGGGCGTCCCTCAGGGCAGGCGCTGGGCAATGGCAGGGGGCTACATTTTTTATTTAAACTCTGCTGGAGGCGTCCCTCAGGGCCGGAGCTGGACAGTGGCAGGGTGCTTATTTTGTTTTCTAACTCTGCTGGGGGCATCTCTCAGGGCAGGCGCTGGATAGTGGCAGAGGGCTAATTTTTTATTCTACATCCATTGGTAACATCCCTCAGGGCACGCACTGGACAGTGACTGGGGTGAATTTTTTACTCTAACTCCGCTGGGGGCTTTTCTCACGGCAGGCAGTGGACAGTGGCAGGGTGCTAATTTTTTATTCTAACTGCGCTGGGGGTGTCCCTCAGGGCAGATGCTGGACAGTTACTGGGGGCTACTTTTTTATTCTAAATCCTCTGGGGGCACACCTCAGGCAAGTGCTGGACAGTGACTGGGGGCTAATTGTGTATTCTAAATCCACTGGGGAAATCCCTATGATCAGGTGCTGGACCATGACTGGGGCCTAATTTTTGATTCTACGCCCACTGGGGGTGTCCCTCAGGGCGGGAACTGGACAGTGACTAAGGCAAATTTCTGATTCTAACTCTGCTGGAGACATATCTCAGGGCAGGCGCTGTACAGTGACTGGGGACTTCGTTTTTTATTCTAAGTTCACTGGGTGTGTTCCTCTGGGCAGGTGCTGGACAGTGACTAGGGACTAATTTTTTATTTTAACTCTGCTGGATGTGTCCCTCAGGGAAGACACTGGAGAGTGACTGGAGGCCAGTTTTTTTTATTCAAAGTCTGCTGGATGCGTCTCTCAGGGCAGGCGCTGGACAGTGAGTGGGGCTTTTTTTTAATTCTAAGTCTGCTGGGGGTGTCCCTCAGGGCAGGCGCTGGAGAGTGAAGGGGGCTAATATTTTATTCTAACTCTGATGTGGGCCTCTGTCAGGGCAGGTGCTGGACAGTGACTGGGGATTATACTTTTATTCTAACTCCACTGGGGTGACCCTCAGGGCAGGTGCTGGAGAGTGGCAGGGGGCTATGTATTTGATTTAAACTACGCTGGGGACGTCCCTTAGGGCAGATGCTGGACAGTGGCAGAAGGCAAATTTTTTATTCTAAGTCTGCTGGAGACATCCATCAGGGCAGGCACTGGACAGTGACTGGGGGCAAATTTTTTACTCTAACTCTGCTGGGGTCTTCCCTCACGGCAGGCACTGGACAGTGGCAGGGTCTAATTTCTTATTCTAACTGTGCTGGGGGTGTCCCTCAGGGCAGGCGCTGGACAGGTGAATGGGGTCTAATATTTAATTCTAACTCCGCTGGGGGTGTCCGTCAGGGCAGGCGCTGGACAGTGGCAGGTGGTTAAGATTTTTATTTTGAGTCCGCTGGGGGTGTCACTCTGGGCAGGTGCTGGACAGTGACTAGGGGTTAACTTTTTATTCTAACTCAGCTGGGGGCGGCCCTCAGGGCAGGCGCTGGACAGTGGCAGATGGCCAGTTTCTATTCAAAGTCTGTTGGGGGGGTCCCTCAGGGCTGGTGCTGGACTGTGACTGGGGACTAATTTTTTACTCTAACTCGCTGGGGGCTTCCCTCACTGCAGGCACTGGACAGGGGCAGGGGGCTAAATATTTATTCTAACTGAGCTGGGGGCTTCCCTCACTCCAGGCACTGGACAGTGGCAGGGGGGCTAATTTTTTTTTCTAACTGTGCTTGGGGTGTCCCGCAGGGCATGTGCTGAACAGTGAATGGGGGCTACTTTTTGTTCTAAATCCGCTGGAGGCATCCCTCAGGGCTGGTGCTGGAAAGCGACTGGAGGCAACTTTTTTATTCAAAGATTGCTGGGGCACCCCTCAAGGCAGGTGCTGGACAGGGTCTGGGGGCTAATTTTTGATTCTAACTCCGCTGGGGGCATCCGTCAGGGCAGTCGCTGGACAGTGGCAGGTGGCTAATTTTTTATTTAAATTCTGCTGGGGGCCTACCTCAGGGCAGGCGCTAGACAGTAGCAGGGGGCTAATTGTGTATTCTAAAACCTCTGGGGGCGTCTCAGGGCAGGCACTGGACAGTGGCAGACGGCCAATCTATTATTCTAACTCCGCTGTGGACATCCCTCAGAGCAGGCACTGGACAGTGACTGGGGATAACTTTTTATTCTAACTCCGCTGGGGGTGTCTCTCAGGGCAGGTGCTTGACAGAGACTGAGGCCTAAATTACTATTCCAACTCCGCTGGGGGCGGTCATCAGGGCAGTCGCTGGACAGTGGCAGGTGGCTAATTTTTTATTTAAATTCTGCTGGGGGCATACCTCAGGGCAGGCGCTAGACAGTAGCAGGGGGCTAATTGTTTATTCTAAAACCTCTGGGGGCGTCTCAGGGCAGGCACTGGACAGTGGCAGACGGCCAATCTATTATTCTAACTCCGCTGTGGACATCCCTCAGAGCAGGCACTGGACAGTGACTGGGGATAACTTTTTATTCTAACTCCGCTGGGGGTGTCTCTCAGGGCAGGTGCTTGACAGAGACTGAGGCCTAAATTACTATTCCAACTCCACTGGGGGCGGTCATCAGGGCAGGTGCTGGACAGTGTCTGGGGACTAAAATTGCATTCTAACTCCTCTGGGGCATCCCTGAGGGCAGCTGGTGGACAGTGGTTTTTGGTGTCAAAATGCAAAGGTGACTCCACTAGGGGGGATACCCTGGGGGAGGTGCAGGACTTGTAAAAAACCAAACTTATACATAGAAAATACAGAAATATTTTTTCCAAAGCAATAAAGTGCCAAACATATACATCTTAATGAAAATACCATTACAAATACATTTTGTCTCCCGATCTATAGAAAAGCCTGTGTAAGAAAAATTCTACTAGATAAACCACCAACAGTAAAAATACAGAAGTTCAACTGCTTCCTGAAGATCCACAAGTACGACAAATGTATTCCATGGCAAACATTTTTCCTAGACAAAAAGGAACAATATTTTTTACAGACAACAACCGTTATTAAACTTCAAAACTCTTCATTCCACATAACATTAACATTTTTTCTTTCTCCACAGACAGGAAAAACTAACATACTTTTTTTCTCTTTCCACAGATTAAAACTAATGAAAGCTTATCAAAATTAATGCCGTAAAATGTATTTAATATACATTTTTTGGTTTATCATCTCCTTTTACAGACCACAACTTAATGGCATCTTCTGGTCAAACACTCTATGTAAAATCAAGACGAGGTAACAGACTTCTTAAGTATGGTAGTTATCTTATTGTAACAAGAAGATAACTGAGCCCAGGAATTATTGGAGGTGTGTGGAGTATTTTTCAGTCCACTGCACAGGCAGAGCGGTTACTCTGGAGTAGACAGAGCATTACCACTCTGCCTCTTCAATAGAGATTGAAGTAAGAGAAAATGTACAACACATTAAAATGCTTGCCTCCACTCCTGTGAGCCCTGTGGCTCAGTTCTGAGGGAAGTACCCCAAAGCATTCCCATGCATGTTGCAAGGAGTATGCCCTCCATACCCATACTCCGAAGACTGGTCCAAAGACAAAAATTGGAAAGTAATCCACAAAATGTAACCCCTCAAACATACACCAACATTAACATTCGCCCTGACTTTCACTGATGAACCTTTCCTGCTGCATGACAATCAAAACCCTCAAAAAATAGTACTACTATTTAGCAAAACCCATAACCTTGTAACTCTAGAAAATAGTGAAATATCGATGATGGATGGGCCCTTTAAGTCCAAGCCCCATCCATTTTCCCAAATTTACACGATTCACGCTAATATAAATAATACTACAGCATCATTAGTATATAGCTTACTCCCTGACAAGCAATCCTCAACCTACAGTGATTTTTTATCCCCTCAGCCCAAATTCAAGGATGTTTTTTCACTTTTCACAGGGGTTTTGGCGTAAAATTCAAAAAAACATCCTTAGTTGAGGATTACATCTCAAACAGTAAACTACAGTTTGAAATACGAAAACTATCTGCATTAACCTTTGTGTTTCCCGACAGTGTAGAAGAATTCTATACTTCAATTTCAGAATCTGATTTTTTTATCCAAAATGAAGAAAAATTGGCACCAATGCTAAGTTACTCTAAGGACACATAGATTGGTCATCTAAGCAGGTCAGGTCGCAGGAGAAAGACAAAAAGTTCAATTGAATGGTGGAACTGTTACACAACCTGTTTAGAGGAAGACACAAAAACTAACAATGCCATTGAGGGATGGCACAATTCCTTCAATAAAGCAATTGGAAAACATCACAACAACCTATATCATTTTTTGGAAATTTTGAAGAAAGAATAAAGTTTCCAAGAAATATGAATTGTACAATCACTGACAGGTAGCCTAAACCCACGTGTTTCTAAAAATAGTAACGAAATGTCCAAGCCACTATTGGCCAAAATGCAACAGTTTTCGTTGATGGTGACTTCAGACTACCTGGGCAGTCTTACATACATCTTACACTACTAACAGTAACAGCCCAGAGATCAAACACTAGCTCAAGTGGAAGAATGAAGAGAGAAGGCAGAAACATTACTAGATATATATACCTCCCATCTCTAGGCCCTAAGATGATATACATGGTCTCGCTGTGAAGGGCAGGATTTCCAGAAATGAATGCCCCTATCATAACTGTTCATTAACTCCTCAAATCTTAACCTCAGCTCTCCTGCCACCTCTTTCTTCTGTGCCCAAATATTTACACTCTTTTTTGTTCAGGACCAGTCAAGCACAAGCGCAGAAACCTCCTTTAGTGTCCATGGGTGTTCAAATGCATTCACCATGCTTTAAACCCTTCTTGATGATATTCAGGTGTTTGATCCTCATGCTGAAGTTTTCTCCGCATTGTGCTACAGCTATTTTTGTCTTGTTTTAGACGGCTATCTTTTCCTCTTTTTTTATTGAAGTGCATTCATTCACCCTCACTTGTAAAGCCAGCAGTAATGACTTTGCTACATTTCCCATAATCAAAGTCTGACAGGACAATGACCTATAGGGGCATGGATACGGCAACAACACATGGGCCTCTTTTCTCACTCTTGGTAACACAAGACTTATATGGGACAGAAAGAGAAAGACACACTTAAGGCCTCCAAAAACAGAGTTATAGAAAGCCTTACTACTCAATGCTAAAGTAGGGTGATTGTTAGGACGGAGATAGGGTTACTGCATGGCTCTGGGCAGAGTGTGCCCCTGCATTGAAGTCCACATAGCAAGTTGTAGCGCTTTGACCACCATCTCAGCCCACATGATGATCATGTATGTGCACGCACTGAAAACATTTTGTGAAGTGGAAGGAAACCTAGAATGGGGCCCTGTCGTTGGAATGGCACACCAAGTCCACCTCCTGTTCTCAGGTGAGTGACTACTTTCATCTCCACAGGCTGTAGAGGACTAACAGTAGTGGCATAAAAATGATGATAGTGCAGGACATGCCTTTTTCCTATTCCCTGCTTGGGGAGAGGAGACTACTAGTCTCCCCTGCATTTTAAAATGTTCTGTCATTCTCCCTATAACTATGTACTTTGCCCATCCATTAGAGGAAGGGATGTTGTGTTGCATTTCATTTGTATTCAATTTGTGTGTACAGCCACACTGGGTTCCATTTTGTAACAGGTACCTAAGATAGAGGCTTGGAGGGAGAGCCCAGAGAGCAAATGTATATTGTAGGACTTCCTCCCAGAACATTCCAGGGATCTCTTCCAGTAGGTCAGACAGAGAAGTGTTGCTGAAATTAAGAAAAGAGACACAGGGCTCCTTTGAAACCAGAGAGTTCCTCTTGCCCCTTACTGACCCCATGATTTGTGGGAGAGGCTATCCCCCAAAATGTTAAATGGAATGTGAGTGAGGAGCCTAATTTGTCGCTGTGCTATTGTTTTGGGTTGCTTTTATAAGGAGACTCCCAGCTCCGCCCTGTCTTCCTGCTCAGACTTGTCAGAAAGACCATGGCTGGATCAATCTATGCAGACTTCACAAAAATACAGATCTGCCCAGAACCTGTCAACAAACTGAACAGCTACAAAACAGAAGGAATGTCTGTAACTTGAGTATAAAGATGAGGCAGAAACTTCCAGTCGGGGTGCAAGAGTTCCTGACTAGAAGCCAAGGATCACACAACAGTAGTGACTAGGCGAATTCTTTGAGATCCAGGATTGGGGTACTGACTGTCAACTTCCCTTGTCAGGTTCAGGTCCAGCAACTTGGGGAAGACTCACTGAGCTTGCCTGGAGATGCTGCCTGCATCCTTCTTCGAGGGAGAGAGCTAACTGTTCAGGAGGGACACGGCAGGGGTATTTGCACAAGGACCATGCCACTCAGTAGAAGCAAAGACTGCGAGGAACTCAGTCATTTGGAGTGACACCAACACCATGATACATCAGTCGATTCACATCAGGAGCCTGCAACAAGGTCATGATCTCAAGAGTTGCAATCTCAGGTAGTTTTAGGAACATAAATAGTAGATTTTAGTTCATAAATGTTTGTTTTTTAAATTGTCTCTTTAATCTTTGGGCTCTGATGAAATTGAGTTTGCATTCTCGGTTCACTAATTTGAGGGAGCTTACTAGGATTGGCATCAGTGACCTAGAGATTACACACAGACTTGTGTGTAATCTCTAGGCCACTTCTCACTGTGACTGTTGACCTAAGGTTTGCAAAGAAACTTCTGCAGTAAGTATATTAACTGACTGAACTATCACTATCTCGCCAAAAATATGCTGGCCTACAAAATGACACCTAGATATGTTCAGTAGGTGTATTGCCCACTTTAGTATCTCACTAAGACTTGGAACCAGTGACCTGAAACTGTATACTTTCTGCAGTGGGTATTGACCCACTAAGTTTCCAAACTTTATGTTAACCTGTAAGGTACAGGGTCTGTATGTTTTGCTGTTGTCTTTTTTGTTCTTCGACATTTTCTCTTCTTGTGTGACCCTCTTTTTAAAATCTGGTGGATTTTTGTAGTTTCCTCTGCCCATGTTTTGTTAATTTTCTATTTTTTCTTCATGTTCTTTTTCTGTTTCCCCTCCATATGTTTCTCTTTTCTTGCCACTCACTTTATGTAGCTTTTTATCTTTCACAACATTTTGTACTTTTCTTTCTCTTCCTGTTTTCAACTGTATCTTTTAATCTAGCTAGTTAATTTTCGTGGAGTTTCTTTTTGTCAGTTTTCCTCCGAAACTTTATGATTCTGGCATTTATTTTTTAAGCAGTTGTTTCACTTTTCTCCTTATATGTTCGTTTTTGCAATATCGAATTCTGCATGTTTCGCTCCTTTTTATATAACACTCCACTTTTATTTGTACATTTGATGTGCATGCTTCCTCCAGGAGTGAGGAAGCAACGTACATCAGAACAGTTCCCCCTCACTCGGCAAAGGACAGTGATCTTCACACATGTGCTTGAGTTTTCTCTCACAAACATCCACAAAATTTGCTTGGGTCTGCAGCAGCATAACCTCAGAAAAAGACAAACCTAAGGGAAGAATCTGATATCTGGTTTTGATCATCAGGAAAGAATGCTTTTTGATGGTGTTCTCCAATTATAGATCTACCATGGGAGCAATGCTGTCATGCTCCATGCCCAACAGTGGCAGTGGTCACGTGGGGGAAATGCTTTGGGGCCTGATGTGGGACAGCCCATGGACTGTTTGATACAAGACCCATTGCCATGTTAGTGGAATAACTTGGGCCTGTGATAGTACTGTAATTGTAATTTTATTTCCAAAAATTAGTTCAAACCATTGCATACAATAAGTTCTTAAAACCGGCCAAAACACATGTTTAAATCAACAATCACATTTGAGACCAAATAATCTGAAGACCATTAAAAGTTTTTAGGTTTGATGTCAAAGTGCATATTTTAGGTTTGCTGTTAAAGTGTGATAGTACTGGCAATATTCCTTGCTTGATGAATAAGGATTTGGCTGCAGCGATCCGAGCCCACACGCAACACTGCATTGGGCTTTATAGGAACAAACCGCTCTGTCTAAGAACTAGTGTGATTAAGCAGTTCTCAGAGCCCAAAATGGATTATTCACAAATAAAATAGCACAGTGCTTTTAATCTAAGTGGATTAAAGCTCTTGGTGTCTTGTCTAGCACTTGCGGATAAACTGGCGGGGGAATAAAAAATTACATATAATGGTGTTACTGCTGTATTTTCTGGCAAAGATTAAAGTCTACAAAAAGTAAAGTCTAATAAATTACAGATCGAAATATTTAGCTTACCCACAACAAAAAAATGAAGGAATATGGAAAGCAGCTATGAAACTAAAAAAACACACACCACAAAACATCATTCTTTGGACGCTGCACTACTTGTAAATGGAACCTTGAAAGACTGAATTTTTCTGATTAGCTACAAGAAGTGAACTAAGGTTAAAGTGATGCGAGGGCCAGCAGCGGTCTATGTCTTCATATACATGGGACAATCTTCTAGAATGTGCTTGCTGATTCTCACATGAACCAACGTAAAATGTCCAAAGGAGGCCTAGCAGTAATCTTCAAGAACAACTTGCACGTGTTTTAAAATGTATTGTGGGAACAGTGGCTGCCCCAAGCTGGATTTTAGAGTCAGATGTGGAGGACACTAGCTTTAACCTAGTACACTCCCCCACACACTACACTCGCCCTTAGGGCCCAAGTTTAGTATGGACGAAGACTTCAGCCATCTTGAAAATGCCCAAAGTGGGTAGGATTGGTCCAGGGAACTTTTACCCCATTGGTTAGGGTGTGCCCAGGAGCCGTTCACACCCACCCAAGGATGTAAAGACATAGTTCTTTCTGAGCAACTATTACAGAATCACAATAACTACTGAACAAATGCTGTGGTCAACAAGGAAAGAATAAGCATCAGATAATAAGGCACAATGCACACCCACAAACCAGAGCCTATTCCCACTTAAAGCTAGGCATGGTCACATGCATAACTCAAAGTACACTTCATTCCACTCCAAGCATATGCACAGTTACATCACTGCAGAGACACGAGAAGTGCACTCCATGACTCTTCGTGCAAGGCATAAAAAACCTTTCATACAGACCACACTCATAATACACACCTTCCAACCAAACACAAAAATAAATTAACATACAACTCATGAGTTCTCTCCCTCACTCCTCTCCACGCCTCTATTCATTTAAACACAGCGAACAATGTCAGGATTATGGTCATTATCCTTGATGCTAATGCACTTCACAGATAGACCCTTGGGCCGTTCCATCTCTTATGGAGCAGCAAACCGCCTGTCAACTAATCATCTTTAGCCCCTTAACAGCTGTACTAACCTCTTTATAAATCCAAGAGCTATTCTGATGATGTTACTCCTAGCAAAGATTGCAAGTAGATGGGTTTGTCACATCACACCTAATATGCATCTGACCCCTTCAATAAAGTCAGTTTCTTCTTTTCTCATGTCGGTCCCTTCCTCTTCACATACTGAACTCTTTGGGTTCATTGCTTTTCTCTTTTGTTTTGAGGTTTACAGAAGTAGACCCCTACGACCTGTTGAAGCTAGCCCCAGCCGTTTAATACTTATGAGCCAGTCACCTCCCACGATGAAGGATGGTAAATATTGCTTTAATTGTGATATTTTACTACAAATTCCCCACAGTGTCATTCTTAGTAATTTTGACAGTTACTGGATAGACCCTACTGGTACTTGCTGACTCTCTTTCCCATTTCCCCATGGTCTGACTTTCCATGGCTTTTGTTTTAGTAGATACTGTGTGGCCTAGGGTTTTTGCAAGTCTATTCCATATTTCCAGTAATAGATAATATGGAAGCGAGCATAAGACAAACCGAGATGCATACTTATAAAAACAAACATGTCGAATTACAACCAAAAGACCCAAGGAAACTTGGTCTAAGAAAAATGAGCTCCTAAGAACGATAACATGTCCTTTCAGCTATCCTATCATTACCAATGTTCCTCCTGTTTATGAAAGACAAAGGGCATTTTTAAGTAGAATACATTGCTTCATTTTGATAACATACCACACGCAATTTTATTAATCCGAATTGCCAATGTTTCTGAAAAGT
The DNA here is from genome assembly GCA_963921515.1 of Calotriton arnoldi. Taxonomy (NCBI): domain Eukaryota; kingdom Metazoa; phylum Chordata; class Amphibia; order Caudata; family Salamandridae; genus Calotriton; species Calotriton arnoldi. The sequence goes on from CAWUFW010012152.1 coordinate 424,494, forward strand.
TTTGGTATCTGTTGGAAAACAGAGGGAGGCAAAAGGGTTTATCATATTAAAACTTTCAACACCATTAAAAGTAACATTTTCCATGTCTTAAAAAAATTCTCTGCCTTTATCCATTTAAATTACATTTATGTGCAGATTCTGTGGCATTTTCCCTTCATCTATTAAATATTTAAAGGTAGAGCTTTATTTTATCATAAAAGAGAAGCGTTTACAGTCAACAGACTTCATTTATAGGGTATGTTTTTATTGTCTGCATAGTGATTCTGGTATAAAAAAAAGTGGATGAATTTGCTTACATCTGGTGGTGTTGACATGCTCTTTCTGTGCAAAAAATATTGAATAATATTTGAAAGGTGGGTTACAATCACTCATCCGTTTCTGCGTTGAAGGAACATTGTTGCGTTTGGATTGCTAGCTCTTTGTTCTTGACCTTCCTTTCTCTGTTTGACTTTCCCCTTTATACAGAAGTTTTCTTGGCAACTGGGCACAACAACAGGCTGCACAATCAAGAGCCTCGGGGGGTTTGGCTAGTATGCTCCACTCGCCTTTCGTCAGGTTAAAAAGGAATGCCGTTTGGTTCATGGTGTAGGGTTTTCCATCTGGGCCTTCTCTTGATACTACGCCACCACATACAAACACATTATGCCCTGACAACCTGCAGACTGCGTGGCAAATATCCAGCTTTACTTGCCCTGGCATGAGGGGCACAGTCCTGGCAGTTTTGGTGGCCTGCACTTTCTGTAAGTTTATCTCTAGGCTCTGCTTGTGGCTCTGTACAGCCAGCACATTATCATCTAGGAATGAGAGAAGGGGGCGATGCTTGAACTGGATGGGGAAGGTCATGCACTGCACTACTTCATTCGTGGTTGTGTCAAAGCAGTCCACCACTCCCACACGGGAAATTGCCCCCTTAACAACACAGCGACCTGTCACGATATAGATGCACTTATCTTCCTTGGTAATGACCTCCACCCCATCCATAGGCACGCTCATCTTGCCAGCCAGTGACCAACTTTCCCTGCGTAGGTCATAGCGGTAGATGTTAGAAGTGTACCTGCGTGGCGCCACACTGCCACCCACTGTGTATATAGCCCCTCCACATGTCACCATGGTGTGAAAGACCAGCTCCTGTGGAAGGTCTGGCAGCTTTGTCCAAGATCCTGTGTCGATTTCATAGCGCCAGGCTGCCCGGAGGCCAATGGTCTCCTCTGAGGCACCACCTGTCAAGTAGACATACCTGCCTAGTGATGTGACACCAAAGGCGGCAGCACGATAGGGCATGTCAGTCAACTTCAACCAGGTGTCCTCACTCACCACATAGGCAAAGACGGCATTGCTGAAGCGCCCATCAGTGCCCTGGCCACCCAGGATCAGCACAGACTCTAGCAGTGCACCCTTGCGCTGCATTAGCAGCATCCTACTCAGACCCTGTGCTCCAGGCTCACTAGGTGCGAGCGGGGACGAGGACACTCCGTCTCTCCTGCTGACAAATTCTTCCTGAACCCGTGCTAGCACTGCGGGGCACTGTTTAGACAGCACCTCGTCGACCATCAGACTTCTCAGAGCAGACTCGGAAACGGCGCTAAGCAGCACGTGGCCGAACAGGCTCTCAAAAGCGCGGAAGCGCTCTCTATCCATCTCATCTCCCTGCCCATGCCCCGCCTCTGGTGGCCCTCGCGCCCACTGTGCAAGCGCCAGCAGCACCTGGTCCTCGCCGCTCACGCGCAGGTCCTGGTCACGCACCAACCTTTCCAGCACATGGCGTGATAAAGCTGCCACCTGGGGGCCTGTCAGTGCGTGGAAGCCGTCGCGCAGGAGGCAGTAGGCGCGCTCGGCCACGTCCTCCAGCTGATGGAGGTCACCCAACGCCAGGTGGCGCACGCAGTTGTCGCCGCGCAGGGACTCCTGCAGGAAGTCCCGGCAGTGGGAGCGCAGGCTCGGCAGGGCGAAATACTGGGCTCCGCGCAACAGGCCTTCGACGTTGTGCTCGCCTAGCAGAATCCGTCCAGTGTACATGAAGTCGAGCAGCTGCTCCACCGCCTCACCGCTCATGCAGTCGGCACTGATAGTGATGACGAAGGCGTCCTGGGGTTGCACGTCGTTGCCGCTCAGCTCCTGCTCCACTGAAGGGCTGACAGCGGCCAGCACCTCCCTGTGCGCGTGGAACACTTGCGCGCCCACCCGCACCTCTAGGTTGCAACGCTGTCCGCGGCGGCGCTGGCAGTTGAGCTGCTGTGTGAGCCGCTGGCTGTGCTGCTTGTCCATGAACTCCATCCTCATGGCTGCGGTGTTCGGCGGATGGCCCCTTTTGGAACTTTGTTGTTTTGAAATCGGTCTGTGGCTTCCGCAGTGACCTAGAAACCTAACGGTTGCGCTGCGAACCTTCGACGGCAAGATGGTAGTAAAGTGACCCAATAGGCAGAACGATGAAGTCACACTAGAACTTTACTTTGTCCGTTGTAGTATCGGGGTGGCAAACAAACGAAGCAGGAGACGAAGATTAGCTTCAAATGTAGTTAATTTATAGAAACAGGTTCAAAGGATATGGACCCACAGCCAACACCAGTTGCTCAGGAGAAAGTCCAGAAGGTTCTGACCTATATCCTGGCAACCAGAGATAGGTTCCAGAATAGAATAATACATACATCACAAGGCAACAATGAATAAGGAACAAATACATCTAACTAAGAAATACATAGATTTGAACAGAGAAGCAAAAGATATAGCACACTACATCATCTTTCCACCATAAAGAAAATTTAAGACAAATCATAATCATTAAAACGTGATGGCAATCTGGAGACTCTTTTGGTGAGAACAGTTCCAGAATTGTAGGCACCCATAGTGCAAGGACACTGTGAACTCTGTGAAGAGCACTTTAGGGAAACAGGAGTAGAGAGGCTAGAGTCAAAACTCTATGTATCACACTGTGAACTATCAGATGGAACTAACAAGGTCTCATAAGAGTGTGTAATAGAAATGCTAGTAAAATCCTTATTATGACACCCAATGTTAGAAGACACTTCACCTGACAAAGAAATGGTTCCATAAATGATAGAATCATCCTCAACAGGAGTACGAGAATTAAGATAAATGTCTTTCTGTGTATCAGAAATGGGAACAAGATTGTTTTTATTCCACCAACCTCTCCCTTGCAAAAGAACGGAACTTGTGCCAACCCCTCAATCTTACAAGGAGAAGAATAGATTGATTTTCCTTTCTTGACCTTAACAGGTTTTTTAATAAGAACCCAAGATCCAACAAGAAATTCTGTCAGAAACGTATTTTGCAGAACCAAAATAGAGTTTCTGCTGTGCTTGGTTCAACAAAATATTTTTACCTAACAGAGGATACTGATAGTCTATCATTAGTTTTCCAGTTAGCCTGAAGATCAAGCCATGTAGGTAAAATTTTAGTTCTAGTCTTCCTTCCTGTCAGTAGTTCAAAAGGAGTGAACCCTGTAGTTGAATGGGGAGTAGTGTGATAAGCATTGATTTTGTTCCTAAAGAAACTGTACATATCAAGACCTGAGGCAAGAGCAGATTGAATACCATCTTTAATTAAACGGCTAGCTCTCTAGTCCAATCCATTGGCTGAGGGGCTATATAGGGCAACTTGGAGATGTTTAATGTCAGATTCAAAAAGAAAATTTTTCATGAGTGCAGAACTAAAATGCATACCATTGTCAGTCACAATTTCTCTTGGAGTACCTTCAAGAGAAAAAACATGTTTAAGAAAATTCAAAACAGATTGTGTGGAAGCCGACTCAACAAAAGAAAAATAAATCTATTTGGAAAAATAGTCAATGAGGACTATAAGAAACCTGTTGCAAGTGGGAAGGAGAGTGAAAGGACCAGCACAATCTAAGGCTACTTTCAACCAAGGCCCATCAGGTAGAGAAACAGGATGTAATGGCTTTTGTGCATTTTTCCAGTGCTTATCAGAAATAATGCACTGAGGACATAAGTTGGCATAGAGGTAACTTGCTCATTCATGACAGGCCACTGATGGAGTGAGGTTTGTAACAATACATCCTCATGAAATTAAGTAACCCCATAATAATGTATTGACTGCATGGACTAACCAACCCTGAATGCACACATTCACACATGGGGCAAACGCATTTTACATAATATACTAAAACATGATGGCATGAGCACGTATTAACTGTTTGTGCTTTGAAAGATCGTACTAATGCATGTTTATGCTACGTTGTACATTGCACATTTTGCATGTTGTGCACAAATAACGAAAAGCTTGCTTTAAATTAATAGCTTTCGCTAGGAATTAATTAACACAGGGTATTAGTATGGTGGGAGGTAACCATAATGGGTTTTATTTCATGAATTAATATTCTTTTTTGATTATTTACTTTAGTTCGAGATTGGGCCTGCATGAAAATGGCCTCTTGTCTGAACCAGCATGTGGTTGTCTTGGTCGGTACGGAGGACGCATGCGCCTAAATGTTTTGCCTGCTTACGAACTGCAGAGTGCACCAGCTGATGTAATCCGTGTGAAGGCCATGTTGACCTGTGTCCTATTGTTTATGTGCCAAGACGCAACAGCGACTATGGGAACAGCCATCGCTACGTGCAATTTGAATGTGAAGCGGATGTCATAATATGAGAATGTTGCAAAATGTATAACTATTGATATTAGTATTATACGAATGTATTTATCCTTAATACTTCCTTTGTTAAAACTGGTATGGGATGGATTTGCGAGGAGAACTGGATGAGGCGACCCTAGCATGATTTATGACAACCAATCACAGGCCGAGTTTCTACTGATACTGCAACATTGTAAGATAGTGAGTTAGGCATTAGGGTATAATTGATATCCCAATTGGGGGTGTGAGAGTTCGGTTCGGATCAGATCAGAAGAACATTCGAGCATGCAGAGAGAGAACGCAGAGAACATCTAGACAATGAGAGGGAGGCGCACCAAGACAGAGAGAACAGATCAAGACTGAGCCAGAGAACACCTTAGGTACGAGAACGTTGCAGCAGTGCTTGGGAGGAGACGGCGTCTGAGGAGAACTAGATCAAGGTAGATAGGATTGGGAGATTATATTTGTTTACAAAACTTAGCTACATCTGTCCTGTTAACTTTGTCCTCTGAGCCTATTTCTGGGGACCCCTTGCCACAACCTCGTCCAAGGAAGTGGTTTTCCTTATTCTTTGGTGGGTATCACCCTCCTTAAATGCTTTAATTTTGCAATATTTTTCTGCACGTATTTATGCTGTACCTTCTCTCCCCCATTCCTATGCACGCTTTGATGTCGATACAAATGATTCATTTTGATTACATTGCTTGATAAATTGTTCTCTTATATGTGATCTTGTGTGTGCACTGACAATCTGAATTATGAGCATTTAATAAGATAAAATTATTCATCGAATAAACGACTCTGTGGTTATTTAGTTAAAGTATTAAACTGTTTAGTTAATCATAGTCACCATCAACTCTTCAACTAATGGTCCATCGACCAAAGGAAGAAGACAGTTGAGATTACGAATAGTTAGGAATATACATAAATGTTATTAATTAATTATTAATTAATTATTAATTCATTATTAATTAATTAATTATTAATTAATTAATGTGAAGTGTAGTATTGTACATAATAAAACGGACAAATTAAACCCCCCAAATCTAGCGCCCGTCTTCTGGGATCATTTATGGGTAATGTGTGATGGGCCCCGTTGTTTGTTAAGCAATTTACGTGTGAAGAGATTTCCTTGGTCCCTGGGTCATCAATTAGGGGTTGCGCTGGATCAGTTTTTCTGATAGCAGAATGATGGTTATTATTGATTAGTTTGGTGATTTATTGATTATTGATTAAATGTTTAACATTCTATGTAAAGTGAGTTAGTGTCGCGTTTCTGTGTAGTCTTTGGAACACAGGTACAGAAGGGTATCTGGGAAGCCGGCAGTAAAAGATAGCCTGAAATAAGGCAGAAGAAAAGTGTGAGAAGTGAAATCACACGGGAATAGGTGCATTGTCTGTTTAAATTAGTGGTAACACTTATGTGTTATTTTAGGGACTATTTAGCGTGTATGTAGAAAAAGAGTGAGATAGCGAAGGGTCCACCTGTGAAACTTTGGCCTTATCCCCAGAAGAGTAGCGAGACCTCCTTTCCAACAAAAGGTCCTCTTGTGAAATTTTGGCCTTATCCCTAAAGAAGTAACAGGTCCTCCCCTAGCTTGGATGAAGGGAAGGATAGCGGAATTGTTATACTTGCCTGTATTGAAAGGAACATTCTTGAAAGTGAAAAACTATCTCTTTATTTAGTAAACAGACAGTGTGGTATTGTTTTATGTTGTGACTAATAAGTTATTGTAAAGAAAAAGGACTTAGAAAAGTGCCAATAATTTTTGTAAAGGGAGGGTCAGCAGTAGGAGGAGAGGCTGACATCACAAAAAGCCGCGCTGGCATTGGTCAGACTGCGGAGGCAAGGTAAGCTCAGATTGGCTGGTTGGTGTGAGCCGCGCTGGTATTGGACAGGATAGCAGAGACGTAGAAAGCTCCGATTGGAAGAGTTAGAGTGTGTCGCGCTGACATTGGTCAGGTGCCTAGGGAAGCAAAGGAAGTTGATTGGTTAATTATCGTGGATTGTGTTGACAAAGATTTGGATCGAGTAAAACTGTTGACGATTAGCAAAAATGTATTTCGAACAACCAAGACAGGAGAAATTGACTTTGTTTGGAAAAATTAAAAGATTCTTTACAAAGGACAAACCGGTAATAACGAGAGAAGGACTTCCTATCCCTTCACCAAAGACACCAGCGTCTTATATGATGTTAAAATATGGTTATCACACATGTATTTGGCTAGAAAATTGGGTAGGATATACAAAGAATGATGGTGTGCTAGCTTTTCCAGAGCATGGTTCTTTTAATTTGACAGTATTGCGTAATTTGAGAGACAAGATGATGGCATTAGATCCAAGACCCAGACCAACACAGTTTGAAGCATTAGTAGAATGGGAAGATGAAATGTATGAAAGGGAAAGACATAGAGGTGGAAGGATTAATAGATTTATGTTTGGCAGATTTCATAATGAAAGGCATGAGGACAGAATGAAGAGATGGAGAAATGGAGAGATAACTGAAGGATTGTATCCAGTTTTAATGGTAGGAGAGACTGCAGGAAGCAAATGCAAGGAGAAAAGGAGACATTTAGAGTCGTTTGGTTATGGATATAACCCGAATGAATCTGATGACGAGCTACTGGATGATATATTAGTTAAACGACCACCCCTTATCAGGAAAATCCGGCGATGGTGACACCAAATGCACCGTCAATGGAAACCCCAATGACACCTCAAACGACACCAGTTCCAACTGTAAGCGATGTAGTGCAGGAAGAAGAAGCAGAATTGGCAATAAAAACCAAAGAGTTAGTTGAAAAATTAAATCAGATGAATATGAAAATAGATGCAATAACTGTACCAGTAACTATAGGTCCAGCAATACCTGTATTTGAAAATAGACTTATCCATGAACCTTCCTTGACTATCCCACTAAATTCTGCTGTAGCATCAGCTAGTAGTAGAATGAACACTGTCAGTGTTCAAAGTGAACAGCCTGATACCGTCACTAGGTTAACACCTCCGACTAATTTAACAGTAAATGAAACACCTAGGGAAGTAATGCAGTTACAGCCAAAAAGAATAGAGTTGGAGGAAATCCCCAGAAGTGAAGTTTCAATAGGTCCAACAACTGAAGAGTTAGATGATTGGGTGAAAGGGTTACAAAGGAGAAAAACACAGCCACAACCTATAGATGTATGTAAGTTGAGAGTAGATCTGGAAGAAATGATCCTTGGGACCATAAGTCCAGACAGGCTAAAGACTTATCAGGATGATGAATTGATGTATCTGTGTAAGAGTATTACTTGGAAAGCGAGAAATCTACATGAAAGGTTAGTGGAAGCTGCGGATGAATTAGGAATAGACATGGGAAGCTCAAAAGTGTTGCAGAAGACATATAGAGTGGATTTTACTGAAAAGGATATAGAAAACATGAATACATCTGGTAGACGATTGCAGATAAAAGAGTTAATGGTTGTTTTGAGAAAATGGGGAGACGTGGAGAGATGGAAGGGTAGATGGATGAGGAAGAAAGAAGAAATAGCTGCTAAAGAAATACATTTACATCCAGTAAGAGAAGTAGAAAATGTAGCTCTTGAATGTCCCATGAGAGAAGTTCCAGGAGGAGGTTATGTGCATGTTCCGTGGTCTAGACAGGATATATTGTCTTTTACAAATGAGTTCCCAGGTTGAGAGAAAAGCCAGTGGAATGGTACAAACAAGTTGAGAGGTTTGTGAAAGTCTCGAAAGTGTTGCTAAAAGATTTAGATGGATTATTTGAAATTGTTGTCCCTGCAGATTTATGGACAGAATGTAAGATTACAGTTGATTGGCCAAAAGATGAATATCCTAGGGATTCTAAAACAGGAGCACCTTCTGATGAGGTGATGAAAAAGTACAATCAGGTGATTACTTTTTTGAAAAGCAAAATTTCCCCTAAGGAAACTGATTGGGTAAAAATAGATAGAACCACCCAAGAGCCGAAAGAGTCTGTGCATGCATATTATGAGAGATTGTTACAAGTTTTTAAGCAGTATAGTGGTTTTGAGAATATTGGAGACAAGGATATGGGTCATTTTGTGTATAGATTTGTGTATGGATTAAGACCTGAGATTAGTCAGATGATACAGCAACACATGTTGTGTTGGCAGGCTAAAACGATTGATGAGATTTTGAGGTATGCGAAGTATTGCAGCGATGACATTGAGTCTCCCCATCGCAAATTAAAAGAAAAGATGATGTGGGCGCAAGTAAAGGTAGCAGAGCAACAAGAAACTCAGTTGAATTCTCAGTCTATAAACCAAATGGGAGGAGTTAGTCAGAATGCTCAAAGACCCAGTGGAGGTAGAGGTAGGGGACAAATGAGCAGGGAAGAGGCGAAAAGAAATTTCCTTGTCATGCGTGCGGAAAGTATGGACACTGGAGGAATGAGTGTAGATCAGTGCAGAGGACTAATGGAGGAAATCAAATTTTAACCCCACAGGTGCAGAGTGAGGTAGGTGTGCAACAGCCACCGCAGCAGCAGGTAGTTACTACCCAGTATCAGGTCCCGCAACCACCTTTGCCACACAATGTAAATGCTCAAAGATACAGTGCGGATACAGGGTTCCACGGAGGAGACCAGGTTGGTAAAAATACTAACACGAATGTGATTCCCCAATTTTGGATGCAATGTGATGGAAGTGATGTTGAGTCGAATCAATGACGCTGCCTGAGGGGGAGGAAGAGTGCGTGCTTGGCGCTACTCTAGAGGTAGATCAGTCAGGTCCATTTGTTGATGGAAAAGTGGACGGTAATGATATCACCTTTCTTGTGGACACTGGTGCTACCCGTTCTACTGTGAGAGCAGCAGAAATTCCAAACCTACCCCTCTCGGGAGAAACTATCCAAGTAGTAGGAGTCTCAAATAAACTGATTAATACTCCAGTTACTAAACCAATTGAAGTGCATATTGGTCCCTTTACAGACATGCATCGGTTCGTAGTGTGTGACTCGAGTCCAGTGAATTTGTTAGGGAGAGATGTGTTGTGCAAAATGAATTGCACTATTTACTGCACACCGGATAGTATTGCATTCCAGACACCTGATGAGGATGTCACTTTTAAAATGGTGCTAGCAAAGCAAGGAACAGAAGTGAATGAGTTATTTTCGCTTCTTACAGATAAAAGTGTGCCTGAAGAATTGATGAAAGTAGTGAATTCAGATGTGTGGGATTTCACAGGACAAGAGATTGGGTTAATGAAAAAAGTAGACCCAATTAGAATTACAGTGAAGGATGGTGTTGACTATCCAAATACACCACAGTATAAAATGAAACCAGAAGTAATAGCAGGAATAACTCCTGTAATTGATCAAATAATTGAACAAGGAATTTTAAAAGAAATAATGACCAGTCCTTGTAATTCACCTATTATGGGATTGAAAAAGCCAAACGGAACCTATAGAATAGTGCAAGATTTGAGAAAGGTGATCAAAATTGTTGTGCCTTGTTGTCCAGTTGTGCCAAACCCAGCAGTGATTCTCTATCAAATCCCACATGATGCGGAATGGTATACAGTGATTGATTTGTGTCATGCATTCTTTTCGATTCCCCTGCATCCGGATAGCCAGTATTTATTTGCTTTCCGGTTTGGAGACAGTGTTTTGTCATGGTGCCGAGTTCCTCAAGGGTATACTGAGAGTCCTTCAATTTTTAACCAGATCTTGAAAAAGTGTCTGGAAGATTTGAGAATGTCTGAAGGGTCTGTTCTGGTTCAGTACATTGATGACCTACTGGTGGCATCAAAGACTCGAGAAGACTGTGTTGCAGACACTATTGCTTTACTGAACCATTTGGCAGAAGGTGGACATAAAGTGTCCCCTGCAAAATTACAATTCTGTCAGCGAGAAGTCCAATACTTAGGTCACAAGATTGAGAAGGGAGTCAGAAAGGTAACATCAGAGCGTATTCGAGTGATCAGAGACATGAAACCACCAACAACTCAAAGAGAAGTGCGAATGTTTTTGGGAGTGGTTGGATATTGTAGACAGTGGATCAGTGGGTTTTCACTGATGGCAAAACCTGTATAGAGGCTGACAAGGAATGATGGGAAAGACCCAATTAAATTGGATGAAGTGAGCATGGAAGGTTTTGTTAAATTGAAAGACAGTCTGTGTCAGGCGCCGGCATTGGGGATGCCTGATTATTCAAAAGATTTTGCATTATATTGCAGTGAAAGAGATGGGTGTGCACTTGCAGTTTTAACTCAGAGATATGGAATGGCGAGACGACCTGTGGCTTAATTTTCTACTACTTTAGATTCAGTAGCTGCCGCATTACCTGGATGTTTGAAAGCAGTAGCTGCTACTTGTGTGAGTCTGGAACAGAGTGAAGGGATCATAATGGGTCATCCTGTGAGAGTGTATGTACCACATTCAGTTGAAATCCTCTTAACAAGAACACGGACACAGCACCTTACCTATAGTCGGCTGACTAGGTATGAGAGAGTGATTTTGGGTGCAGAAAATGTGACAATAGTGAGATGTACAAATGTGAATCCTTCTACTTTATTGCCAGATGTTTGGGATGAAGAAGTAAGGGATGAAGCCGAACATGATTGTTTGGAAGTGACTGAATTTTGCACCAAGCCCGGTCCTGATATTAAGGATGTTCCTCTTGAAGAATCTGATTGTGTGATGTTTGTTGATGGTTCCTGTTTACGAACTGGAACAGGTGTGTTGAGTTCTGCCTATGCCATCTGTACTGTAGCGGCAATCCTGGAAGCATCCTGTCTAAAATGGGTGAAATCTGCACAAGTCGCCGAATTGATAGCTCTAATTCGAGCCTGTAAATTGGAAAAAGTCAGAAGGTGACTATAATTACTGATAGCCAATATGGCTTTGGCATTGTGCATGACTTTGGAGAACTATGGATGCAGAGGGGATTCCTGACCTCTTCGGGGTCCCCCATCAGGAATAGTCAATTTGTAAAGGAATTGCTTGAAGCATTACAATTGCCAAAACGAATTGCAGTGGTCAAATGTGCCGCACATAAGTCAGGAGATGATTATGTGACTCAAGGCAACAGATTTGCTGACCAAGTAGCACAATATTGTGCAAAGAATCAGACTTCCATAAATCGGAGAAAAACAAAAGAAAATACGGTTTGTCAGCTTATGTTTACTAACACCATTGAAACATGTGATGAAGTGAGACAAATGCAGGAAGAGGCAGGTGATGAAGAGAAACAGGAATGGGAAAAGGTGGGATGTAGGAGACGAGAAGATGATGATGTATGGGTATACATTGATGGGAGACCAGTCATGCCAGATAGTTTACTTTCTCATATGGCAAGGATGTACCGTGGGATGTCACATATTGGCCGAGATGCCATGGTCAGATCATTCAAACAAACATGACTTAATACCAAGTTCAGGACTATTGCAGAGAGTCTTTGTCAAAGATGCCTGACGTGCCAACAGCAAAACCCAGGAAGAAAAACAATAGTTAGTCTGGGACCAATAGGGAGGGCAGGAGGTCCTTTTACCAGACTACAACTCGATTTTATCGAGTTGCCCCCATGTAATAAGCGCAAGTATGTGTTAGTAATTGTGTGTTTGTTTTCCCGTTGGGTGGAAGCCTATCTCACAAAGAGGAATGACAATTTGACGGTGGCAAAACTTTTGTTGAGGGAATACATTCCTAGATATGGTTTTCCAGTCACTATGGAAACAGATAGAGGAACACACTTTACTAGTGAAACAATCAAACTGATTTGTGAGGCATTGAGCATTCAACCAAAACTTCATTGTGCCTATCGTCCAGAGGCTTCTGGAATAGTAGAGCAGATAAATGGCACAATAAAGAACAGGTTAGGCAAAGTGTGTAAATCCACAGCACTGAATTGGCCTGACGCTTTATCCCTAGTTTTGATGAGTCTCAGAAGCATTCCTGACAAAAAGACAGGATTGAGTCCACATGAGATCTTGATGGGAAGAGCAATGAGACAAGCATTTATACCTGCCAACAAATTGATAAATATATCTGTTGATCTCATCCTTGATATTGCAAAGGATTGGCTGATGTAGTACGATCTGTGTTTCATCAGGTTGGAGCAGACGCGACCACAACACAGCAGACTCAAGCGCATGACCTGAACCCTGGTGAGTGGGTTCACGTGAAAAGGCATAGAAGAAAAACTTGCCTAGAGCCCCGCTGGGAAGGACCATATCAGGTCATATTGGTGACGACTACAGCAGTAAAGTGTGCTGGCTTACCAAATTGGATCCATGCCAGTCACACTCAGCGAGTCCCAAGTCCACTTGAAACACGAGTAGAGCGGCATCTGGAGATCTCAAGTTCGAGCTCGGAATCAGAAGCTGAAGTACAAGAAATTGGTGAGGCTAGAGCAATAGACTCTGAAACTGGTGAACATAAACAAAAGGACTCTGAAGAGCAGTTTGATGAGGAATTGCTTAGCACAAGTCAAGTAAAGTGGGCATCAGTTACTGGGACTGAAGAAACTGCTGTTGAACAAGAAGAAAGACAAATCTTAGATGGAGAGGGAAAGGATAGAAAGGAGATAGGTGAAAGAAATTCAGAAGAAGAAAAAGAAAAAGAAGAAGAAAGCAAACTCAAAGTAGGTGCAAAGAAACAAAGGTACGAATTGAACAAAGAAGAAGAAGAAGTTCAACCAAAGAGGGCAAAGAAAGGCGACCATTGGCCAAGCGGAGTTAAAAGACTGAAATATAGGGTGGTGAAAGAAAGACCCGAGAATAGGCCAGAACAGATAAATGAAGTTTCAGGTCAGATAGAACAGGGAGAGTCGGATGACGAATCAGTGCTGCGACCAAAGAGAGTGAGAAAACCAAACAAAAAGTTCAAGTCACCTGACTGGATTTACATAGTGTTGGAGGAGATTGAAGAAGAAGATTTAAACAAAGAAGGAAACAGCACTGACAACGAGCAAGAAGAAAAGAGTGACCTAAATCCACCTTAAGAGACTGTAAACAAACTTAGGTGTCATGTTAGCAACTGAAGAAATTTTCTGAAGATCCAGAAGACGTCCTGGAAAATTGGATTAAGTTAAAATAAAAGAAGGGGTAAAGAAGAAAGCTTTTGAAGTGTGGAATCACACTACATTTTTAATTTTTGTAGAAAATATTTGAAATAGGTTTAGAAAATCCACTAGAACTTTTATAAAAATTAATATTACTATGGCAGATACACAAGTAACAAGACCTAGATGTAGTCTTATGTGTAGGTGTTATAAAGCTTGTTTATGTCTATTTTGTATACTGATAGTATTCTGGGTAATATTAACAATTGTAATACCTTTACATCTGATAAAAGAAGATACACCTCGTCCTAACAATTTGACAGGTCCAACGGTAGACACTGACATTAAGCAAACTCCTATTACTCACCTGAATCAAATAGATGCTAGTAGTTTGCATCACGATAGATCAGTTACTAATTTTTCCCTGAATGTTTTCACTAAATTACTCTATGAGTATGTGGAAACAATGGATGTGAGTGACTGTTATGTGTGTATACAGTTACCTTTGTCTGTTTCAGAAGGTGTAACCTACCATCACCTTCCTTTGACTTATGGTGTGACCTGTAGTGTCTTATCAAGTTTGTTGTATAGAACAGGTAAACTAGATTATTATTATTCCAATGTAGATACAATCTTTTCTAAAATCCCTGTAATACCTGAGCTGAATAAGATAGCACCCGCACATGTCATGGGAGATTTTTTCCTGACAACCAAGCCTTTAGATATAGAATATGCTAATAAAAATAATTTAACATGCAAATTGAAAAAGGAAGAGAAGATCTTTTTGGAGATGGTGGAAGAGAGAAGGGCTAAGTTTCAGAAAAAAGCTGTTGAAGAGAAATTACAGACACCACCTTGGGTTTTCAGAGAGGGCAACTATGACAAAGGCGAGACTTATGCTGCAATGGCCCTGGATTGGTCGCAGAAGGGAAAATTATGCTTACGTAGGGAAAAGACTAACTACAACAATTACTTAATTGGTTCCAGTGAATGTGAAGATACTTTAAATAAAGATAAAATTATTGGGGGTTGGGGATTAAAGGGAGGAACTGACCCTGTCTTGCCAGGCATATATTATGTCTGTGGGAGGAAAGCCTATTATCGGCTACCAGATCACTGGTATGGAACTTGTTATCTTGGTATTGTCTTTCCAAAAGTCTATCATGTAGACAAAAGCACAAATGAAATCCATGAAGTAAAACAAGGACTAAAACGTGTAAAAAGAGAAATGTTTTCAGAAATTGTAGGTGATATATTTGGAGCATTGATACCTGGAGTTGGGGTTACACTGAATGCATACAAAATTCGACAATTGTCCACAGTGGTTGATCGTTTATCAACGGATACTGCTGGAGGATTCCTGATGATTAACACTGAAATGATTGCCATGAGATCTATGGTTATGCAAAATCGACTTGCCCTTGATATATTATTGGCAAAAGAGGGTGGAGCCTGTGGAATGCTGAAAGTTCAACATTGTTGCACTTACATTCCATATAAAAGTAAGAATCTGGAAGGATACATTCAGAATAGCACTGATTTTTATAAGAAAGTAACACAACTAGAGATTGACGGTGTCTGGGAGAGACTAAGTAAGAGTTTCTCTACTATAAGCAATTGGTTTTCTTCTATAGGTAGTTCCTTAGTAGGAAAAATAATAGTACCAATAGTTTCTGTAGCTGTTATGATATTCATAATACGAATGACCTATGTTTGTGTGAAGAAAAGTCGCAAAGAAAAGAAAGAAAGGAAATTAAGAAAGGAACGTAAAGAAAGGAAAAGAGAGATAGATTAGATAGAATTGGAGGATTTTAAAGAAAAATTGTACGTAAAATGTAAGGAGCAAGGGCCAGAAGACAAAATAACAGCTATATAACTTGGTAAGCCGTATGTTTAGGGATTTTATGATGGTAAACCATCAAAGGGGGGATTGATGGAGTGAGGTTTGTAATAATACATCCTCATGAAATTAAGTAACCCCATAATAATGTATTGACTGCATGGAAAACCAACCCTGAATGCACACATTCACACATGGGGCAAACGCATTTTACATAATATACTAAACCACGATGGCATGAGCACGTATTAACTGTTTGCGCTTTGAAAGATCGTACTAATGCATGTTTATGCTAGGTTGTACATTGCACATTTTGCATGTTGTGCACAAATAATGAAAAGGTTGCTTTAAATTAATAGCTTTCGCTAGGAATTAATTAACACAGGGTATTAGTATGGTGGGAGGTAACCATAATGGGTTTTATTTCATGAATTAATATTCTTTTGTGTTTATTTACTTTAGTACGAGATTGGGCCTGCATGAAAATGGCCTCTTGTCTGAACCAGCATGTGGTTGTCTTGGTCGGTACGGAGGGCGCATGCGCCTAAATGTTTTGCCTGCTTACGAACTGCAGAGTGCACCAGCTGATGTAATCCGTGTGAAGGCCATGTTGACCTGTGTCCTATTGTTTATGTGCCAAGACACAACAGCGACTGTGGGAACAGCCATCGCTATGTGAAATTTGAATGTGAAGCGGTTGTCTTAATATGAGAATGTTGCAAAATGTATAACTATTGATATTAGTAGTATACAAATGTATTTATCCTTAATACTTCCTTTGTTAAAACCGGTATGGGATGGATTTGCGAGGAGAACTGGATGAGGCGACCCTAGCATGATTTATGACAACCAATCACAGGCTGAGTTTCTACTGATACTGCAACTTTGTAAGATAGTGAGTTAGGCATTAGGGTATAATTGATATCCCAATTGGGGGTGTGAGAGTTCGGTTCGGATCAGATCAGAAGAACATTCGAGCATGCAGAGAGAGAACGCAGAGAACATCTAGACAACGAGAGGGAGGCGCACCAAGACAGAGAGAACAGATCAAGACTGAGCCAGAGAACACCTTAGGTACGAGAACGTTGCAGGAGTGCTTGGGAGGAGACGGCGTCCGAGGAGAACTAGATCAAGGTAGATAGGATTGGGAGATTATATTTGTTTACAAAACTTAGCTACATCTGTCCTGTTAACTTTGTCCTCTGAGCCTATTTCTGGGGACCCCTTGCCACAACCTCGGCCAAGGAAGTGGTTTTCCTTATTCTTTGGTGGGTATCACCCTCCGTAAATGCTTTAATTTTGCAATATTGTTCTGCACGTATTTATGCTGTACCTTCTCTCCCCCATTCCTATGCACGCTTTGATGTCGATATAAATGATTCATTTTGATTACATTGCTTGATAAATTGTTCTCTTATATGTGATCTTGTGTGTGCACTGACAATCTGAATTATGAGCATTTAATATGATAAAATTATTAATCGAATAAACGACTCTGTGGTTATTTAGTTAAAGTATTAAACTGTTTAGTTAATCATAGTCACCATCAACTCTTCAACTAATGGTCCATCGACCAAAGGAAGAAGACAGTTGAGATTACGAATAGTTAGGAATATGCATAAATGTTATTAATGTGAAGTGTAGTATTGTACATAATAAAACGGACAAATTAAACCCCCCAAATCTAGCGCCCGTCTTCAGGGATCATTTATGGGTAATGTGTGATGGGCCCCGTTGTTTGTTAAGCAATTTACGTGTGAAGAGATTTCCTTGGTCCCTGGGTCATCAATTAGGGGTTGCACTGGATCACCACCAATAATGCTCCCTTAATTTCTTGCATGTGGCAGTTATCCTCAAATGTCCTTCATGAGCTACTTTAATTGAATGTGGCCTGAGTGAAAAGGGAGAAAGGAACTTACCACTTCTAGCGCATATCTGATTTTCAATAGATAATTCAGAACTAATTTGAGCAAAAGGTCTCAATTCATCAGGAAGATTACGTAAAGGAGGCCAACTATTCCTGATGTGCTCCATGACTTTCTTAAGAACCTCATCCTGGGAGATAGCTTCCAACCAAGGATTTTCAGAGATAACCTCACAGCAGGGAGACACGGCATCCAAAGCAGCAACCACACACTCACAATCTTCTTTGGTGTCATCATTAACAGGTAGGGGTAGACGTGAAAGACAGTCAGCTCACAAATTCCTCCCTCTTGTATGAAGTTTATGACAAAATTGTTCTCCTGTAGTTTAGTAAGTAAATGTACTAAGCGAGATGATGCTTTGCCTAATCCATTGCCTTGTAGTAGAGATACAAGAGGTTTGTGATCAGAAAAAATTTCAAATGAATTGCCCCACAGATATGTTTTAAATTTTTGTACAGCCCAAACACATGCTAAAGCTTCCCTTTCAATGGTACTGTAGTGTGATTCAACCTCAGAGAGAGATTTGGATGCAAAGGCTATGGTGATTTCCTTACCATTGACTCGTTGTCCAAAAACAGCACCAATGCCGTTCATGCTGGCATCTACAGAAACTATGCATTTTGGGCCTGCAACAAAAAGACTGAGGGCAGGAGCAGTGACTACTAATTGTTTGAGATTGTTAAAAGAATCATTCTTTTCATCTGTCCATGTGAATTTGACACCTTTTTTATGTAGATGTCTCAAAGGTTGAACACCACAAGCTTACGAAGGTACAAAACCTGCATAATATTCACTAAGACCAAGAAATGATCTCAATGCATCCTTGTCAGCAGGTACAGGCACTTTCACAATGGTTTCAATATTGCAAACTTTGGTTTGATGCCATCAGGTGTAATACTGTGATCCAAATAATCAAAATTCTGTACTAAAAATTGTAATTGATTGTATGGTCCTGCCTCTTGAATTAAGAGTGTTTAGAACCCTGTCCAAAACTAACACATGTTCCTCTCTGGTCTCTGTGAAAACGAGTATGTCATCCTAGAAAGCTTGAACAATCTTGAGCTCTCTAAATAAAATGTCCATGACTTTCTGAAACATGCTGGCCCTGAAGCCAGGCCAAAAGATAACCTTAGATACTTAAAAGCCCCAAAAGGTGATATGAAGGTAGTAAGTTCTTGGGACTCAGTAGATAAGGCTATCTGATGGTAAGCAGAGTGCAAATCAATAGTTGGAAAGTAATTTGCTTGATCAATATTAGACAACATTTCTTGGATATGAGGAAGAGGATGACAATCAACAATGATATTACGATTTAGAGATCTCAAATCCACACAGAGACGAAGATTTCCATTTTGTTTTTAAGCAAGCGATGGGAGAAACCCATTCTGAAGAGTCTATGGGCATAATGATACCTTCTTCGGTAATTTTGTCAAGTAATATTCTCAAATCAGAACGAGCACTGATAAGAACAGGCCTGACCTTGTGTATAATGGGCGCAGAATTTTCTTTTAACCTTATCCGTGTTCAAAACCATTAACAGTTCCTATTTCATCCTTAAAAATTGCTGGAAATTTCTGTATCAAATTGGCCAAAACATAATTTGTGGAATCATCTGAAAAACATAACAAAGGCATTTCTCCTAATACAATGGTTGGTTTGTGGCCTGGTTTAAGATAAATGCCCAGTTTGGCCAAGTTCATCCAGCCAACTAAGGGCCATATTATCAAGAACGGGCGATAACATAAGGCCGCTTTGGCGGCAGGAAACTGCCGCTAAAGCGGCGATAAGGGGCTTGATAATATGCCCTATAGAATTCCAATAGAAGCCCAGGTTCTGGTGTGAAGGACATCAAACCTGGGCTTCTATTGGAATTCTATAGGGCATATTATTAAGCCCCTTATCGCCGTTCTGATAATATGGCCCTAGGTCTTTCCCATTAATGGTTACAAAAATCTTCGTACGTACTTTCCTGCCTAAATTGTCTAAGTTATCAAAGAAATATCCAAGAAGATCAATTTCTTTATCACCAAATGCTTTGGGACAAATGTCAGGAGCATTTAGTTCAAAATAGCAGACCACAATGAATAAAAAGTGGAATCAGCTAAAACAGTAATAGGTGCACCTGAATCTGCCATGACTTGCAGACACTTTTCTCCAATTAAAGCTTGACTAAAAGGACCCTCTATTGCCCCCAAAATCTTGTCCGTTTTCAATGGTGAGAACAACATTAGACAAATTGAATGCACAATCACGAACAGTAGTGTCAGCGGTGTCTTGACTACTTCCATGATGTAGATTAACAGCATGTATACTTGTTTTACGAACAGTGCTTTGTAATCTGCAAACAGTGTGAAAATGTCCACATTTTCTACATTTTTTGCCAATAGTAGGACATGTGGGATTGTTACCGATATGGGATTTAGAGCCACAGCGATAACATAGCAGTTGTTTCTTCCTGTCCTTGTTAAATTTAACAGTTGCAATGGTGTTATCGTCAGTTAGGAGTGCAACTGAAGAGTGTGTCTCATGAGAGGCTAGGGCTTGGGTAGAAAGAATGGAACGTTCAATACATTTAGCAATGTCAATCACTTCAGAAAGTGAAGGATTGAGACAGGTAAGTAACTTCTGCATTTTTTTGAGAAACAATTAAAAACAAATTGATCCCTTATATAGGTGTCAACTGAATTCTCAAATTTGCACGGAGCAGCTAGCACACGCAATGCAGCTATATACTCTTCAACAGTTTCATCACATGTTTGTTTACGCCTTTCAAAACTATGCCTCTCTAACAATACACTGGGTTCATCAGAATACTATTTTTAAGTCTTTCTTTGGCCTCCATGTATACATTCCAAACAGAATCACCTGCAGGGCGAGGTATGACAGGAAGATTGTCAAAAACATTCTGCCCTGCGATACCTAGGTGATTAAAAAGCAAGGCAAGTTTCCTGTTAGGAGAATAATCAAGACCGTCAATGGCAACTAGGTAACTCTCAAAGTTGCGTAGCCATTGTTTCTACTTAATTTCAGGTTTACCTGGTTTTTGCAAGAACGGAGGAGGATGTAATATATTCTGTGAGGAGGCCATACCTGAAAAAGAAGTGGTTGAAACAAAGAATATAGAAATGAAATGCAATAAATAAATAAATGTTTAATATAGACTCTCAGAGGTTTGGTTAATTAAATAACTTTGGAAGATGTTGATAGGAGAAATTGCTTAGAAGCAGCAATAAAGACTTGATTTGGATGGTAAGTTAATAAAAATTGCTGAGGATGCAGACACCCACACACTAAGGAGGTGAGATGTTGATTGTAGAAGCAGCAATAAAGACTTGACTTGGACGGTAAGTTAATAAAATATTTTGAGGTGTGCAAACACCCACACGCGAAGGAGGTGAGATGTTGATTTGGAGAAAAAAATGCACTGTGTGCAATGGTCGCTGGAAAAGTATGATGAAACCCAGGCAGGAAGAAAGGTCAGCTGACTAGTCTTTTAATGAGCAACCAGCAGGAAATTACGTAAGAAGACAGAAGGAGCCTAACTGAGCTGGAGCCAGAATGCTGATATGCAAACTGAGTGCTCCCACAGCTGAATAATCAAGCACCAGATGGGGTACAACAGACGCCTCTTGAAGCTGGACCAGCTGCATCCGTGTGGATGGGCGGCGGCTCAAGCATGAGCAGCAGGATAAAATTAGCAGCTCTGGAGAGGCGCGCGCAGAGGCAAAAGAACAGTTTTGCGATGCGCACTGCACGAGAACGACAGATGACCGAGATGCGTGCGCGCGAGGGCAAGGAGCAATCAGCCTTTAGGAGCGCGTTGGCACGCTACTAACAGCGAAGCAGGATTCTAGAGCTCCGTTTGAGCGTGCGAAGATAACGGTAAGAGTAGGTTACCGATAACATAAAAAGTTATAAAAATCACGCACCTTTGAGTTTTGAGGAGGTTAAATGGCTCATTTGAAGGTGAGAGGGCTCCTCTAAAATTCATGAATTGTATCCATTGTAAACGGAACGAAAAGAGCACAAATTAGCACGAAGGGAAAAGTTCCGCTCCACTGGTGGGTCCAAAGTTCAACGAAAACAGGAAGATGTTTGCCAACCCCACTCCTGGTACCAGATGTAGTATCGGGGTGGCAAACAAAGGAAGCAGGAGATGGAAGATTAGCTTCAAAATTAGATTATTTATAGAAACAGGTTCAAAGGATATGGACCTACAATAGCCAACACCAGTTGCTCAGGAGAAAGTCCAGAAGGTTCTGACCTTTCTCCTGGCAACCAGAGATAGGCTCCAGAATAGAATAATACATACAGCACAAGGCAACAATGAATAAGGAAGAAATACATCTAACTAAGAAATAAATAGATTTGAACAGAGAAGCAAAAGACATAGCACACTATATCCGTGCACGTCCTCTGGCTCACCTGAAGCGTTCCTCCTGCCCTCTCTTTTGAAGAGTCCGCTCATAGAGGTAGCATCGCGATGCACCAACCACATTACATCATCAGGGCTCTCCATTGCAGGGCAATAAAGAGACTTGCATAGCCGTCCAATCTATTTTATTTCTGATTCATAGTTCGTAAATGACACTCATTTCTAGGTTTGACTTACATTATGATTGTTTTTCAAAATATTACCAGCTCCCTGCTGTGGCTCCTCATGGTGTGGCTGTCCAGTGATGTTTGGTAAAACATGGACCAGTATGTCAATATCTGTGTGATGGATCCAATAAACACACCAGGTAGATAAATCAAATACTTATTTAGTTAAGTATGTATGATGCAAAGTGAAGAGCCCATCCCCAATCGCCCGCACAGTTCTTCTGTTCCAAGCAAACTGCCTAACGGACAACCGCCCTTCAAGGCTGGAACACAGAACATGGGAGCCCGATTGTAAAATGCACTTACAGGTTACATGACATAAAGAATACAGAACGAAGAATGCAGAATAAGGAATGACCTCACAGTGAGGCTATCACATCTCCCCTAATAATAACAAAACAATAAAACCAAAAAACATGAAAAAAAAAAAAACAATAGATACATATTTAAAGTAGTGGATTATAAGCCCACATACTTAGAAATTATACATGCACACAAAGTAGTATGGTACTAGCAACTGGCCCAGTGCACGTGCACCCGGCCCTTTTATTAGCAGGATCACCTGACGGGTGATGCCTCTGATGGATGATAGTTGTGGGGTGAGTGTGGAAGCCAGCCCTCGAGGAGTGGCTGGTGGAAAAATTAAATGTGCAAACACTAGAACGTGTCCTGCAGGACACTACATCCCTCCCAAACTCTATTGAAAAGAAACAAGTCGAACCTGTGGGAAAGAATAAAACACCAAAACAAAACACCACTGAGTATCTTCAGGTCGTCCACCAGACAGGATGAGTGGACAGCTGCAGCTGGGAACACCCGGCTTCACGGCACGCATCCGTAGTTTAACCAGGGGACTTTGGACACGAAACGTAGTATGGATGGAGTCTGGATCTCTGTCGATCACTTGTCCGTGGGGTTACAGTCCACCTTGGCACTGTTGAGACATCATTTAGGAAATTTAAGCAAATATGGAATTTGTAAAAGTTCAGTAGGACTATACACATTGTACGATACTCTCTCCCACACTATTCCTTCCAGAACTGGAACTGCTGTAATGTTCACCAGGGATGTTCACCCTTAGTTCACGGTGCGATGATGCATGTGGTTTCAGAACCAAGTTCACAAGTTGTCTTGCAGAGCGTTCTGGGAGATAGTGTCCATTCAGAAGTAAGAAAAAGACAGTTACCAAACCAATTCAGAGGACCAGGAAAAGTAATTCAATTGTAATCCAGAGATGTATCCAAAGAGCAACAAAGTATGTCTTTTTCAGCCAAAGATACAGAGCATACAGTCGTAGCTTGAAAGGGAGAGGTGGTGGTGGCATCTCAGGTTCACTTGAATCGGATGAGAAGTCGTTATAATGCACGAAGTAGCTAGACACCGCCCCATCTTTTTTTGGCAACTCAGCAGGTTTTGTAGAACTGGGAGATAACTAAATCTATGGCATGCTCATATAGACGTCGTCAATTTTCCGAATTGAAATTTCTGTACTTGTTGACTGTACAGTTGTAGTTGTTTCAACAGGAAGAAGTATCACTTCATTGCTGTTTACAGCTGCTCTTTAGATAGGGGAATCTTCTGTAGTTATTAAAGCTTCCATCTGAACGGTAAGCTAGAGTAGTGCAGCAGCTTCCCAGGAGCCTGCGTGGCCTACTGTTGAGAATCTGCCACATAGTGTGGTTTGATCAGATCAATGGAGACAAACCTTTTGTCTCTGCGACCGCCAGGGGGCAGAAGAAATACTAGTACCTTCGACAGCCAGGACAGGTACAGGGTCTCTGTAAGAAGACCCAAATTCTTTTTTGTCCACAATATTTTCTCTGACGAGGTCCCCGATCTTCCGGACCCAGGCAGTTCTTGCAAGTACAACCTTCACTTCTCCAGTGGCTGTGCGTTTTACTTGGACGTTGCTTTGAGCGCCCTGGAATTCATCGAGTTCCTGTAAAACAGTCAAACGTTCATTCATGTCAAATGGTGTTTCCGCCGCCACTGCGCTGACATTATCAAGGTCTGGTACCCACATTCTCACACCAAACAGGAGTTCATAAGGAGTACGACCCCCCAAGGATTTTCTTGGCCTATTATTGAGTGCCCTCTGGACCCCATATATGTGATTGACCCAACTGCCCCCGAGCCTAATACCCTTGCTGTTAAGGGCTGCTTTAAGTCACATTTTTCCTCTCAACTACCAAATTTCCCTCAGGATGGTAGGGGGAGGAGTACTGCAAGGCCATATCCAAACTTCTGATGGTTTCTTTGTAAGCCTGAGAGCTAAACACCGGGCCCTGGTCGGAATGTAGTGTGCCAATTGCATATGTCCTGATGAAGACTCGCAAGTCCTTTATAACAGTTGGAGCATCAGCTGAGCGCTGTGGCCAAATCCACAGGGATCTGGAGCATGAATCTGCTGCCACCAAGATGTACTTGTAAGCCCCATCTGAGTGTAAGGGGCCACAGTGATCCAAATAAACAACCACTAGAGGCTTTTCTGCGATCAATAGAGGTGTTTGAGGTGCTCGTTCTAAGGTTGGGCCTTTCATTTGTTGACAGATGTCACATTTGAGGACAAAGTCATTGGCCTGTTTTGGTAGACCTGGCCACCAATAGCGCTGCTTCAGTAACTAGACTGTAGCAGTAACCCCTGCGTGTGCTGAACCCACACCCTCATGTGCAGCTAGTATTAATTCCAATCTGCGAACAGTGTTTGGTATTACTCTATCCTCCACTCCTGGAATCTGAGCATAGGTAATGTTTTGTGCATCTAACTTGTAGGAGTACTTGAGTGGAAAACCTTTCGGCAGGTGGGTGTTGTTGCGGGCTGCATTGACAGCCACCATGATGTCTCTGTCTAATCTCGTACTTGAACAAGTGATTGCAGCAACTGCAGCAGTGCGGACTGTTGCCTTAGCTGCCTCATCGGCCATGGAATTCCCTTCAATGTGAACGCCAACATGGTGATGACTCAATGTGTGGATAACATGAGCCAGTGGCAAGCATTCTTTCAGCTTCACCACTTGTTCCCAAAGCATCTTGTGCTTGATTGTGCAACCCTTGGAATCTTGAAATCCATTCTGGCCCCAATAGTGAAGATATTCATTATAGGACTGGACACAGAAGTATGAATCAAACACTATGAGTGTGGGGAATTCAGGATCCGTACTTTGTAGTGCCAGTATCAGGGCTTTGAGCTCTGCCAGCTGCACTGTACAGTCCCCTAGGGATTGCGTGTGTGCTTTTTTAGGATGGAACTTTCTGTCATGTATGCGCTCCTTTACCATTGCGCATGACGCGGAATATTGGTGTTGTGTCCCTACGGCAGGTTGAGCAGATCCATCGGTATAAATTATGTATTCATATAGATCTAGAGGCAATATTTAATTTGGCAGAGGATATTCTTGTTCGTACTACAGGAATGCTTGTGTCTGTAATGTAGAATCAAATCTGTAATCTACATCTGTTGCAGTGAGAGAGTTAGCCCATTGAATCCATCGTGGATGTAATGCTTTGCCATTCGGAACGCTTGCTTTAGTAATGGCCTCTACGGTCGGTACTGGGGTGACAACAATTATGCGCTTCGCTGAGCCAGTGCTCTCACTACAGCAGTATGTACGGCTGTGAGAATTTTCTCAGTGGGTGCAAAATGCATTTCAGTGTTGGTGTACAAATGTGATTTGTATGCAATAGGTACTGTATCACCTTCATTGAAAGTGATATAGGTTTACCCAGTTGGTCCAGTGACTACGCGGATCACCTGGTTAGTTGTGTTTACACATGCGTGCAAATGTTTGGAAACTATCATATCAGCTTGTACGGAACGTAAAATGTATGTTCCTGTGTCCAATGGTTGATTGAAAAATTATGTCTGATTAAATCGTAGAACGGTTTTACTCGTTCTGCATAATCCAAAATGTATATTCTGCCAAGATATAAAATTCCTAAAAAGGACTGTAGCCTTTTCAGAGTCGTTGGAGGTTGGAGCAGTGCACATTTTTCTAAAAAATGTGCTGCCAGGCTTTTGCCTACACTTGACAACTCATATCCCAGAAACAGGACATTGAGATGGGCAATTTTTGGTTTTTTGAAATTAAATTTGTAACCCAGGTCAGTGAACCCAAGAATTATGTGGTTCACTCTAGCTAAGTATTCCATTAATTAATTGTTCATCAGATAAATATCATCCACATAGGATAATGCCTCCTCGTCAAACTTTTTAAGTAACTCTGATACCCTGGCTGAAAACAGCCCAGTCCTGTTCTTATACCCTTGAGGTAAACTGAAAAATTGACGCTGTGAACTTAGCGCTGAAAATGCGATCAAATATCTGCTTCCAGGCACTATAATCTGGCAGAAGAATCCATTTGAGATATCTAGTGTTGTTTTGTATTTCTTCCGCACATTATTCATTAGTGTGGCACTATGTGCATTTTGTACTTCAAATGTCCGTGTGGAAGTGTTCAAATGTATGTAGTCTAAGACTAGACGGTATGAATTGTCCGGTTTCATTACAGGAAACAAGGGATTATTCGTGGGCGAGGTGCAATTATTTATTACACCCTGGTATTCAAGTTGTTCTAGGATTTTCCTAACTTGTTTTTTAGCTTCATGCTTTATTGGGTATTGTCTCTGGGGTTGAGGAACTGATTTTAATGGGATTTCGTGATGAGGAGACTCATCATCCCATCCAACATGATTGCGGTAAAGTGCAGGAGCTAGCGCTAATGCCCACTCCTTGTAGTATGAATGTTTAACTGATTCTGGAACAAGGTCATAGAAAGCAGGTAAAATTACAGTTTCTCCTAGTGGGCATTCCATTATGAATTCAGATGGCCAATCCTTTTCAACCAGAAGAATATTGTAACCATAGGTTAGGTTCTCCCAAAAGAGAGCCTTGATGTTCCTGGGTATGTCACCCTCCATTTGGCGCGTTATTTCATATTAACGATGTGGGACACTTACACTTGTATCAGGTGTTTCCACTGTGATATGCTCATTCAGCGCTACTACCACCGAATAATCTATCAGGTTCCGGCGAGAAATTGTGACTTGTGCTGTGCTGTACAGCATCGTACCTGTCCATTCCCCATTCAGAAGCAGAGTCCTCAGTTGTCTGGGCATGTCTTATTGTGATCCCTGCTACTTTCTTCTTTTTGAATTTTGGTTTAGGAGTCTTTTGTTTGTCCTCTTTAAGGATGCAGTCTGAAGTGAGATTTGTTTCCCTTTTCAGCTTCATGCGCTCTTCAGATATGCGCTCTGACTGTCCACCTCTCTCCGAATGCGTATCAGATGAATCCTGAGAGGAACAAGAGGAACGTGTATCAGTATCCTGATACCGGTCAGGCTTTCTAATATTATCACGGTATCTCAAACTATATTTTTTCTCAGTGGTTTCCTGTTGAGGAGACCCACCCGTGATTGTGTTTTATTTTGTTTATTTATTTGTTTATTGTCCCATTTCTTCTTGGAAGAATCGGGTGCTTGCTTAGAGTTATCCTTTTCAGAATTACTCTTTATCTGTGGTTTCCCAGGTCTGGCTTCCAAATTATCTCGGCCTAGCGTAGCATAGGTTTCTTTGATAAGTTTAGGCAGTTCTCGCTCCTGCTGAGCAGGTGTGAACTCCCTCAGACGTTGATGTATAGCCAATGCTGCTGCTTCCCCCTTTATGTTACTTAACATAATTGTTGATACCGCGGCAAAATTGCCCATCAGTTTTATCCCCAAGTCCAGGGCAGGTCCTGCCCCGTACTCATTCTGTACTTGTTTCAGTGCCTCAGGTAAAACTGCTTTTGAAGGGGTACCATGAGTTTTGGTGTAAATTGCAGCGAGGGCTGTACCCCAAATGGCACAACCTTCCACCAGGGGAGCCATCCCCATCGGCAAGCAAATTGTTAATATTCTGTGTGTCCTGCCGTCCCGTATGGGGGAAAAATGCTTCAAGCTGGCTTGTTTTCTGTCCTATCCAGAACGGAATTTGCTCCAGACTGGTGGGAACCTTTCCCATAACGGCATTCAGTGTTTGAGGGCTGATACCCGTAGCAGCCAATTGAGGCTGTGCAGCCTGAGTCGTCAGCACAGGGTTAACTGTGAGTGTTCTCATAATGTACTGCATGAGGTTTCTGTACATTTTCACTAGATCTTTGTATAGTGTTGTTATTTTCGCTGCATCTAAATCATCAAGATCAGGATATGGTGTATAAGTAGCTAGCACCGGCAAGGTTGCTCCTTCTTTACTGAGCGGACCAAGTCTCACATTTTCTACAGTATGGGGGAGGGTGCTTTTAAACCAATGCATGTGTTCTTGGTAAGTTAACGGAATTTCTATGTCCACATATGGAAAGTATTCCTCTGGTGTTTCATCTTCAATGTAAGTGTGAAACAATTGTGTGCTTGCATCCACAGCCGGGAATACAACCCAAGAATAGAATACCTCTGTTCTGAATGCTTTGTGTGCCTCAACCATGAAGGTACGTCCCCACCCATTGTCGAGAGGCCATAATGTAATAATTTCATAGTAACTGAATGTCTGCAATTTTCTGTACTATTTAGTCTAACTGCTTATTCTTCAATGTCCTCACCTTGTTCGGTCATTGTTAAAGGAAAAAGGTAAATAATTAAATGAATCTATGGAGATAGGGTTAGCACAATGTGGGCAATTTTTTTATCGTACAAGCTTGAATAACTTACAGCCAATACATAGGGTATACCTACTCAGCTGAGGCAGATTTTCCTTCCCGCCATGGACATCTCCGGTTTGGAAGTGAGTAGGGGTCCCTGAGAAAAGCATAACTGAGCGACTCAGATAGACTGGTAAATAAGAAGCCAAACAACGTTGGCGGCGCCATGTCGTGTAGTTCTCACTAATCCGTAGGACCTGCGCGTTTGTTGGACAACATAAACTTTGGGTGTGGTGCCTAGACTGATTCCGGACACCCCCGCAGGATATGTTCTCCTAGAGACCAGCTAGCTCACAGTGCCACCATAAGCTCCCCTAACCTTACCAGGGAGCGAATAGCTTCTGGCAACCACTGAACATGACAATCCTGACCCCTCAGGGATCATGGAAACAGATCGGGACCTTGCGCTCAGTCACTAGTGCTTACTTGTGCTCAGTGAAATATACAGAATACACAGTGGGGCATTTTTAATATATTTATTGAACCAACATTATTCTTGTATAGAATACATGTGCTGGGATAATCAGTAGACAGAAGCAGATGAAAGTGATTACAAGCACCAAAAGCGTCGATAGTAGATACAGATCTACCATGGTGCTAAAACAGTGTATATATGCAGGCATATAAACCAGGAAGTAATCAGGCGTAGTCCTATGCAAACCCTACTCTAAGTGTACCTAGAGTGTGTGAAGGTGTGAAGCCAAGAATCCCCCCAAGGGATGATCCAACCCCATTACCTGACAGGAGAGAATGTAGGAACCCTTCTTGGTTATGAACTGGACACCCCCTCACGGAGATGTCAGACCTCTGCGTGGTGAAGGCATTCAGGGACCCTCTGTGTCAGCTAAAGTGCCTCCTCTACTAATCTTTAGGGATGCTTTTTATTTATAATAGAAAACAACCTTGCGATGTGTGTATAAATTAGCGTTGTTATGGATATGCAGAAAGCCCTGTTGCCCCGTGGATGAAGATAGAACGATATTTGTACATAGTGCATAGAAAGGCCTTGTACATGATGTTCAAGGCATCATGATAATGTGCGACTCTAGATGTGTTAACAAAGTAGTTTCGGAGAAACTAATCCAACATTGTCGTGCACGCAAATATGTGCAAAAGGTCACAGCAGAAATATTATTGTGAAAAATAGGACAATGTAAGAAATGAGCCGCTTCGGTACATGGCCCTAACTCGGGCACATAATACCGCCTGGTCTTACGGTGCTGCAGTGTATTTACATAGTTCAATTTGAGGGTGCATCAGAAGCAGTGGTGGAGTTCACTGCAGATGTCTCTTCAAAGGCGCTCAAGTTCCATGGTTATCAAACCTAAAAAGACTGAGGAGGACACTGATGAATGGGAGTCTTCCTTGAAGGCCATGATGCTTCCAAGTGCCCGCTGGTGGAGCAGCTTCAGACTTCCCTCACTTGCCAGGATTCCCCTCTCACTGGAATTTCCTTGAGTCCCTTGCCACTGGATTGCCACGGTACTGCGTGGGCTGTGTGGAGCCTCTCGTAGGCTGCACAAAGGGGTCACTGCGGAACTCCCAACAGGGCCAAGTCCAAGCCTCGTGCAACCCCAAGGGTGGATAGTCCAATGGTCGAGTATGCTCTCTTCGGCAGGTCTCAGGTTCACAGGGGCTCACCGAAGGTTTCTGGGTGGCCAGCCTCCCACGCCGCCAGTGATGCCTTGTTGGCCTCTAGTTTTTTTGCAGGCATACAGCTCCACTCTGGTGGTGTGATGCTCCTTAGATGACAAGTTTTTATTTTTTTACTAGACAACCTGTGCTGCGGGTGGTGACGTCTTGCTTGGAGTGATGATGCTTGTTGCTCTTCTTTCTTCCTCCTGCATACCTGTGGTTGTCAGGATCTTCCATGTGACGGGTCCCTCACCCTCTTTTTGGTCCTCTTCTTCTTTCATATTCTTCTTTGCGAGTTGTTACTGTGACCTCGTGCCACTCTCTTCTTTGCAAGTTGTTACTGTGGCCTTGTGCCACTCTCTTCTCCTCCTTTTTCACCTTCTTCATGACATAGCAATGTAACATCTTGGCACGCTTTTCACCTGGATTCTTTAATAACATGGCATCCTGCTCTTCTCCTTTTTGACCAGGCCTCTCGCGATGGGGCTCTCTTCACCGGGACTTCCCTGGTTGCATCCTGCCTGCAGGACTTGGCTCTTGTCCGGTCAGCAGGACATGCTTTTCCTACTTGTGGACTTCTCGCAGGCCTGATTCCTTGCTCAGGGATCTTCTCAGTGCTCCACTTCCTGGATGGAGGGTCATTTTTCTTCTGTCTTCTTCGCTCAAGACCGTAGTGCTTGTGACTCAAGCCTGCACTGTTGCGGCGCCTGCCTCCATTCAGGCATGCTTGGCAGGGTCGGTAATTTCATGTGACATGGTCAATGCCGGGCCAACAGTGGCCATTGTGTGCAGTGGATGGCTGTCTGGCATAGCCTCTTCCGTTCAGCATTGCTTCTTTTCAAGAGGTCTCTCTCTCCCCGTCTCCTGCCCGTGCTGTCAGGTTTCCAGGTGCGGCCCTCTCCGCACCTCTGACTTCACGCTCTTGGTCCTTTTACATGGGGGCCCTCTTCTGGCACTTGGCTTGCCTTTTCTGGCTTGTGTTGGTGCCCGTTTACTGGGGCGTGTGGTGTAATTTCCTCCCTTGCGGTGGTGTCAGACAGTCATTGGGGGCACGCATTCATCGTATGTTCTCCTTCTGCCTTTCATGGGCTTGCTGTCTTGAGGCTTTGCTGCGTGGGGCTTGGCAGCCTCCGGTTCCGTTGTCTTGGCTGTCACTTGACTCTTCACAGCTCTCTTTACTGGGGCAGTTTTGAGCTTCTTGTGGGGCTTGACTGTCTCTTGCTGGATATACGTTGCTAGTGTTCCTCTTGCACCACTCTGGTGCAGTTGTGCATTGTTTCTGTGCCCTTTTTATTGTGCGGTGGTAGTGTGGCTTAGCTTTTCAAAAACTTAGCCCTGTCAGCTGCCTCAGGCGTGTCACTGGGTGCTGCCAACATTTCCACTATGGGCCGCAGCAGCCTTCTGAATGCTGCGGGCCATTTCCCTGTAATGTGCTTACTTGGTTCGAGTGCAGTACCACACATGATTGCTAGGTGGCACTGCTTTCACTGCAGGAGGCCACGGCAGCAGCTTTCTTGTAGCTATGGGCCTCTTGTGCAGCTTTAGAATGTTCAGTGCAGGAGAGGGCCCAGTCTCACAGCAAGGAGAGTACTGCACTTACCAATCTCCAGGTATGGCTGCCTCGCTTGCACATCAGCCCTTAGTGTGCTTAACGGTTCTGGACTCAGCCGCTCAGTGGCACCGCAACAGCCCATTCTCCTCTGTGGCAGCCTCACTCACACTATGGGCTGCATGGGGGCTGGAGCTGCAGATGTGGCATCCTCCAGTGACTGGTCTCAGGACTTCACAGGCACGGGCGGCTTCAAGGCGGCAGTTGTGCCTCTTAGAGTGGGGTATGACTGCTGTGGGGGAGGTCCTTTATCCCGCAACCCATGTTTCAGGGGAGCAGTGTCGCCACAAACCGCCTTACTTACTGCTGGTGCCTCGCCTCACAGCACTTCCTTGGCGAGCAACTAGATGACAGGTGGCGTACAGCAGTCTCTTGTGTCTCTGTTCTAAGAGCTGCCCCACAGCCTCAGTTGGACTTATTTTGGGGTCACTCCTCCATCTTCTTTTCGCCAGGACTGTTATATTCCATATAGGTACCCTATATAGGCGCAGGTAACATTGCAACCTTTCACCTATATTCTTCCCTACATTACATACATAACAGTTCTTAGGCACTGACCTTTTACCCAGATATGATACTACATTCAGAACGCGGGTTTTTCCCTGGTTCGATTCTCATACATTATGCATGAGGCTTCTTGGAAGCACAGCAGGACTAACAGTAGGATTACCATCTCCTGTATAATATCTCTGTATAAAGTTCAGGCCCGGCATCATCCTTTAGGCCGACACAGTAACACAGCAAGGTAGGACCCCTGGGGAGACCTATGGGTATATATACATCATGTCTTGCTTAGGAAGATAGAGGAGACCGAGACTCCCCGGCTGACACACTGACCAGAGACGCTGAGGTTCCTGCATGCAGACGCTCCAGCTCGCAGTGGTCTAACATCCCTCGCGGGGTGTCCAACTCGAGACCAGGACGGGGTCCCATTTTGTCTCATTTCTCCGGTAATGGGGTTGACTAGATCCTAGAGGGATTCTTAGCATATCACCTACACAGATGCTAGGTAGAGTTAGGTACATCTAGTTAGGGAGACATCGTAGGAGTACGCACTTTTTATCATGTGTTTTATGTACTTGTATATATTCATGATCTCTGCAAGATGGTAGAACTATACCATCCCTTTACTTTCGTAGTACTGCTAATCATATATCTCTGCTACTGTCTAATGGTTGTTGCAGCCCATATATTCTACACTAGAATAACAACTGTTCAATAAATACTTATTGAAAACGCCCAGCCTGTTTATTCTGTGTATCTCTCTGAGACAAACTAAGTGAGCACGAGTGACTGAGCGAAAGGTAGCATATTGTTTCCACGAATCTGAGGGATCAGGGTTGTCATGTTCTGAGGTTGCCAGAATCTATTCTCTCCTTGGTAAGAGGAGATTATAGTGGCACTGTGAGCTAGCTAATACAGATAGGCTAACGTATCCGGTGGGGGTGCACAGAATCAGTCTGCCACATATCCCACATTTTATTATATCCAAAACGCGCAGATCCTGTATAGGTTATATAGGAACTACATGACAGGACAAAAGGTTAGTAGGCCTGGGGTAGCAGAAAGTCACGCCACGGGCAGTGGGCAGGCACAACGCAAGCTCAGACATGCAGGATCTGCAACTGCGCACTTCAAGCAGTGCAAGCAACTTATGCTGGTGGTGGCAATTCACCCACTTCACTGTGACGGTCGGCACCGTAGAGGCACCTTGAGCGCAGTGATTTCTGAGACGCTTCACCCCCTTTTCACAGCTCTGGGCCGCTGGCAACAGGTGCAGGACATGGCCTACACTTCCCCCCTGTCAATAACAGCAAAGTAGCTGCCAGCACACACGCAGGGATCGGCCTACTCATTGCCATTGTAAAGTAGTGGGCTATAGGCCTAGATAGTTATAAATGATGCACGCACACACCGTAGTATGGTACTAGCAACTGGCCCAGGGCATGAGCGCCGGCCCTTTTTTATTAGCAGGGTCACCTGACTGGTGACGCCTGTGATGGATTAGTGTGGGGTGAGAGCCCTCGAGAAGTGGCTGGTGGAAACATTAAATGTACAAACACTAGAACGTGTCCTGCAGGACACTATAACATGCATGTTAAAAATGTTTAAAAAAAAATGCCTAATATATCAAAATCTTTCAGGCAACTAGGTTTTTTCCAGTCTACCACTTCTGGTACTGTAATCACTTTCAGCAGTGCTGTAGTGTAGTTCCTATTTCCCTAATAGGCTCTGCACATTGGAATAATATAACCTATAGGTTTGACATAGGACTAAGGTCGGTATGTCCCTATCGATTATATTAAACTTAATTACCTGTGCCAGCTAGCTCAGAGGCCACTAGAAACTCCTTGAGAACAAGAAGGAGTAGTTTCTGGCAACCAAAAACATGACAACTTTGTTTCCCTTTAGAAGCGGAACATGTCTCAGAATCGTGGAAACAATAGATAACAGTTTCACTCATTCAATCGTGCATGCTTAGTTTCTGCAGAGTTACACAGAAAGGAAAGACGGGCGTTTCAATAAAAGGGTTTTATTGAACAGTCTTGTTTCTCGTGTAAGAGATATGTGCTGTTATGATCACAAGACAGTATGCAAGATAAATAATGTACAGCGTAAGCAGTAGAAATAAATAATACTGCGCTAGCATTATCTTTTAGCATATATTCATGTACATAAATAACATGAGCTAAAAATGCGAGTACTCATACGATGCGTCTCTAAGCTAGTTCTACCCAGTGTACCTAACCTAGACTAGGTGTAGGGAAGAGTAGAAGTAGGTGGAGTATTCTCTAGTATGGTAAACTAAGAGTGTGTTAAGTCTAGTATGCCAAGAGTCCCTCTAGGTTCTAGTCAGCTCCATACCTTGAGAATGAGAGAGGTGGGAATCTCCTGCCGGGTCTTGGAACTCTAACACCCCGCGAAGGGAGTCAGAACACTGGAAGCTGGATTCGTCTGCGTGCAGGAATGACAGCGTCTTCTCAGTGCGTCAGGCCGGGATGCGGGCTCCTCTGAAGCCGAGGTCTCCTCTAACTTGCTTGGGCAAGGGAAGGTATATTTATACCTGGTAGGTGTCGAGGAATGTTAGCATTGACGTGAAGTCGGACATAGGAAGACGTCAGGAATGAACCCTTAAGGTATAATGGTTCATACATAATAGATGAGTTCTTGGAGAAATCAATAGTCCTGTGCTAGGGAACTCCCGAAGCTTAAGGGTCTGGTTTCTAAGAACTCGTTGTGACGTTAGGGTGGATGGATGTCGGTGACCATGCCTGTATTTGGAGTGCACGGTTTATGCCTGAATAAGGACAGGGATTCTATGCCTATATAAGGGCAAGGCGTATTGTGCCTATATAAGGACATGATTCAGGAAAACCTATATACGGACCCCTAAAGCGGAATACAACACCCACTCCATCTTCTATTGAACGATAAGACTAAATGCTAAACATTTTGAAATGCTAGACATAAAATTGAGTACCACATATTGCTAAAAACATTTCTAAATCCATTTTTTTAAAAAGCTCAAAATTGTTGAAATGCAATAGGTACTGTACATTTTAAGCATTGTTTTCATTCTAAGCATATAACAGAAGTGGAATGCAACGTGAATGAAACAGTAATATATACATATGATGTAATGGTCGATAAGTTCTTACAATCAAAGCCATTGCATATCATGGAATTAAATGAAATGGTAGACAAGTAAGGTGACAATGTGTCCCGGGAAGTATTCAAAGAAGTCCGTTTTATAAGACTAGTTCTACTGTAAGCAGATTGTTACTTTGCCATGTCAAGTTCAAAAATTTAAAAAAGAAAAAAGTTCAATTCTGGGAAAAGTTCCAAGTTTGAAAAATATGAAGGCCAAATTTCATTGTTGCCCTGGTACACTGTGAGCCGAATCAAAGTCAGTGTAGGGGTCTGGCGTAAACATTAGATCATCTATGTCCTTAGCCAAAATATCATCCACCGTAGTCGGTGATATTTGGAACACCTCGTTCAGAAGGTTAATTGCACAGAGATGAGAAACATCGCCCTCAGCAGAAGATGCAATGTTTGTGTCTGTTGTTACCTGTGTGCCCGTTGATCCATCTCGTACCTCAGCAGCAGCTGGAAGCGTCTGTGAGATCTCAATGAATGCCGCCATCAGGATTGGAAGCCTCTGGGGACAACACACAGCATGGGCCGTTATCGGGTCCAGCAGAGTATCGATATCCGTTGGCATGACTGATGGGAGTGTTAGACAGATGTCTAGCACGCATTCTTCACCGCAAAACAGGCAGCGTAGAACAGGTAAGATGCAATCTTGCCAGATTGGTCTGAATGACAGGAACCACGTTGTATTAAGTTCCCGTAGACGAGGCATGCCCAAAAGCTGTACTATTCGCTCACAGCATTTCCGTTCAAGGAGGGCTCTCTCCACATCGCTCGGGAGTGATGTTGGCGAAGAGGCTTGCCATAGCGTAGTAGGAGGAATAGGAACAGGATTCCTGCAACAAGTGCTAGAATTAACGGTACACCACCAAACACCGAATGTGCGAAGTTTGGGATGATTCCGAGGACAGCCTGGAAAGGTGCTAATAGTCCGGAACAGATGGTCTTAAATACATGTACAATTCCGCTTGTATCTGACATGTTAAAGATACGTCCTATCATTTCTACGAAATGTATAGGGCAGTTTGTACGAATTAAATTCTGTATCTCAGCCGAAGTCCTTGCAACTTGTAGATCATAGGTTTCTTTGGCCGAGGTCAAAAGCACTGATTGTTGTATAAGCATGGCTTTCATTCTGCTTAAAGTATCAAATCGAATAAAAGAGACATTCAACGAAGGCCACAAAGGCGACTCCCTGACTGTGTCTATTGGGGCAAACAATACTTGCATACAGCAAGTGACCCTGGAGTTGACCGTTACTAGATATGGGATGCCTGGCAACATGCCACAGTAACTCTGATCATTCAACATGAGGTAACTCCCATTAGAAAGTTGTCCAAACGTTGGATTAATCACAGCAGTTGGTGTACCCTGCTGGTGGCAGGACAAGTTTGCCACAGAACCATTACAAGCCCTGTGTAAAGAAATGTCCTGACAAATCAGTGAACCGCTTAGTGCACTTTCACAGTGTGTACCGCTTAGAAACACTTCACGATCCCCACTCCAACATCTATAGGTGTAAGGTAAATTCCAGGATGTCTTAATGTATTCTTTACCCAACCTTTCATATTTTCCTGCTTGCATCTGTTTAAGGCAATACTGAAACTGGAAAGTAGTCACAGGTAGACTAATTTTGCCATGAATAAGCCATTCTGTAGCTGGTTTTTCTGCCACTGTGAATGGTAACTTTTCAAGTTTTTCAATGCTCAGTACTGTATACTTTGCTCCCCTTTGTGCCAGTTCGATCTGTTTATCAGTTAGATTGTATTCTGCAAACAGAGCCGTCGTGTTGATAAAACGCCAAGGCACATAGCCCGCACGCAAAGATTGCAGCGTCCAGCTTAATAACATAATAGAACGTAACTGCGTTTGGCCTTGTTGTAACATGGCTAAATCTTGTTCCAGTATGTCGATAACAGAGGATACAATACTGTCCAATGTATAAATTCTGGAGGACAAAGTTGTTAACCCATTGTTGACCACAGAGAGAGTTTTCTCTAAGTTAATACGATCAAGTTCACGTATTCGTTCTGCGGCCTCCATCTGTGACACCTTCCATGCTTCATTATAAGCAGCATAGATGCCGGCATATATGAAACGTTTTTGACGCGGTTTCTTGGTCCAAGCAAGAATTCCCTACGGTCTGCGTCTTCTTTAAGTAAAGATAAGTGTTGTTTCACATCCTTAAGTGTAGATTTTTGCAGCCAATCGAGGCATAATTTTCCTACACTGTATGTTGTTACTACCCCGGATGCTGTCTTTGGACGTATCGTGGGTCTGGCCTATGAATTGTAAACCCCTGTGTTTTATTCAGGAATCTCGCTTGACAGTTGTTTGTGTCTGTGGGCCAGATCAACCATTTTCTCCAATCAGGATTTGTTCTGTTGAGTTGTAGTATGGTGTCAACTGTAACCGCTGCCTGTGTATTGTTATCACTTGCAGGTGTTGGTACAGAAGGATTTTTCATGTCTTTGATCTTGGCAAACCCAAGGCAAGACGTTTGTTGAACCGTGTCATTCAAAAACATTATTTGTTGAGGGACGATACAGGCTCTAAATAAAGCTTCTATCCCCTGCACTTGCCAATCTTTAGTACCCCAGACAGATTTTGTGTCTAATGTGTCTTTCCATAAGTCGAAACCCTGTCTAGACAGTTGGGCAATAAATGTTGCAGAGTAAATCTGTTTTGTATTAGTTAACATAATTTTCAGCCCTGTTTTGTTTACATTTTTATAGTAAAATGTTTCTGGATCAGATATATTGTATCCTGAAAAATATGGAAACTTTTTAGCAAATGTTTTTGAACTACCTTTTGGTGGTGTAGGACAATGCTCCCATTGGTTAAACACAAACACATTTCTAGGTGTTGCAGATTTATGCAAAAAATGATGACCATAGTGGTTATAGCAATACAGCTGTTCATAGTCTGATGAACCCTCTAAATATTCATTATTAGAAAATGCAGCAGATTTTTCTAGGTCAAACATCATATTATTCACAGTTTCAAAGTCCCAATCATCAGAAAAGGTACTGGATGAAACAAAATCACTTAGTGAAATTTTAAATAAATGTGGAATGTTCAAATGTTCCGTCGGGCCAAAGATATCAAAATCTGTTTTGTCCCACACTATACCATCCTGTATAGGAACGGCTGTAATGTTCACTGCAGACAAGTCTCTTGTTTCACGATGGGATGATTTGTGAGGTTTCAAAAGTAAGTTCACTTCTTTTCTTTCAATGTCCAAATGGATGTATCTCCCATTTATAAGCACGCTCATCTTTGTCATAACCAAAGCTAGCCAAAGCAGGTAGAAAAATATTCCAGAAATAACCCAAAGTTCAATCCATGGTGAAACTAGATAAGTCTTTTTCCAAAAATGCAAAAAGTCTTTTACTTGCTGTTGAAAAGTTTCTGATGCTGGCGACGTCTCGGGCTCACTCGGATCCTCAGAAAACGTATCAAAGTTAATGAAGTAGCCAGAAGCAGTTCTGTCAATTGTTGGAATTGCATCAGGATTTGTAGAAATCGCTGGTACCAGTTGATCACTTGTTACATTGGTGTAGACAGGTGTATTTGGACGAACTGTTACTTGTGTTTCAAGAGGGATGAGTTCCATAGCATTGTTGCTCAGTCCTTCATCTGTTACTGCTGAAGTCTCGATGGTTATCAGTCTTTCAGTCTGAACCTCTTGGATAGTAGCGAGAGGAGTGTGTCTGCTACTAGGTTGGAGTCCACGATGCCTACTATTTAGCATTGGCCACATACTGTGGTTTGATAAGGTCGATGGACACAAATCTTTTCTCCTTTCTTCCAGCAAGGGGCGGCAGAAGTACTGTTCTTGTTCCGTGTACGGCTAGGACAGGTACTGGTTGTCTGTATGAAGGTCCAAATTCCTTCTTGTCCGCAATCTTTACTCTGACCAGATCCCCAACTTTTGGAATCCAAACAGGCCTTGCTGGGACCGCCGGTTTTTCCCCAGTGGTGGTTGGATGCAGGAACACGTTGCTTTGTTTCGTTCTTAATTTGTTTAAGTCCTGTAAAACAGCCAAACGATCTTTGATATCAAAGGGTTTATTTTCCACCACTGTGCCACTGCATTCCAGATCAGGCACCCACATTCTTGTCCTGAATAGGACCTCATATGGAGTGACCCCCTAGAGAACTTCTTGGCAAGTTGTTTAATGAGCGTTGGACCCCATAAAGATGTTTGACCCACCCATCACCCGAACCTAATACCCTAGCTGTTATAGACTGCTTTATGTCCCGGTTTTTCCTTTCCACAACAGAATTTCCCTCAGGATGAAACGGAGAGGAGTACCGCAATGCAACACCCAGACTGGCCATGGCGTCTTTGTAAGCCCGAGAGCTAAACGCAGGGCCCTGGTCAGAATGTAGCGTGCCTATTGCGTATGTGTCGATAAAGACTCGCAAATCTTTTATAACAGTTCGAGCGTCACCCGAGCGCTGAGGCCATATCCATAGGAACCTAGAGCAAGAATCCACTGCGACCATGATATATTTATAGTTACCGTCCCTTTGCAAGGGACCGCAGTGGTCCAGGTAAACACAAGCTAATGGTTTGTCTGAAATTAACAGGGGTGTCTGCGCAGGACGTTTCACTGTGGAGACTTTCATCTGTTGGCAAATTTCACATTCCAGAACATAGTTCTTGGTCTGTTTCCTAATGCCAGGCCACCAATATCTTTGTGTTAGTAAAGATACAGTTGCAGAAATGCCTGCATGGGCCGTGTGCTGCTAGGATTAGTCCTAATGTGCGTTCCTTGTTTGGAATTACCCTATCCCCCACTCCAGGGATTCGAACAAAAGGAACGTTGTTTGCATCAATTACATAAGAGTACTTGAGTGGAAACTTTTTTGGTAACGCTGCACCACTGCCTTTGCTCGTAGCATTGACAGCCAACATTATCTCACTGTCTATTTTCGTTTTTGAACGAGTGATCGCAGCTACAGAAGCCGTTTGAACAGCCCCCTTTGCGGCTTCGTCAGCCAATGAATTCCCTGCAACGTGAACGCCATCACGTTGATGACTCAGTGTGTGTATCACGTGAGTCTTTGGTAGTTCGCTTTTTAACTGAACTACTTGTTCCCAAAGCGTTTTATGCTTTATTGTGCCACCTTTTGCATCTTTGAACCCGTTTTCAAGCCAAGTTTGTATATATTCATTATACGACTGCACACAGTAGAAAGAATTGCACACTATCAGTGTGGGGAATTCTCGATCTGTACTTTCAAGTGCCAGTTTGAGTGCTTGTAGTTCAGCTCGCTGAGCTGTGCAATCTCCTGGAAATTGGGTTTTTGTGCCCATAGGTCTGAATTTGCCATCGCGCATGCGACCTTTATCGATTGCGCACGCTGCACTGTAAGCTTGCTTACTCCCTGTTGCGGGTTGTGCGGATCCGTCAGTGTAAATTATGAATTCGTACTGATCGAGAGGCAGAATCTCAGTGGGCAGAGGACATTCATGTTCATATTGCAGGAATGCTTGTGTTTTTAAATCGGGATCAAAAACATATTCAACATCTGTTGCAGCAAGAGAATTAACCCATTGTATCCATCTCGGATGTAATGCTTTAGCATTTGGAATGCGCGCTTTAGTTACCGCCTCTAAGGCCGGAACTGGGGTTACGACAATAATGGGTTTCCCTTGGGCTAGAGCTCTTTCTTTTGCTACAGCGGTTTGAACTGCTGTCAGTATCTTTTCTGTTGAAGTGAAGCGCATTTCTGCTTGTGTATACAAATGTGATTTGTATGCAATTGGTACTTTCTCACCCTCATTAAATGTTAAGTAGGTGAATCCGCATTGACCCGAAATTATTCGGATCACTAAATTGCGTTGGCTTACGCATGTTTGTAAGTGATTTGTTGCTAACATGTTAGCTTGGAGTGAACGCAAGATTTCTGTGTGTTCTTGTGTCCAATTTTTGATTGAAAAATCAGGTTTGATTAATGCGTAGAGAGGTTTAACCCTTTCTGCGTAATTTAGAATGTAAGTTCTTCCAAAATTGAGGAAACCCAGTATGGATTGTAAATTTTTCAGCGTTTTTGGAGGTTGGAGCAGCGCACACCTTTCTAAAAAGTTGGCTGCCAAGCTCTTGCCTTCACTTGAAAGCTCATATCCTAGAAACAGGACATTGAGATGGGCAATTCTGGATTTTTTAAAGTTGAATTTGTAGCCCTCAGAGGCGAAGCCCAGTATAATGGTGCTCACCCTGTTCAAGTGTTTGTCCAGGTCATCGTCTGTCAGATAGATATCATCGACATAGGACAATGCCTCATTGTCATAAATGTGTAGTAACTCCATTACCCTCGCTGAGAATAACCCCGGGCTGTTCTTGAACCCTTGTGGGAGTCGACAAAATTGACGCTGGGTCCCCATTATTGAGAAAGCTGTTAAATACCTGCTTTCAGGTGCTATGTTTTGACAAAAGAAACCATTTGAGATATCTAATGTGGTTTTATATTTTTACGCACAATGTTATTCATTAATGCTGTACTATGTGCATTTTTGTACTGCAAATGTTTTAGAACAAGTGTTTAAGTGTCTGTAATCCAAAACTAGACGATAGGTATTGTCTGGTTTGGAGACAGGAAACAAAGGATTGTTCATTGAGGAGGTACATGTTTCAATCACCCCCTGGTATTCAAGTTGATCTAAGATCTCCCTGACCTGTTTTTTAGCTTCTTGCTTTATTGGATACTGCCTTTGTGCAGTAGGTTCATTTTTTAGATGTATTTTATGGTGAGGTAAGTCCTCATCCCATCCTACATGATTTTTGTATAATGCTGGGGCCTGGGCAACTGCCCATTTCCTGGCATAAGTATATTTTAGATGTATTGGAATATGGTTAGAGAAGGCAGGCATAATAATGTCTTCGCCATGTGGGCACTCCCTGACAAATTGTGGTGGCCAGTCTTTTTCTGCTAGA
This sequence comes from Calotriton arnoldi, assembly GCA_963921515.1. Lineage (NCBI taxonomy): Eukaryota > Metazoa > Chordata > Amphibia > Caudata > Salamandridae > Calotriton > Calotriton arnoldi. The sequence goes on from CAWUFW010012152.1 coordinate 467,009, forward strand.
AGTATATCATAACCCCTTGAAAGTTTTTCTCAAAAGAGTGCTTTCACCTGTCTAGGTATGTCTCCCTCCATCCGGAGTGTTATTTCATATAACTTTTGTGGCGTACTAACCCTGGTGTCTACAGTCTCAACTGTAATGTACTCATTCAAGTCCACTCTCTCCAGAAGTTCCTTCAGGTTCTGGCGAGCTATTGTGACTTCTGCAGCACTGTCCAGCATTGTCTGAGCCTATTCTCCGTTCTTGAGTTGTGTTCTCAGTATCCTCGGCATGTCTGATCTTCAGACCTGCTACCTTCTTCTTTGAGAATTGAGGTTTTGATTTGTTTTTCGGAACGTGTTTGTCGTCTTTCGATTTCACGCGTTCTTCTCTATGTTCTGACCGTCCTCTTCTTTCCGATGTCTGTGACGAGATCTGAAAGGTACGAGAGGAACGTGTATCAGTATCTTGATACCTGTCAGGCATTTTCAAATTATTCCTATTCCTGAGGTTATACCTCCTTTCAGAGGGCTCCTTTTGAGGAGACCTACCTCGGGATTGAGAACGTTTCTCTGAATTATTTTTATTAGTTTCCCACTTCTTTTTAGAAGATGTAGGAGTTTGTTTAACAGAGTCCTTCTCAGGACATTCAGATAGTTTTGGCTTCAATGGTCTTCCACCCAAACTATCTCTGCCTAATTCTGCATATGATTGTTCTATTATTCTGGGTAGCTCAGTTTGATGTTCTGTAACATCGAATTCCCTTAATCGTTGGCGGATCGCCACTGCTGCTGCCTCCCCTTTAATATTAGATAATATTATTGTTGAGACCTGGTCGAAATTTTTCAGTAATTTCATACCTAAATTTAGAGCAGGCTCTGCCCCGTATTCGTTTTGAATTTGTTTCAGGACATCAGGTATTACCGCAATTGACGGAACACCATGTGTTTTAGTATAGATGGCAGCAAAGACTGAGCCCCAAGTGGTGCAGCCTTCCAGTTGTGGTGTGATCCCCATCGGTAAACAGATTGTTAGGATTCTGTGTTTCTCATACGGGCTAGTATTAGGAAATACTGCTTCGATTTGAGTAATTTTTTGAGCTATCCAAAACGGAATTTGCTCACGTTTTGTGGGCATTTTCCCATGACTGCGTATAGAGTCTGTGGTGTAATTTTTTGTGTATTCCCCTGTTGAGGAGTTTGATTTGGAAGTGTCAATGGTGGTTGGACTGTAAAAGTCCGCATGACATATTGGACTAGTTGTCTGTAGATTTTTATTAACTCTGTAAGTTGAGTAAGTAATTCCTCATCTGACATTATTTCGATGTCAGGATGAGGTGTGTAGCCGGCTAGGATCGGCCATGTTGCTCCTGGTCTACCTAGTGGACCAAGCCTGGTAATGTTTTTGTGATGTTTTAGGGCGCCTTTAAACCAGAGCTGATGCTCCTGGTATGTTAGTGGAATTTCAATATCCTCGAAAGGAATATATTCCTCTGGTGGATCATCTTCTTTGTAGAAGTGAAACAGTTTTGTTACTGAATTTGATTCAGGAAATATGACCCATGAATAGAATACCTCTGTCTGAAAGGATTCGTGTGCCTCTATCACGAAAACTGCTCTACCGCCTCTCGGAGGTAGGCCGTGTTTTATAAGTTTTAGAGTGATGGCTCTTCTTAAGTTTGGATGGATGTCTATGACACCCTCCTCGGTTTCATTTAAACCTGTAAAGTTAAAAGCTGGTACGACTGGGTCAGCCGCAGCTCCACCGTTTCCGGTGTTATTGTCCCCGTTTATGGACATTTTGTTTTTTGAAAAATGTAGAACAAGTTTCAAGGAAACAAAAAAAGATAAGGTGCACAATATTTTGGAACACTGTATCCTTCAACGTTGAATCAAACCAAACAACTAATATATAGGGTGCTTCCCTATTTAGTTATGGTGATTATTTAGCCCTACCTACTCCAGACGTCTTATGGAGTATGTGAGTAGGGGTCTCTGAGAAAAGCACGAATGAGTTACTCAGTATCTAGCGTTAAATTACTGCCTTACCAAACCGTTGGGCACCATGTAGTGTAGTTCCTATTTCCCTAATAGGCTCTGCGCATTGGAATAATATAACCTATAGGTTTGACTTAGGACTAAGGTCGGTATGTCCCTATCGATTATATTAAACTTAATTACCTGTGCCAGCTAGCTCAGAGGCCACTAGAAACTCCTTGAGAACAAGAAGGGAGTAGTTTCTGGCAACCAAAAAACATGACAACTTTGTTTCCCTTTAGAGACGGAACATGTCTCAGAATCGTGGAAACAAAAGATAACAGTTTCACTCATTCAATCGTGCATGCTTAGTTTCTGCAGAGTTACACAGAAAGGAAAGACGGGCGTTTCAATAAAAGGGTTTTATTGAACAGTCTTGTTTCTCGTGTAAGAGATATGTGCTGTTATGATCACAAGACAGTATGCAAGATAAATAATGTACAGCGTAAGCAGTAGAAATTAATAATACTGCGCTAGCATTATCTTTTAGCATATATTCACGTACATAAATAACATGAGCTAAAAATGCGAGTACTCATACGATGCGTCTCTAAGCTAGTTCTACCCCAGTGTACCTAACCTAGACTAGGTGTAGGGAAGAGTAGAAGTAGGTGGAGTATTCTCTAGTATGGTAAACTAAGAGTGTGTTAAGTCTAGTATGCCAAGAGTCCCTCTAGGTTCTAGTCAGCTCCATACCTTGAGAATGAGAGAGTGGGAATCTCCTGCCGGGTCTTGGAACTCTAACACCCCGCGAAGGGAGTCAGAACACTGGAAGCTGGATTCGTCTGCGTGCAGGAATGACAGCGTCTTCTCAGTGCGTCAGGCCGGGATACGGGCTCCTCTGAAGTCGAGGTCTCCTCTAACTTGCTTGGGCAAGGGAAGGTATATTTATACCTGGTAGGTGTCGAGGAATGTTAGCATTGACGTGAAGTCGGACATAGGAAGACGTCAGGAATGAACCCTTAAGGTATAATGGTTCATACATAATAGATGAGTTCTTGGAGAAATCAATAGTCCTGTGCTAGGGAACTCCCGAAGCTTAAGGGTCTGGTTTCTAAGAACTCGTTGTGACGTTAGGGTGGACGGATGTCGATGACCATGCCTGTATTTGGAGTGCACGGTTAATGCCTGAATAAGGACAGGGATTCTATGCCTATATAAGGGCAAGGCGTATTGTGCCTATATAAGGACATGATTCAGGAAAACCTATATACGGACCCCTAAAGCGGAATACAACAGTGCACTCACTGCTGCCACAATCAACCATAGTTTCTAGTACAGGATCCGACCTGGAAACATTAGAACCCTGCAGTAACCTACTATTGGTGATACTTCGTCCTGACGTGTCACAACGGTTATCAACCACAGTACAAGACAGAATGTGACCTACAGGAAAATTTCCACCCAAAACTATCTGTGCTGGGGGTAGCAACAAGTTAAAATGAGGTTGCAATTTACTCTTTACAACAGAGATTTGAAATTCATTCAGAGTTACAAGATTTCTTTTTGCCCACCAATGCCTGTCTTCCAATTGAACAGAAGAGCATGCAACCTTAGAAACTGTGAAGGGCCCAAGAAATTGTAATTCAATCTTAGATTTTCTTGGTCTTGTATCTTTTAACATGACCCAAGCCCCAACGTTGATTTCTTTACAAAACACACGTTTGTTGGAATCACGATACATCTTCATCCTTTCCTGAGCAGCTTTTACCCTAGATCTAACACGATCCAGATCCAAATGTTCCTGAACATATGTGCCAGATTTGTTTCCAAACCATGTTGGAAACAAACCAGTGCTAGGTTGCCTGCCATGCAAAATGAGGAAACACCAGTAGTATTATGAGGGGTAATATGATATGCCCATACTTTCCTTTGGACAAAATCCTTCACAGACTCACCACAAGAAAGAGCAGTTTGGTTACCCTCTTTAAGTGGGCGGTTGGCCCTGTCAGCAGCACCATTAGCTTGTGGCGTGTACAATGCAATATTGTGAATTTGACGCCCCTCTTTTTAAAAATAACTCCATCCATTCAGAAATTAACTGGACACCGTTGTCAGTAACCAGTTCCTCAGGATAGCCTTCCAAAGTAAAAAACTTTTCCAGAAAATTGAATAGCAACACTAAGTTCTGCTACAAAATCATATTAAATCCTCTTAGAGTAGTCTGTGAGCACTATTAAGAATTTAGACCCATCTGGCAAAACCGACATGGGTCCAAATCTAGAACAACTTTATACCCTGGGGCCTGAGGCAAAGCAGTGGAAATGAGCAGAGTTTCCCTCACTTTCCAATGCTTGTTGGAAATGACACATTCTTGACACACATCCACAAATTAGTCCACATCTCTGTCCATGTATGGCCACCAAAAACAAGATCTTAAGGATTGCTTCGTGGCAATATATCCTAAATGTCCTCTATGTGCTAGATCTATAACCTTTGCCCTTAAAGTTATGTGTACTATAAATTTCCCAGCACGTAGTAATATACTTGACTCCACAGTAATCAGAGAGTTGACTAAAACAATACAAATCACCCTTTAGATGTTTAATACTTGGCCATCCTTGTTGCACAACTTGCTTTACTTAATACCTCATCCTCCTGACATGCCTTATTCCATTCTAACTCTGAAATGACACCCTGACAGCTATCTATGACATCCAGAGTAGCAACCACACATTCATTCCCTATTAGCTCATCAATGAGGGATCCACTGTACTCTGAAAAGGAAAACAGGATAAAAAGTCTGCTCTAGTATTGGTGCTACCAGGAATATATCTAACAAGAAAGTTGTACTCCTGTAATTTTGACAATATTCTGATAAGTTATGATGATGCTGAGGATGTGCCTTTGTCTCCTAAAAGATAAACAAGGGGTTTGTGATCGGTGCATAGAGCAAATTGAGTACCCCACATGTAAGTTCTAAACTTTTCAATTGCCCAAACACATGCAAGTGCCTCCCTTTCAATGGTACTGTACTGTCTCTCCACATCAGAAAACACCCTGGAGGCAAAGGCAATAGTGGCCTCCATACCATTCACATGTTGACACAAAATGGTGCCAAGAACCACTGCACTAGAATCCACTGTTATAATGCATTGTTGACCACTAATGTATAATTTACAAGCTGGAACTTTAGTTAATAAATCCTTAATCTCCCCAAAAACTTTCTGTTCATCCAGAACCCACACACATTTTTCTTTCTTTCTAAGCATCCTTTCAGTGGTTCCATAAGGGTGGCGTATCCACAAACAAATAATAATCACTTAACCTTAAAAAGGATTTCAATTCCTCTTTAATGCTAGGAGGAGAAACCTCCCTTAGTGCTTTAAGCAAGTCTTCTTTGAGTTTAACACCATCAGCGGTTATGCAGTGTCCCAAGTACTCAAGACTGCTGGTGATAAATATGCAGTTGTCCTTTGACACTGTCATACTATGTTTGCAGAATATTTCTAGCACTGTATTTAAAATGCGATAATGTTCACAGTTTTTGTAAATATAAGAATATCATCTTGAAAGGCTAACACACCAGGTACATCCTTGTAGAGCGTAGACATAAGTTTTTGAAATACACTAGCCACACTAGCCAAGCCAAATGACAAACGCAAGTATTTGTAGGCCCGAAATGGTGTAATAAATTAGGTGAGTGCTTGTGACTCTTCTTTAAGTGGTACCAGGTGGTAGGTTGCCCTGAGATGTTACTAAAGATTTTAACCCCCTTTAAGATTGGTAGCAGTTAATCTATTTTTGGTAAAGGGTAGCAATCAAGTATGAAGTTTACTGACTGAACTATGAAGTTCTTATTTAGAGAACGTAGATCAGCACATAGCTGAATCTCGCCATTTTATTTTAGCAATAACAACTGCACTGATCCACTCCGCTGCATTGACCGATTCAATAATTTTCTCCTTACACAACTGATCAAGATGTTTACTCAGATCCCCCCTAAAAGATAAAGGAACATCTCTCACTTTGTGTTTCACCAGTAAAGCATCAGGTTTCGAAATAATCTCACGCTCAAACCCTTGAACAGTGCCTAAGTCATCTGAAAACACAGTTGGATATTTAGAAATAATATGTTCAATATTATTATCATTGGTTTCAAAAGAGAGGACTGGAATGTTTGTGCCCGGCCTTGAAACAATGCCAAGTTTCCCTTGATCAATCCAGCCTATGATCCCCCTTCCATTCACAGCCACATACATTTTTGTAAATATCTCCTTGCTGGAGACATTTAATATTTCTTCGAAAAACCCTATTATCTCTATTTCAGACTCACCATAAGCAATGTCTTTTTTGTCAGCTTTTTTAAGCAAGGTATTGCACCAATGCAACTTGAAAGAATATCTGATAACATAGTGACAGGCGAACCGGAGTCCACCACGACTCTGATATTGACCTTACCTATTTTAACACCACAATATGGCCCATTCCTCTTGGCTACTAAAGCCACTTCTTATATACAAGATGCATCATTGGTTAACTGTTCATTACTTTCCTGTTGTTCGGTGCCCACAGATACAATTGTCAAAGAATTCTCCTCAACATGGTCATTCTGTTGTTCTTTATCAGGAAGGCAGCTCACTTTAACAGTTGCACTATTTTTGCACACTTTCACAAAATTACCTATTTTTTTACATTTAGTTCACCTTTTACCTTGAACTGGACAACCAGGACTGTTTGCCAAATGACTAACTGAGCCACATCTATAACACACAGTGGATTTTAAAACTTTGGGTTTGTGCTTGTCCTGTAATCATTTAATCGCATTTACACTCATACTTTCCTCACCACCAGAAGAGCGTGACAACACTTTTACTGATACCAGAGAGTGTTCTATGCCTTTGACAATCTTAACCGTTTGATCAAGAGTAGGATTATTGACACATAAAAGGTGTTCCTGAACTCTATTATAATTACAGTTTAAAACAATTAGGTGTCCAAGATATTGATCTTTGGCATTCTCAAATTTGCAACTGCTAGCCAAGAGACTAAGAGCAGCCACATACTGGTGAATGTTTTCGCTGGCTGCTTGCTTCCATGACTAAATTTACATCTCTCTAATACAATTCTAACCTCATCTGAGAAGGCGGATGGCCACGTCCCCCGCAGGGGGACACTAGAGGGGACAGCCCCTTAGCATTTCCCCACTGCCCTGTAGGGGCTAATATTTTTTCCATGGGCACCTGGCCGGAAGGGGACAATGGCACAGGCAGATCTCGCCTCCCCAGGGACTACGCACTTCCGGGAGGCTGAGGGCTATTTAGGTGGGCTGCTCACCTGGGCAATCCCTCTTTTTTCCAGACAGCAGCAGAAGAATTTCGGTCACGCCGCCTCGGGTCATGTCCAAAGTCGCGTCAGCGTTGTTGCGGTGAGTCCCCCCCCCGCACCTCTGGGACGCCGTTGTCCCTGTGTACCCCCCTCCCCCTACTCCGGTGGCTGGAGTGGAGTTGCCCGTGCCCAATGCCACCCGCCGATACACATTGCCTGCCAGCAGCTCTCGACCGTGGTCTGCTGCTGGTGGTTCGATGGGGTGCAGCGCAAGGCATGGGGGAGAGGTTTGGCCGTCTCGGGCAGTGGTTGACTCTTCTTCCCTCCGCGGCGGGTTGGGATTTGTGAGCGATGGGGAGCAGTTGGGCTTGCGGGGCTGCGGGCTTTCCTCGGCTTGTCTTGGTGGGGGCGGCGCGTCTGGTGGCCGCTGCGGCCCCTGGGCCTCGTGGCTTGCGCCGAGGGGGGCACGTGCGCACCTCTGCTGCCCTGCAGTGCCGTGCAGAGGAGAGGCGGCTTTGGGCAAAAGGCGCACACTTGCAAGTTGGACTTAAAAGTAAGTGCACAGGCAGCATCTGAAAATAAGCGACGTGAGCATCCCTATACTCGCTGCCGTTGAGAGCAGGGTATACAACGATAAGGCAAGCCTAAGCAGCAGGCATATGTTTCCGAACGGGATAGTGGAAATGGTGGTAACAAGCAAAGCCATAAAGTGTTCTCACAATGCAATGTCTGCTACATCGCAATAGTAAGGGCGCCTGACTGTCCGATACACAACACTCCAGGCCTACGTGCGTTGTTGTGCTGATCGGGGCATGGCTGGGGGCAGGTTCCTGTCTGGTGAGCAGGGGTCTGGACTGCGCTTTGAGTCACCTTTCCCCCTTGTGGCTCCTGATCGGGCACTTTCCCCAGTCCCTCAGCATCCCGGGGGCTGCCTGAGTGCTGGTAAATCTGTGGGCAGACCACGCTCCCCTGGCTGCGAAGGCTCCAGTTTGGGGCCGAGGGCGTTGAGTGGACCTTTGGGCTGCGGCAGTGCTGGGAACGTTTGGAGCTATGGGAGGCAGGATGGGCCTGGGCGCAGCCGCTCTGCCAGTGTGGGGTACTTAGGTGCTGCTGCGGGTCCGATGTTTTGAATAAATAAATAAACATAGAAAAAGAATACATGTCTGCCCTTAAGAGTCTCCTCTTATTCAAGGGTTCAGCATGGCGGCAAGTTGTCAGTAGGCATCGATCAGGGTACGTGCTAGGGACTTCATTCCAATTTAGCACGCCCAGCGAAGGAAAAATAAGCTTAAAACCGAAAGGCAAGAGCCTAGGTTCTAGGGCAGAGGCTTGCTAGGTAGAAATGTGGCTTATCAGCGAGCAAGAGCAGCCGAATATGGCACTGGGGAACAATGTGGCTGCCCGCGATCCACGCAGGGGACCCCCATAAGAGGGCAGCCGCCTTAGTGCCACATGAGGGCACACAGTGACAGCATAGTGCTGAGGGGCCCCCTCTGGGTCCGCGCGCCCCGTGTCATTTCCGGGCACTGGTGGGCGGTAAGATAGGTATAAGTACCTCTCCCGCCCACCTGGCGCTCTCTTTGTGCCTTTCCATCACGCTGTTTTTGTTCCCCGCTGGACACGATGTCCAGCTGCATCGCGTTCTTGGGTGCAGAGGTACTCCAGATGTCGAGCAGAGCAGAGGAACGTCGGGTCCAATTTTGCTCGGGTGAGGTAGCCGGGATGCCGTTCTTGGTGTCCACGTATTTTAATTGAGTGATTTCGATTTGCGGAGGTTGACGGCGCTCACCCTGGGCCTAGGGGGCGTTATGTCTTGCACCTGGTGGTACCCTGCTGGCCTGAATGTTCATGCCCCTCGTGCTTTTGCTTCGGATCAGCATGTTCCCTTCATGGGTGGAGGCAGACACGGGGAGCCGTAGGGTACTTTGGAGCTTTCGCAAACAGCTGGGAGCTGGGGGAGACAGTGAACATTTGTTGGGTGGCGTGCAGCTCAGTCTGGGGGCCCAGGCGGCGAAGGAGCGGGCAGGAGTACTCTCGTCTCCGACCCCTGCAAGAGGTTTAGCAGGGTAAGTCTTGTGGTTTCCTTTGTTCTCCAGGGTAGCTTTCATTACGTTTTTCCAAGGATATGTCGGATGTCTTGTACAATTGTGCAGCTCCCAGGCCGGCTACACTCTCCATGCTCATTGAAGGGAAGAAAAATAGTTCCCACGAACCCCTCGTGAACAGTGAAGGGGTCAACGTGTCATGACTGAGGGCGTTGGTTGGGTGACTTAGTAATTCCACCGGGCGTCGACAGGGCACGTGGGTCTGCGGGAGGTCACACTGTGTTTGTTGAATTCGTGTTGTTGACCGATTCGGGCGATAGGTCTGCAGAGGCCTGTCGCACACCTCTCCCCAGAAGGGAATAATGTTGATTTGTTTTCCTCCCATAGGACCCGGGCAGTGCCAATATGGCCGATGGCTACTGCCTCCGGGCACCGTGGGGATGCGCCTCGCCATGAGCTACGGTGGAGAAATTGAGGAGGATTTTGGGCAAGTTGTGCACAATTAGAGGTCACGAGGTGGTGTGTATACTGGGGTGGTCAGCACCTGTGGCGCGTTCATCGTTATTTCCTTGACCTCGTCGGTGGTGCATTTTCATTTCCCGGGAGCAGAGCTCCTATTACAAGTTACCGATTGTTGCACGGGCCCCCCCCTAAGGTCGGACAGAAGGTGATTAGGCATTAGTCATACATCAAGCCTTTTCAATATGGCCGTGGCGGAACCCTTAGTTCTAAAAACAATTCCTTTTATTAAGCTACTGGAAAGACCAGTCACACAAAGTGGTGAAATCGCTAACATGGTCAATAAAATGGCTATGTTGTGTTGTATAATGGAGGTGTGCTACCTCATGCCCCGTTGTGGGGCCAACGCTGGGCTATAGCGCGGAGCGCTTAAATAACGAGGCCACACTCTCGGTGCCCAGTCTGGAAGTGCCGCCCTCGAGCGAGCGCCTTCCGTTTAATAATCCAATCCCCGCAGGCCACGCCTGGCCTGCGGATGTGGTGCCGGGACTTCCGTCCCTCGCGCTCTCAACACTAGAGCGCGACCCATTACATCCCTTCCCAACTCAGTCCTTGAAAACAATAAACTAAAATAAACACACCCACTCTCCAACGGCTAGTTCAACAAAAGTCGCTCAATTCCTGACTTATCTGGCAGTCTTGATGCGGTCTTCTTCAGCAGGCGAAGTCTCGCAGTCGCTGGCTGGGGCGAGGGTTGGGTCGCAGATCATATTTTTGATGGTGTCGCTCTCTACGCCCTTCTTCAGAGCCAGCACCCTCGGCACTTGTGTGAGAGTCGGGCAAGATGTTGGTACCCAGCTCTCCCAAGCTGCTCTCGTTTATTGTCTCGATTCCTCCTGTCTCGGGGAGCCCCCTAACTGCGGACTACTGGGAGTCCTGGATCATGTTCGCCAGCTCTTTCGGCCGGAACCTCCTTGAACCACGAGATGTTTCTCGAGACGTCTTCTCCTCTCCTCCTGGCGGTCACCATGGGGCCACGACTGGCCACCACTGTCCATGTGCCTGGTTCATAGGCAGTTTTGAATTTTCCTCCTGGCCGGCGATCTCTGAGGAGGATGGTTGCTCCTGGCCTAAGGCATCGTGGTGCGGCCCTTCGTCGGACGCTAGCCTGCCTGTTCTGTTGCTCCCGCCTGTCTTGTGTGGCTTGTGCGTCTAGGGGTGGAGATGTCCACCCTGGGCAGGCTGGCATGAGGTCTCGCCTGGGGCTTTGTTGCGTCGTGCAGTGGGGGGTGCTCCTGTACTCCCTGAGAAACTCGTGGAGTCGTTTTTCCGGGTCAACTTGCTCCAGTGCAGCGATGCGGAATGTCTTATTCAGCGTCCGCATGAATCTTTCTACGTCGCCGTTGTCCTGGGGCCATTGAGGCGTGATCCTCCGGTGGCGTATTCCACATTGTTGCAGGAACGTGGCAAATTCTGATCCTTGGAACGGGGGCCCGTTGTCGCTCCGAATTTCTTGAGGGAGCCCAAACAGTGCAAACACCTTTTCGAGGCTGGGGCACACGTGAGTGAAGGCTGTCGAGGCTACGACCTCTACGATGGGGTATTTGGAGAACGCGTCCACTAACACCAGAGTGTGGCGGCCGTCTGGGAAACTCCCGAAATCTACGCTCACCTTGGACCAGGGCTCGGTGCAAGCTTCTTCCGTCATTATTGGAATTGGGTGAGCCAGTGTGCCAGTGAGCTGGCAGGACGGGCAGCGACGGACGAGGTCGTCGACCATCTGCTCTAGTTCCGGGAACCAGACCTTTTCCCTCATCCTAGCTTTCATCTTCGTGGCCCCTTGATGGCCTCCGTGGGCGAGCTGTGCCGCTCGGTCTCGAGGGTGTTTGCGGTATGACCAACCGGGATCCCCTGAGTAGGAGCCCGCTGCCTGTGGCACTAAGTTTGCTCCGTACTCGCCACATTTTCGTCAGCCCTTCTTTGTCTTCCGGGCTCCAGGTGTTCGCATTGCGCAGGTAGTCTTGCCACGACCCCCTCTGGACGGCCTGGAGGGTGCGGCAGTATACACTGTCGTCCTTGGCCGCTTCTTGGATCTCTTCCAGGGTCATCGCTCGCGGGCAGGCGGCCGTGGATATTATGTTGATGTATTGTTCGGTGCCTGCATCATCTTCATCGGGCGCGTGTTGCGTTGGATGGTGGGACAGGAAGTCCGCTGGGTTCTTTGCCCCTGGCCTGTATATGACCTCCATCTCGTAGGGCTGTAGCTGCACGGCCCATCGTTCGATTCGCGGTGGAGGATGGGGGCGGATCCCTTGAAGAGAGGCACGAGGGGTTGGTGGTCCGTAACCATCGTGAACGGCTGCCCTGTCAGGTAGAGATGGAAGTGGCTGCAGGCCCATTTTATGGCGAGGGCCTCCCACTCTATCTGTGCATATCTTGTTTCGGTGGGTGTGAGGGACCTGCTGGCGAACGACAACGCGGCCCATCTGCCGGGCACTTGCTCTTGGGCTAGGATAGCGCCGAGTCCCACTGGGCTTGCATCGACCAGCACTTCTGTTCTCTTCGCTGGGTCAAAGTAGGCTAGCATCGCTTCACCCAGTAGAGCATCTTTTATCCCTTGGAACGCTTCTTCCTCCTGTTTTCCCCACTTCCACGGGGTGTCCGTCCGGGTGAGAGCTCGAAGGGGTTCTGCCCGGGTTGCTAGGTCAGGGATGAACCTCCCGCAGTAGGTGGCCATCCCAAGAAAACTCCTTACTTCGGTGGGTGTTGTAGGAGCTGGTGCACTTTTGATGGCATGCGATTTTCGCGGGTCCACCTGAATGCCTTCCTGGTTAAAGACATATCCGAAGAATTCTAGAGAGGGCTGGAAGAACTGGCACTTGTCCTTGTGGAGTGTTGCTCCATGTTCGCTCAGGTGTTTTAGCGTGCTTCGGAGGTGTTTGTGGTGCTCCGCGGCCATTGCGGAGTGGATCAGGATATCGTCACTGACGTTAAGTACACCAGGCAGGCCGGACAGCATTTCTCTTATCGTGTTCTGGAATACTTCCGCCGCTGGGGAGATCCCAAAATTCAGCCTTTTATACCTCCTCAGTCCGAGGTGGGTGCTGAACGTGGTGATGTATCTGCTTTCTTTGGAGAGGGGCAGCTGGTGGTATCCGGCATTGAGGTCGATCTTGGAGAACCACCTCGATCCATTGACATCGGCAATGATGTCATCCATTGTTGGTGTAATGTGGCGTTCCCGCTTGATAGCTTTATTTGGTAGTCTCATGTCAATGCACAGGCGTATGGCGCCTGGTTGCTTTGGCTTCTCCGCGATGACGAGGGGTGACACCCACGGTGTCGGGCCGGAGAACCTTTTCAATTACACCTTGTGCTTCGAGGAGTTCTAATTCCTCTCCACCAACGGTCGCAGGTGGAATGGCACTCTCCTGTGCCGTAGGGCAACTGGGGCGACTGTTTTGTCGATGTGCAACTTGATGGGGTCGCACTTGATGCAGCCCAGGCCTTGGAACAGCTCCGGGAACTGATCCAGCAGACCGTCCACTTGGTGAGCTTGCACACTCCTGGCGAATGAGACCAGCCCGAGGTCCTCGGCCGTATGGCTGCTCAGCAGGGTGTCCGCTTCTCTGTCAATCACGTGGATGGTCGCGATCACCTCTTGGTCTTCCGTCTTGACCGGGACCGATATCTTCCCCTTCAGTGGTAGCGGAGTGGTTGCCCCGTATGCATATATCCGGGTCCGTGACGGGGTGACGGGGGGGGCATGGTCGGAGATGTCGATATTGTTGGAGACCCATCACGTTCACCGATGCCCCGGTGTCAATGATTGCCGTTACCTCAGACCCGGCGATCTGGACTACGCATGTTGGCTGGGGCCTGCGGCGCCGTTTGAGCTCCTGTGTGAACGATATGAGGTATGTCTCTTCTTCTTCGTCTTCCGAGGAGGAGTCAACTGGCCTGAGATACCTGCGGCTGGTCCTCGACGTCTCTTCTGCCGTGGGCGACTCTGTTACTGATAGCCGTCGAACTGCCCGTGATGGTGGTTTTGGGCCTCTGGTGTCGCGGCCTCTGTTCCTTCTCCGGCATACGGTGGCAAAATGGTTTGGGATCCCGCAGTTTGTACAGGTCTTTCCTTGGGCAGGGCAGTCTTTTGCTGCGTGTGGCTCATGGTCACAGTAACCACATCGCGACCTGGGTGCCTCCGACCTTGGCCTTTGTGCGAACTCCGTTCGGCCTTTCGTCCTGACCGCATCCGCCCTTTCTATCTTGATCGTCTCTGTGCGCCCCGCCGGTTTGATGAGGGCTTGGTCCATCTCATTCGCTCTGGCCGCTGACAGATCGTGTGTCCGTGCTAGAATGAGGATGTCCTCTAGCGCTATTCTCGGTTGGCGAAGGATGAGACCTCTCAGGGTTTTATCTCTGCACCCTTGAATAAGCTGGGCCCTGATTTCCTTGGGTTGGTCATCCTCCGTGCACGTGCTGGCAAGTTCGCGAAGGCGGGCGTAGAACGCGTCTACAGACTCTCCTTCCCTTTGGCGCGCCTGGCGCAGCTTAAAACGCTCAAAATCCGGATTGAGCTGGGGATCGAAATGGGCGTTCAGTGCAGTCACGGCCGCGTCGTAGTCTGTCGCGGCCCCTGTGTTCGGGAGGTGCTTGAAGAGTTTAAAAATCTCATCTCCGGCATAGTGGAGGAGGAGGGATCGCTTGATTGCTCCGTTGTCCTCCCTGGTGGCAATGAAGTAATTGTCGAGGCGTTCAATCCATACTCTCCACCGAGGAGGCGCCGTTGCTGGGTCTTCCAACTCGCTGAAGGGTGGCAGCACCCCGGAGGCTGCGTGTTGAAACGGGACGTGGATTTGCGCCGGGCCGGGGTTTTCGTCCCCCATCGTGGCACGTCAGTGGCAGGCGTATCCGCCAGGGGCAGGCAAGATGAAGGATGCAGGGCGTGGGAAACCACGTGTCCCTGGGTCCACTGGCTTGTGCTGCGTGCGTGGCTGCGCCGGAGTTCTGGCAGCTCGGGCTAGGTGCTGGCACGTCACTGTGGAGGTAGTGCTCGCAATGATCCGGGGTGTGACTTCACCTCTCTGGTCCTCACATGGACGTGGCTGAGCTAGCAGGGCAGGCACTTGTCAGCCTGTGACTGGGGAGAGCGCCTGACTGCGCGATGCTCCTTGTGGACTGGTCGAGGTGGCGCCGGTATCAGGAGGCACAGGGCATTGCGCTGGAGCTGCCTCTTGAAACGGCACCGCGGGGGCTGACTCACCCTTCCGCGTGCGTGGCGTCAGGCTGTCGGGCCGTTCCCTGCGGGACCGCGGATCCGCCGTCGGATGGAGCGGTGTCGGGTGCCGCTAGGAAAATGAGCGAGGGTCTCGGCCCTCCTCGTCGCCAGTGTTGTGTTGTATAATGGAGGTGTGCTACCTCATGCCCCGTTGTGGGGCCAACGCTGGGCTATAGCGCGGAGCGCTTAAATAACGAGGCCACACTCTCGGTGCCCAGTCTGGAAGTGCCACCCCCGAGCGAGTGCCTTCCGTTTAATAATCCAATCCCCGCAGGCCACGCCTGGCCTGCGGATGTGGTGCCAGAACTTCCGTCCCTCGCGCTCTCAACACTAGAGCGCGACCCATTACAGACTAGTCAATGTGAGGTTTCAAATCAGCAACGATAAAGCAGTGCTTACAAAAATCCATCAGGAATTAAGTTTCATTGTTTTGTTTTTAGAGAGTGGTTTGCTTTTTTCCGTTCTTGAACTGAGTTGATTTATGTGGGGAACGCTGTTTCGGCACATGAGACATTGGCTGCATGCCTGGCCTTTCAAATGTGTTATCGGAGCGGTAGGGGGGGACAAATGAGCAGCACGGCGGTGGCCCGCAGCCCTGCTGGGGGGCAGGGCCCCATCACTGGTGTCGGGTGTCCGCGGGAGTGTTGTCTTTTCGCGCTCACAGGTTGTGACTGCGCGCGCCTAGGTACAGTGTTTTGTTTAGGCATGTGCTACCCATGCCTCTTCCTGCCCCTGACTTCCCCCGTCTCACGGGCGCGGCAGGGTGTCCTCGCTCCCTCACCCGGTGACCCAGTCCTGGCCCCGGTGGGCAGGAGGAGGCAGTGCTTTGCCTGCGGGGGCAGGCAGGGGCCGGGTTTTGCTATCGAGGGAGAATTCCGCGCCATTTTCTGTCCGGTTGGGCAGAGGGTCGGGAGAGTGGCATGTTCTGGTTCACAGGGAGTTTGTGGGTTTTTACTTCTTCACGGTCCTCCCGCGTTTGGTGACCTGGACAGCGGACAGGCTGGGGTGCCGGTCTCGGGGTCCGCCCCAGTCTGTTTTGGTTTGTTGGTTTGCTGGTTTGGCCCCACCATGAGGCATCCGAGGGGGGCTTTCATAATTTACTAGACTGGGCGTTTCCCTTGGCATGAATACAGGCCGGAATTCTCATGCTAAAGGATACAGACAGAAAGTCTAATGACTTAAAAGACCAATTTTTCACTGTAGATGGTACTGTTCACTTCTCACTGCTTCATTCAGAACGTATTTATGTATTGCTAGAGTCTTCCGCAGCCCCGATCCTTGGTGTGGCCGTGCCCCATCGTGGTGAGGTTGATCAAGTGTACTTTGCAGCGCACCGAAGAACTAGAGACCGTCTGGGGTGGGGATGATTGTGTGGTCTGACGCCACACGCTCCGTGAGAGCGCAGGGTTCTGGGCAGTCACGGGCTCCCGGATTACAATGCTTTTGTTCCCTCGGCCAACCGACGCAGAATGGCCCAGACATGGACAGGTAAAACATTACCCCTAAGTTAGGGACCGAAGGTAGGCCTCTTTAGGGCAGAAGGTGCAGGGGTGTCCTGCCATTAAGAGGGGTCCTGCTCCCTAAAGGCATGTTTATAGCCAGCAAGTCGCAGACCTAGCGGGTCGTTTAGAGGCTCCTAATCAAATTGGGCAGTACACCTGTAAGAGGAAGTAGTTTTTAATCCAGATGTGTCGGCTCTGAGGCTTTTAGATCTGGAGGAACTCAGTGGGCATCTCCTTGGGGGTAGCCGTGGGTTTTATAAAGTCGAACAAAACAAATTAACAGTTGACTTGGAGAGCCTTGACTACCCGAGGCTCGTGTGTCGGTAGTCTGTACTAAAGTTGGGGCAAACTGACACCTGGCGGCTCACGCCGGAGCACCAGTTTGGAAATTGTTAATTTGTTGAATAAAACCGACTCGCGTAGATGAAGGACAACCTTATTAAGGACTCTGGTTCTTCCAGGGGTGCGAACAGGCCTGTTGTGCAGTAATGGGATAGGCCAAGGGAAGGCTTATTCCTAGGGGTGCAACTGGGGGCAATGACAGAAGTGGCAAAATACCAGTCAGCTGCACACTAAGCTAAGCAAAGATTTTCAGCTTACGCGTTTTAAGCCACACCCATAATGCATGACCTCGCCTCTTGGAGAGTCTGCCTCATGTGCACTGCGCTGCATGAGGACCAATCCGAAGTGACCAATGCCTTGTGTGAGGCAACCGTTGCCCATGTAGAGTGCTCCAACACCTGCTGGGCGTGCTCTCGCAATATAGAACGGTGATATAGATATACTACTAATCAAAAAAGAACGCAACACAGGGGGTGGCATTTGGCGAGGGATATGACCCGGCAGTGGTCCACGTGCAGCACGAGCAGCACTGCAATAAGGTAGTAGTCTGTTGAGTTTTGTGACTGCGATGTAACTCCTAAGAAACTCGTTATATATCTTGCACAGTCTCATCATTTCAGAACTGAACCATTTTTCTATAGTCTTACAAGGAAGCCAGAGCTGTTGCTTATGTCCATATGCAACTATCAACTAAACAACAAAAGAGTGAAGCCAAATACATGAAGGGCTATCAAGAGGAATCACTCTTGTTTGTTAAAAGGACCCTCACTCACCAACCTAGTTGGTGACATGCTTCATCATTGGGTTCCCACCAGAGAGGCCGAGTGCCTCTCCGGTGTGCTGCGACGCCTGACTACAGCGGAGCGGGTTTTTTGTTTTTTGTGCAAGTGATAGTGCAAAAGTTAAAATTGCCTTTACCAGTCCAAAGGATTTTTAATGGCAGAGTAGTAAGGCAAGATTAAAAACTGTAGTGAAGTGGATGTTGAGACTGAGTAAATTGGTCGGTCACATCCTGAAAGATAGTGAGGTGTGGTCTACATGTTTCAGCCTCTTAGTGCATATCGCGAGGCTTTCTTCAGGACCAGGGGCCACGGCGGTATGCACACGCTAAGGTGCACCCTAAACTGTGGCCTCAAAAGAACCGTACTACTTACGGTTCTGGTGGCGCCTTCAGGACTTCTGAAGGCGTTACGACTCTGTAAGATAAAAGCACACATGGGCAGACAAACATGTCACTTTACAGTATACAAGTAGGCAGTCTTATAACGAGTCGTGGTGTGCGCCCTTCGAGGTGAAACCCTAAGTCCTACATTTAGCCTAAGGTGATAGTGCTAGAGTGTGTGACTGATTTGACACTAGTCCGATCGCATTAAATCATGGTGTGGTTAAATAACCAGGAGGTTTTAAATAAGCCGATATCGTAGTGCTACAGAGCGGTTTATTTCCGGCATTCCAGCTCAAGGACTACCGGTATGAAGTGATGTTAAAACTGAGGGTGAACTTGACTAAATAAAAACTACACGCGTTCGTGTCGTTGGTGGCATCAGGTTTGACAGGTGATTAATTATACAAAAAATGGAGATAGACAAAGCTTACATAAGGTGTAGGAGACTCTTACACCATGGATCCTGGCAGAGGGCGGTGGCTCATAGTCACACGCTGTGGGAAGGGAAAAGGCACCCCATCGTTATTTAGTAAAAGGTTCTGATCTATTACCTTAAATAGTTGGTGCGGCCGTTGCAAACTCACTCCTCCAGAGCCAGACGCCCGTGTGGCACCTGGTAATACCCGTCAACAGGATCCCGAAGATACCGGAGGTCTGTCACGGGTGGTTATTAAAGGAGCAATGCGGCCATATCGAAAGTCGGAGGCACTGCCGCGCGGGTTGGATGACGTCAGAGCATACACGCGTACGTCTGCGTCCACCACCCTGAGAAGAGTGCAACGCTGACCGTAAAAGTGGCATAGTTTTCCTTTTTTATTAATCGCATAGTGCGAGATTCCCCTAAATCAATCGTATTTGTATTCAATACTTTCCAGAGTATGTAAAGTATAAGTGAGGACTAAGAAGTCCCACCACTGTGAACCCAAATGATGGAGATACAAGTATGCCGTATGTTAAATGTAGTACCCAATAATTTGGTGTGTCTCAGCGCGAGCATTGTGGTAATCAAATACATAGACTAAGCTGATGTAGCACGATAATAAATTCAGTGTAGGAGCCTTATTCCGGGGGCATGTGTTTTTATCTAGAGCCATATAACGTGAGTGGCTCATCGTAGTAATTTAGTACGCAGCCTCACCTAAGATACTCCATACACATTATTATAGCGCGGAACAAGTTCAATGTAGGTGTTTTGTTCCGGGGGCATGTGTTTACATCTAGAGCCATGTAATGAATGTGACTCGTTGTGCTCGGTGGAGGACCCGTGTTAATATTAGAAAACTGTAGGGGACACCAACCTCGTGAGTGAGTCCACAAGTGGTGATCTAGTCGCTACTCTCCATATGCAATGGCCTTACATCAAGATAGGTACTGAGTTGAGGTAACTACCGTTTAAGGAGTGATCCCCATGGGATGTTATCATTCGGTCCATGTTTGTGGGTAGAGAGGCGGTAGACCCAACGTTGTTCTTTTTCAAATAGTACCCCTTGTGTGTTTCTGCCTCATTTTATGTGTTCAATTACAGTCCAGTGCATATCATTTGTGGTGTGGTTAGCCTGCAGGAAGTGTTCTGTCATCCTAGTAGTGCTTTTCTTACACCGGATATTACTCCGGTGTTCACATATGCGCTGTTTGATTTTCCTGGTAGTCATCCCCAGGTATTGTAAGCCACAAGGGCACGTGATAAGATATATCACGTTGCTCGAATTACAATTTGTGTGGGCTCGCTGTGTCCAGATTTTGCTAGGTTCAAGCGTTAAGGTTTTTGTTGCGGAGGTCAGGTGGCAGACGCTGCAGTTGCCACAAGGAAAGTAGCCCGTGACACTCGGAAGGCCCCATGCATTCAGGACAGATGGATTGGGGTTGGTGTCAGTTTTCTTAGGGCGGGTATGTACTAAACAATCCCTGAGGCTTCTTGCCCTTTTAAATGAAAAAATGTTTTTTCCATTTCCTATTGTTGGTTTCGAGTATTTTCCAGTGTCTGTTGATAGACTTGGTAATTGCATTAGATGCTATACTGTATGTAGTCACACATGTCATTGGGGCCTCGTTAGTTTGCATCGGGTTATCTTCCAAAGGGCTTCCCTGAGTTGGTTCCTGGCTCGTTTGCAGCTCTTCCTCAGAATCTTTTCGGGGGAGCCACGGTTGCGTAGTTTGATAGACAGATCCGCTGACTGTGTGCGGTAATCCTCAATTCTGCTGCAGTTCCTCCTAATTCGGAGGTATTGCCCGTAGGGAAGATTTTCTCGGAGAGTCCTGGGATGAAAACTAGAGAAGGCCAGTAGGTTGTTTTTTGCCGTAGGTCTCTAGTATGTCTTGGTTGTGAGTGTTCCATTCTTCTTGGAGATGGTGACATCGAGGAAGACCATTTCTTCCTTATCATGGGCGTGTGTGAATCTTAAGCTGGCATCACATGTATTGATCCACTCATAGAATTCCGTCAAGGTATGTTCAGGTCCTTGCCAAATGACAAGGTCGTCGTCAATATACCTTCTCCAGAAGGATATGGAGGACGCGAAAGGGTTATCTTCTGCCAGGATATACTTCTGTTCGAAGTCATGTACGTAGAGCCTGGCTATGCTCGGGGCAAAGGTACTGCCCATTGAGGTCCCTGTACTCTGTAGGAATAGCTCCCCCTCGTACTCAAAAAAGTTCTGTTTTAGGGCGAGGGTGGTGCATTCGATAATAAACTGTTTAGGGATATTGTAATCCCAGGTCGCCTCTTCCAGCGCCTTGCCTAGAACCCTGATGGTTTCGTCCTGGGGGATACTGGTGTAAAGGCTCTCGATGTCTAATGTGACCAAAATGGTAGAGTCTATGTCCACCGTCAGATCTTGCAGGAGAGCCAATAGGGTCTTGGTGTCCTTAAGGTAGGTAGATGTTTTCTGTATCAAGAAAAAGTCACAAAAACGTGATAAAGGTTCCAATAGTGACCCGATACCCGAGACGATAGGGCGACCAGGTGGGGGGGTTCTGTTCTTATGCGTCTTAGGTAGGGTATAAAAGTAAGGGATTACACCTTCTCCAGTTGTAAGATAGTCCACTTCATGTTTTGACATTTGTCCACTTGCTTCTGCACAGCTAACCAGGCTGTCTATCTTGGCTTTGAGTAAAAGTGTGGGGTCAGTTGTTAAAGGGGTATAGTTCTTACGGTCATTTAGGAGGCGTCTGCATTCATTATCATAGTCTGCTCTATCTAATATGACCAAACCCCCTCCCTTATCTGCAGGTTTTATGATGATAGTGTCATTGGTTTGCAGGTTCTGGAGGGCCTGGAACTCGGCAGCACTCAGATTCTTGAATGTGCCTGAGTCTTCAAACTTCTCAATATCATTGAATACTGCTTGCTCAAAGGTCAGTACCTCTACAGGAACAGTGTGAGGAGGCGGGCAGGACGTGGATTTTGGCCTGAAGCCTGTTTCACCCGTGGAGCTGGGATCCCCCGCTGGCCCCGATTTTTCAAAATAGGCCCTGAGTCTAAGTTTCCTGAAGAAGTCAGACAACTCGCAATGTAGACGGAACTTGTCTAGTCGAGCAGTTGGTACAAAACCCAGGCCCTTTTCAAGTACTTTCACTTCGGTTGGGGTGAGAGTAAGTTTCAATAAATTGGTGATTAGGCTCTCTGGTTGCTTGTCCCCGCTACCTGTTCCCTGGACCTGCTGCGGGTGTTGTTCCCCACTGGGTCTTCCTGTTCCCAGTGGACTTGGTTTGCCCCTCTTCTTCTTCCCCTTCCCCTTCCCCTCCTGCCCCTCTCTAAAAAAGGGGGTCTGTATGTGTTTTGTGGGAAAGAAGGGACCTGCATGAATGCTGGATTCCTACCCATGATAGGGTACTGAGGATGTTGGAACTGATTTGGGAACCCGCCTACCCCGAGAGTGGGAAACGGGGGCCATGGTTGCTGTTGATATTGTTGTCTGTTCCTGCCTCTACCTCTTGGTCTAGGCTTGTAGCTACCTCCGCTTGAACCACTGGTTGTAGAGGCGTCATCCTCCGAAAGGTCAGAGTTGTTGGTGTTTCTGGTGGGAGGGGTATACTCAGGGTCTGCCTAGGGGTAGACCTTGTTAAAGGCGAAGCGTTTAAGGTCTTTTTGGAATTTCTGGACCTTTGATTGTGTCAAGTTTTCTTTATACTCATTGACCTCTTTATTGAGCTCATCTAGTTTCTTTTTATAACCAGTTAGGGTAGTCTTAAAGTGGTTCTCGGTAAGTTGTATCTCCACCATCATTGCTTCTGACAGTCTTAAAGCAGTTTTTATAATCAGGACTAGCCAGTCGCGGGTACAGTGCCAAGCGATCTGGGCCCATTCCTTTCTGAAGACGTGTGTGGTTTTTATTTAGTCAAGTTCACCCTCAGTTTTAACATCACTTCATACCGGTAGTCCTTGAGCTGGAATGCTGGAAATAAACCGCTATTTAGCACTACGATATCGGCTTATTTAAAACCTCCTGGTTATTTAACCAGACCACGATTTAATGCGATCGGACTAGTCTACTTGTATACTGTAAAGTGACATGTTTGTCTGCCCATGTGTGCTTTTGTCTTACAGAGTCGTAACGCCTTCAGAAGTCCTGAAGGCGCCATCAGAACCGTAAGTAGTACGGTTCTTTTGAGGCCACAGGTTAAGGTGCACCTTAGCGTGTGCATACCGCCGTGGCCCCTGGTCCTGAAGAAAGCCTCGGGATATGCACTAAGAGGCTGAAACATGTAGACCACACCTCACTATCTTTCAGGATGTGACCAACCAATTTACTCAGTCTCAACATCCACTTCACTACAGTTTTTAATCTTGCCTTACTACTCCGCCATTAAAAATCCTTTGGACTGGTAAAGGCAATTTTAATTTTTGCACTATCACTTACACTTTCACAAAAAACAAAAAACCCGCTCCGCTGTAGTCAGGCGTCGCAGCACACCCGAGAGGCACTCGGCCTCTCTGGTGGGAACCCAATGATGAAGCATATCACCAACTAGGTTGGTGAGTGAGGGTTCTTTTAACAAACAAGTGATTCCTCTTGATAGCCCTTCGTGTATTTGGCTTCACTCTTTTGTTGTTTAGTTGCTATTCCCTAGGGGGTCCAAGAGTGGACTCGACAATTTCCCTCTCTCTCTTGTTGTTTACACATATGCAACTATCACCATTGACTAAGTAGATAGTCCTGGCTGGCAATAAGTCCAATGTTACAGGTTGATTAAATGGATGGTTACAATGACAGAAGAGGCAGAACTATGTGGCACACTATGCCAAGCAAATATTGCAGCTTAAATGTTTTAATGCAATGCCAGAGGGTGGCTCGACCAAGTACTTTGTTTCAGTTAGGAGGGATGATTGGCCTATATCTGACAGGCCCTGGACTATTCTTTGACTTGAAGTGGGTCATGTCCAGCTTATTGAGCTGGGTGGGGCGAGTTGTACAGAGATGAACATGTTTGTTTAATCAATACTTTGTTTCAGTTAGAAGGGATGATTTGTCTAATTCAGATATGCCCCCCTGACAATTATTCTTCGACTTGTAATTTGTTCAGGTCCAGCTTGTCCAAGTGTGGTGGGGGCGAGTTACCCAATAGCTGTTATGTAGCATTGACAGATCGGATGGCTCGAGGAGCAAGGAATGCAGGGTCTGCTAGCATGGGCAGCTAATGTCTTTGCTGGCTCAGCCTTGCATGCCACCCTGCGTTTGGTTTAACTGACTAGGGTGATGCATTGGATTTGTTCCAGGCATGCACTGAGAGATGGGTTTTTCGATACTATGCAACACCATAGACTTATCCGGGTTGAGTGTCAGGCCAAGGAGTGGCTGCGTGACTCTCGGTTGCTGAAAATGGTCAGTTTGTTGGCTTGCCTTCCTCCATGTTTGTGCAAGCTCACATGTTTTGTGGTTTCACCCGCCTAGGGCAACAGCTTTAATAAAACAGCTGGACGGTCTTGTTACTCAATGTAGATAACAGAGCAACATCATTGTGGCCAGGTGAGCCCGGCGCGGAAGGCTTAAGGGGTTCTCACAGTCTGGGTCAGGTTTCGGGATCAGGACAGGTGGAAGGACTGGTTCCAGACCTTTAATTGAATTGCAAGTTACACCTTGGTTGAGTGAGTGATATTAAGGAGCGCCGAAGTTAACAACTCCTTGTCTCGCATAGGCAATAGGACTGCAGAGGATGGGAAAAGTGGAGCTGAACCTATCGGCGGGGGGTCAGTTCTTTTAAATGCACGGGGGTTCCACTAGGCCTGTGAAACTGGTGCTTAGGAAACCCAGAGGGAGCACGGGGATTAGTTGTCAGTAGGTCCACAGCAATCCACCTCTTCGCCTCTAGCACGGGTAGCATCTGTGCTGCATCCATGACCTGCAGCTCTGAGGCAGGGTCTTTCGCACCTGGTGTCGGGGGCCCTGTCCAAGCCAGCCCCAGAAGTAAGGGCAAGGGCTCCTTTCATTGATCACCTGACTGCAACACATTCAATTGGCTAGAATTAGAGATCTGGAGGGCCATTTTTCTGCAGCATGTGTCCCATAAAATCGGTTAAAACAATAAGTCTGGTTCTTCGAAGGCAGGGATTAGTCCCCCCACCCACCTCAAGATCACCCAGACTCCGATGAATGGAACAAAATTTACTTTCAACAGGCCTGGGCAAACAAATGTAAAGCATTTATTCGCGGCTTCAGCCAGCTGATATCATTGAGAGTTTCAGAGGCTGAGGGGTTGCCCCCCATGCAATATGTTCTCAGTTCAGGAGCGGGGGATGCAGATTTTGGGCCAGGTCAGCATACCTCAAAGGTGTATCTGTGGGTTCAGGTATGTGTATCTCTGGTCTCATGGCTGTATAGATCCATTCTCATTTGGACAATGACACCTCAAACTACACCAGTTCCAACTGTAAGCGATGTAGAGCAGGAAGGAGAAGTAGAATTTGCCATACAAACTAAAGAATTAGTTGAAAAATTGAATCAGATGAAAATGAAAATAGATGCAATAACTGTGCCAGTAACTATAGGTCCAGCAAAACCTGTATTCGAAAATAGACTTATCCATGAACCTTACTTAACTGTCCCATTAAATTCTGCCATAACATCAGCTAGTAGTAGAATTAATGCTGTAAGTGTCCAAAGTGAACAGCCCACTACAGTTACCAGATCAACACCTCCGACTAATTTAACAATAATTGAAACACCTAGGGAAATAATGCAGTTACAGCCCAAAAGGATAGAGTTGGATGAGATTCCCAGAAGTGAGGTTTCAATAGGTCCAACCACTGAAGAATTAGATGATTGGGTGAAAGGGTTACAAAGGAGAAAAACACAACCACAACCTATAGATGTATGTAAGTTGAGAGTAGATCTGGAAGAAATGATCATTGGGACCATAAGTCCAGACAGGCTAAAGACTTATCAAGATGATGAATTGATGTATCTGTGTAAGAGTATTACTTGGAAAGCGAAAAATCTACATGAAAGGTTAGTGGAAGCTGCAGAGGAGTTGGGAATGGATATAGGAAGATCAAAGGTGTTGCAGAAGACATATAGAGTGGATTTTACTGAAAAGGATATAGAAAATATGAATACGTCTGGTAGACGATTGCAGATAAAAGAGTTAATGGTTGTTTTGAGAAAATGGGGAGACGTGGAAAGATGGAAGGGTAGATGGATGAGGAAGAAAGAAGAATTAGCTGCTAAAGAAATACATTTGCGTCCAGTAAGATAAGTAGAAAATGTAGCTCTGGAATGTCCCATGAGAGAAGTTCCAGGAGGAGGTTATGTGCATGTTCCGTGGACTAGACAGGATATATTGTCTTTCACCAATGAGTTTCCCAGGTTGAGAGAAAAACCTGTGGAATGGTATAAACAAGTTGAGAGGTTCGTGAAAGTATCGAAAGTATTGTTAAAGGATTAAGATGGATTATTTGAAATTGTTGTCCCTGCAGATTTATGGACTGAATGTAAGATTACAGTTGATTGGCCAAAAGATGAATATCCTAGAGATGCCAAAACAGGAGCACCTTCTGATGAGGTGATGAAAAAGTATCATCAAGTGATTACTTTCTTGAAAAGCAAAATTTCCCCTAAGGAAACTGATTGGGTAAAGATTGATAGAACAACCCAAGAGCCGAAAGAATCTGTGCAGGCCTATTATGAGAGGTTATTACAAGTTTTTAAGCAGTATAGTGGTTTTGAGAATATTGGAGACAAAGATATGGGTCATTTTGTGTATAGGTTTGTGTATGGATTAAGACCTGAGATTAGTCAGATGATACAGCAGCATATGTTGTGTTGGCAAGCCAAAACAATCGATGAGATCTTGAGGTATGCAAAGTATTGTAGTGATGACATTGAGTCCCGCCATCGCAAATTAAAAGAAAAGATGATGTGGGCACAAGTAAAGGTAGCGGAGCAGCAGGAAACAGTTGAATTCTCAGGCTATAAACCAAATGGGAGGAGTTAGTCAGAATGCTCAAAAATCCAGTGGAGGTAGAGGTAGAGGACAAATGAGCAGAGAAGAGGCGAAAAAGAAATTTCCTTGTCATGGGTTCGGAAAGTATGGACACTGGAAGAATGAGTGTAGATCAGTGCAGAGGACTAATGGAGGAAATCAAATTTTAGCCCCACAGGTGCATAGTGAGATAGTTGTGCCACAGACACCGCAGCAGCAGGTAGTTACTACCCAATATCAGGTCCCGCAACCACCGTTACCACATAGTGTAAATGCTCAAAGATACAGTGCAGATACAGGGTTCCACGGAGGAGACCAGGTTGGTAAAAATACTAACACAAATGTGATTCCCCAATTTTGGATGCAATGTGATGGAAGTGATGTTGAATCGAATCAATGACGGTGCCTGAGGGGGGAGGAAGAGTGCGTGCTTGGCGCTACTCTAGAGGTAGATCAGTCAGGTCCATTTGTTGATGGAAAAGTGGAAGGTAATGATATCACCTTTCTTGTGGACACTGGTGCTACCCGTTCTACTGTGAGAGCAGCAGAAATTCCAAACCTACCCCTCTCGAGAGAAACTATCCAGGTAGTAGGAGTCTCAAACAAACAGATAAATACTCCAGTTACTAAACCAATTGAAGTACATATTGGTCCCTTTAAAGACATGCATCGGTTTGTAGTGTGTGACTCGAGTCCAGTGAATTTGTTAGAAAGGGATTTGCTGTGCAAGATGAATTGCACAATTTACTGCACACCGGATGGTATTGCATTTCAGACACCTGATGAGGATGTTGCGTTTAAAATGGTGCTAGCAAAGCAAGGAACAGAAGTGAATGAGTTATATTCGCTTCTTACAGACAAAAGTGTGCCTGAAGAATTGATGAAGGTAGTGAATTCAGAGGTATGGGATTTCACAGGACAGGAGATTGGGTTAATGAAGAAAGTGGATCCGATTAGAATCACAGGGAAAAATGGTATTGACTATCCAAATATGCCACAATATAAAATGAAGCCAGAACTTATAGCAGGAATAACTCCTGTAATTGATCAAATGATTGAACAAGGAATTTTAAAAGAATTAATGAGTAGTCCTTGTAATTCACCTATTATGGGATTGAAAAAGCCAAATGGAACTTATAGAATAGTACAAGATTTGAGAAAGGTAAACAAAATTGTTGTGCCTTGTTGTCCAGTTGTGCCAAACCCAGCAGTGATTCTATACCAAATCCCACATAATGCGGAGTGGTATACAGTGATTGATTTGTGTCACGCATTCTTTTCGATTCCCCTGCATCCAGATAGCCAGTATTTATTTGCTTTCCGGTTTGGAGATCGTGTTTTGGCGTGCTGCCGAGTTCCTCAAGGCTATACTGAGAGTCCTTCGATTTTTAATCAGATATTGAAAAAGTGTTTGGAGGATTTGAGAATGTCTGAAGAGTCTGTTTTGGTTCAGTACATTGATGACCTACTGGTGGCATCAAAGGCTCGAGAAGCCTGTGTTGCAGACATAGTTGCTTTACTGAACCATTTGGCAGAAGGTGGACATAAAGTGTCCCCTGCGAAATTGCAATTCTGCCAACAAGAAGTCCAATACTTAGGTCACAAGATTGAGAAGGGAGTCAGAAAGGTAACATCAGAGCGTATTCGAGTGATTAGGGACATGAAACCGCCAACGACACAAAGGGAAGTGCGAAAGTTTTTGGGAGTGGTTGGATATTGCAGACAGTGGATCAGTGGATTTTCACTAATGGCAAAACCTCTACAGAGGTTAACGAGGAATGATGTGAAAGATCCAGTTAAATTGGATGAAGAAAGTTTGAATGCTTTTGTTAAACTGAAAGACAGTTTGTGTAAGGCTCCGGCATTGGGAATGCCTGATTATTCAAAGGATTTTGCATTATATTGGAGAGAAAGAGATGGATGTGCACTTGCAGTTTTAACTCAAAGGCATGGAATGTCAAGACGACCTGTGGCATACTTTTCAGCTACTCTCGATTCAGTGGCTGCCGCATTACCTGGATGTTTGAAAGCAGTAGCTGCTACTTGTGTGAGCCTGGAACAGAGTGAAGGGATCATAATGGGTCATCCTGTGAGAGTGTATGTGCCACATTCAGTTGAGATCCTTTTAACAAGAACACAGACTCAGCACCTCACCTATAGTCGGCTGACTAGGTATGAGAAAGTAATTCTGGGAGCAGAAAATGTGACAATAGTGAGATGTACAAATGTGAATCCTTCTACTCTATTGCTAGATGTTTGGGAGGAAGAAGTAAAGGATGAAGCTGAACATGATTGTTTAGGTGTGACTGAATTTTGTACCAAGCCCGATCCTGACATCAAAGACGTTCCTCTTGAGGAATCTGATCGTGTGATGTTTGTTGATGGTTCTTGTTTGCGAACTGGAACAGGTGTATTGAGTTCTGCTTATGCTGTCTGTACTGTAGCGGAAATCCTGGAAGCATCCTGTCTAAAAGGGGTAAAATCTGCACAAGTTGCTGAATTGATAGCTCTAATTCAAGCCTGTAAATTGGGAAAAAGTCAGAAAGTGACTATAATTACTGATAGTCAATATGGCTTTGGCATTGTGCATGATTTTGGAGATTTATGGATGCAGAGGGGATTCCTGACCTCTTCGGGGTCCCCCATCAGGAATAGTCAATTTGTAAAGGAATTGCTGGAAGCATTACAATTGACAAAACGAATTGCAGTGGTCAAATGTGCCGCACATAAGTCAGGAGATGATTATGTGACTCAAGGCAACAGATTTGCTGACCAAGTAGCACAATATTGTGCAAAGAATGAGGCTTCCATAAATCGGGGAAAAGCAAAAGAACATACGGTTTGTCAACTTATGTTTACTAACACCATTGAAACATGGGATGAAGTGAGACAAGTGCAGGAAGAGGCAGGTGATGAAGAGAGACAGGAATGGGAAAAGGCAGGATGTAAGAGACGAGAAGATGATGATGTATGGGTATACAGTGATGGAAGACCAGTCATGCCAGATAGTTTACTTTCTCATATGGCAAGGATGTACCATGGAGTGACACATGTTGGCCGAGACGCCATGGTCAGATCATTCAAACAAACGTGGTTTAATACTAAGTTCAGGACTATTGCAGAGAGCCTTTGTCAGAGATGCCTGACGTGCCAACAGCAAAACCCAGGAAGAAAGACAATAGTTAGTATGGGAACAATAGGGAGGGCAGGAGGTCCTTTTACCAGACTACAACTCGATTTTATTGAGTTGCCTCCATGTAACAAGCTCAAATATGTGTTAGTGATTGTGTGTTTGTTTTCTCGATGGGTAGAAGCTTATCCCACAAGGAGGAATGACAGCCTGACAGTGGCAAAGCTTTTGTTGAGGGAATACATTCCTAGATATGGTTTTCCGGTCACGATGGAAACAGATAGAGGAACACACTTCACTAGTGAAACAATCAAACTGATTTGTGAGGCATTGAGCATTCAACCAAAACTTCATTGTGCTTATCGTCCAGAGGCTTCTGGAATAGTAGAGCAGATAAATGGCACAATCAAGAGCAGGTTAGGGAAAGTGTGTAGATCCACAGCACTGAATTGGCCTGATGCTTTACCCCTAGTTTTGATGAGTCTCAGAAGCATTCCTGACAAAAAGACAGGACTGAGTCCGCATGAAATATTGATGGGAAGAGCAATGAGACAAGCATTTGTACCTGCGAACAAATTAATAAATATATCTGATGATCTCATCCTTGACTCTTGCAAAGGATTGGCTGATGTAGTACGTTCTGTGTTTCATCAGGTTGGAGCAGACGCGACCACAACACAACAGACTCAAGCGCATGATCTGAGCCCTGGTGAGTGGGTTAACGTGAAAAGGCATAGAAGAAAAACTTGCCTAGAGCCCCGCTGGGAAGGACCTTATCAGGTCATATTGGTGACGACCACAGCAGTAAAGTGTGCTGGCCTACCAAATTGGATCCATGCCAGTCACACTCAGCGAGTCCCAAATCCACTTGATCCACGAGTAGAGCGGCATCTGGAGATCTCAAGTACAAGCTCTGAATCAGAGGCTGAAGCACAAGAAATTGGTGAGGTTAGAGCAATAGACTCTGAAACTGGTGAAACTAAACCAAAGGACTCTGAAGAGCAGCTTGATGAAGAATTGCTTAGCACAAGTCAAGTAAAGTGGGTACCAGCTACTGGGACTGAAGAAACTGCTGTTGAACAAGAAGAAAGACAACTTCTCGATAAAGAGGAAAAGGATGGAGAAGAAATAAGTGAAAGAAATACAGAAGAAGAAAAAGAAGTTGAAAGCAAACTTAAAGTAGGTGCAAAGAAACAAAGGTACAAATTGAACAAGGAAGAAGGAGAAGTACAACCAAAAAGGGCAAAGACAGATGATCATTGGCCAAGTGGAGTTAAAAGACTGAAATACAGAGTGGTAAAAGGAAGACCTGAGAGCAAGCCAGAACAGATAAAGGAAGTTTCAGGTGAAATAGAGCAAGAAGAGTTGGATGACGAATCAGTGCTGCGACCAAAGAGAGTGAGAAAACCAAACAAAAAGTTCAAGTCACCTGACTGGATTTACATAGTGTTGGAAGAGATTGAAGAAGAAGATTTAAACAAAGAAAGAAACAGCACTGACAGCGAGCGAGAAGAAAAGAGTGATTTAGATCCACCTTAAGAGACTGTAAACAAATTAAGGTGTCACGTTAACAACTGAAGAAAAGTTGCTGAAGACGTCCTGGAAATTTGGATTAGTTAAAATAAAAGAAGGGGTAAAGAAGAAAGCTTTTGAAGTGTGGAAACACACTACATTTTTATTTTAAATTTTTGTAGAACATAATTTTTGATAGATTTAGAAAATCCTTTTAGAATTTTATAGGGTTAACATTACTATGGCAGATACACAAGAAACAAGATCTAGATGTAGTTTTATGCGTAGGTGTTATAAAGTTTGTTTATGTTTATTTTGTATACTGATAGTATTTTGGATAATATTAACAATTATAATACCTTTACATTTGATTAAAGAAGATAAATCTCGTCCTAACAACTTGACAGGTCCAAGGGTAGACACTGACAGTAAGCAAATTCCTATTACTCACTTGAAACAGGTAGACGCTAGTAGTTTGCATCATGATAGATCAGTTACTAATTTTTCCTCAAATGTTTTCACTAAACTACTCTACGAATATGTGGAAACATTGGATGTGAGAGATTGTTATGTATGTATACAGTTACCATTGTCTGTTTCCGAAGGTGTGACTTATCATCACCTTCCTTTGACTTATGGTGTGATCTGTAGTGTCTTATCAAGTTTATTGTATAGAACAGGTAAACTAGATTATTATTATTCCAATGTAGATACAATCTTTTCTAAAGTCCCTGTGTTGAATAAGATAGCACATGCAAATGTCATGGGAGATTTTTTTCCTGACAATAAAGCATTTAGATATAGCATGCATTAATAAAAATAACTTAACATGTAGACTGGAAAAGGAAGAGAAAATCTTTTTGGAGATGGTAGAAGAAAGAAGGGCTAAGTTTCAGAGAAAAGCTGTTGAAGAGAAATTGAAAGCACCACCTTGGGTTTTCAGAGAAGGCAACTATGACAAAAGTAAGACTTATGCTGCAATGGCTCTGGATTGGTCGCAGAAGGGAAAATTATGCTTACGTAGGGAAAAGACTAATTACAACCACTATTTTATCGGTTCCAGTGAATGTGAAGATA
The DNA here is from genome assembly GCA_963921515.1 of Calotriton arnoldi. Classification (NCBI taxonomy): domain Eukaryota; kingdom Metazoa; phylum Chordata; class Amphibia; order Caudata; family Salamandridae; genus Calotriton; species Calotriton arnoldi. The sequence goes on from CAWUFW010012152.1 coordinate 499,220, forward strand.
CCTATAAAATTGTTGGGGATTAAAGGGAGGAACTGACACTGTCTTGCCTGGTATATATTATGTCTGTGGGAGGAAAGCCTATTATCGGCTGCCAGATCACTGGTATGGAGCTTGTTATCTTGGGATTGTCTTTCCAAAAGTCTATCATGTAGACAAAAGTACAAATGGAATCGATGAAGTAAGGCAAGGACTAAACCGTGTAAAAAGAGAACGTTTTTCAGAAATCGTAGGCGATATATTTGGAGCATTGATACCTGGAGTTGGAGTTACACTGAATGCATACAAAATTCGACAATTGTCCACAGTGGTTGATTGTTTATCAACGGATACTGCTGGAGGATTCTTGATGATTGACACTGAAATGATTGCCATGAGATCTATGGTTATGCAAAATCGACTTGCCCTTGATATATTGTTGGCAAAAGAGGGTGGAGTCTGTGGAATGCTGAAAGTTCAACATTGTTGTACTTACATTCCAGACAAAAGTAAGAATTTGGAAGGATACATTCAGAATATCACTGATTTGCATAAGGAAGTAACTCAACTAGAGGTTGACGGTGTTTGGGAGAGACTAAGTAAGAGTTTCTCTACTATAAGCAATTGGTTTTCTTTTATAGGTAGTTCCTTAGTAGGAAGAATAATAGTGCCAATAGTTATTGTAGTTACCATGATATTCATGATACGAATGACCTATGTTTGTGTGAAGAAAAGTCGCAAGGGAAAGAAAGAAAGGAAATTAAGTAAGGAACATAAAGAAAGGGAAAGAGAGATAGAGATGGAAGGTTTTAAAGAAAAATTGTATGAAAAATGTAAGGAGCAAGGGTCAAAAGACAAAATATAACTTGAAAAACCGTATGTTTTGGGATTTTATGATGGTAAAACCATCAAAGGGGGGATTGATGGAGTGAGGTTTGTAAAATACTGTTAGACTTGGCATCTTTTGGCGTGTTTCCCCTGACTTTTTGCTTTCTGACCTCCTGGTTTTGACTCTGTGTTTGCTGGTGTAATGATTCTGCGCACTTTCCTCACTGCTGTCCAGTGGGAAAGTGCAAGTTCTCCTGTATAAAATGTGTTATGGATTGGTGTTTCCATGATTGGCCTATTTGATTTATGTGTCAGTCCCTTGTAAAGTGCACTGAGAGTGCCAGGGCCTATAGATCAAATGCTGTTGGTGGGCTGCAGCACTGGATTGTGCCACCCACGCAAACAGCCCGTAAAGTGTAACTCTGGCCTGCCATTGCAGAGCCTGCATGCAGCCTGGGGCTGCCATGTCGACTTGGCAAGTGCACACACTTGCAAGTCCCTAAACCTTCCCTTTTCTACATGTTAGTCACCCCTAAGGTAGGCCAAAGGTACCCCTGTGGGCAGGGTGCATTGTATGTGAAAGGTAGGACATGCCCTAGTGTGTGTGGCATGTCCTGATAGTGAATTACAGCCTATTTTGTTTTTCACTATTGCAAGGCTACCTGTTCCCCATAGGCCAGAATGGGCAGTTTTGATTATTACAGCTTATAATCCTAACTGACCTAGGGAACATGGTAGAAATTCGAGTTTAGTATGCCTGGACTCAGAATGATAAAATGCACCTTTTAGTGAAGTTGGTTTTAACATTCTGTGTTTGAAAATACCACTTTTAGAAAGTGGGTATTTTCTTGTCTAACCATCCAAGCCTGCCCCTGCTAGGTTGTGTATTCCTTGCCTGGAGTGTGAGTGACAGGGGCTGTGGGATGCCAGGAGACAGGGTGAGTCAGCACAGGGCTGAATAGCAAGATCTACATGTAGATGGGTGGGAGGAGATGCACCTGGGACGTGAATAGGGCTGGGCCTTCCCTCCACAATGCTGGCTCCACCTCCTGTGGTGCGTCTGATGTCCCTGGCCTGCACTGTGAAAAGGAAAGAAGGAGACTTGTCAACAAAGTGCTCCAGGACTGACCAGAACTGGTTTGGACTAGGCAAAGGCCTCTCTGCCTTCAGAGAACAAAGAGAAATTGAGGATAAAAAGGGGGACCCAAACCCCAGAAAATTGGAACTCTTTGGGATCAAGAAGACTGCCAAGAAGAAGAGCTGGAGAAGCTGTGAGGAGGAACTACCACTTTGCTGTGTGCTGTGCTGTGTTGGCCTGCAGTGGCTGCTTCTGTCTTGGGCAGTGAAAGGACTGGAACTGAACTTTCTGCAATCTACTTTGTGAGTGTCTCCAAGGGCTTGAGGTAGAGCTTGCCCCCCTGTTCAAGAAGTCTCAGGAACAGCAAAGACTTCAAGCCCGACGCCGTCTACGACGCCGCTGCCGACTCCGTGTCCTGAAGGCACCGCCGCACCGCGACCCTGGTCTCACCGACGACGCCTGCTGACGCCGCCACCGAGACGCTGCTCGCACCGCGACCTGTGGGCCCCGCACTCTGCACCGCCTCGCTTCACGACGACGCCGTGGTATCCCCGACGACGACGACGCTCCACGCTGGACTCGACGCCGCTGCTTGCACCGTGGTTCGGGGGCACCGCTCGTAAGTTACACGACGCACCGCCCTCATCCCGCACCGCAGCCTTGGCCCACCGACGCCGGTTCCATCGACTCCAAGTTCGTCAGCCGATGACAGCGCTGCAGCTACGACGACGCCGCTGTTGCACCGTGACCTGCCAGCACCGTGACGAGCACCGCCTTCATCTCACACCGTGACCCTGGTCTCACCGACGACGCCATCCGATGCCGCCACTGAGCCACTACTCGCACCGTGACCTGAGGGCACCGCACGCTGCACCGCTGCCCTTCGCACCGCAGCACCCGACGCCGGCCGATGCCAGCGCTCCTGACTTCAACAGAGAGGAGATCGATCTGCAACGCGTGTGACTTCGAGGGCCCCGACAACGCCGCACCGACCTCCAGAACCGACGCCTGCGGACGCCGTGTGTTCGGAAGCTCACCGCGAGGTCATCGACGCCCTGCATTTCTGAAAGGTACTGTTTGCGGGTCTTCCCGACACCGTAGCTGACCCGCGACGCCGCAGTCAGCCAGAACTGTTTGGATTTGTTTGTTCACGACGCCGTGATAGCCCTGGACGGAGCTATCGACATCAAGGAACTGTTTTTAAGGACACTGTGATAACTGAAGATTTTTAAAGTACTGTTCTGTGGATTTTTTTCGTATTGCTCTTGTTTTAAGTATATAAAAATATTGGATATTTTTCTAAACTGGTGTGGTGTCAGTTTGTAGTGCTTACATTGTATTACTGTGGGTTTGGGCAAAGGCTTTACACACTGCCTCTAAGATAAGCCTGACTGCTCGTGCCAAGCTACCAAGGGGGTGAGCAGGGGTTATTTTAGGAGTGTAACTCCCTTACCCTGACTAGGAAGAAGGGTCCCTACTTGGACAAAGGTGCAAGCCCTTGCCAACTAGAGACCCCCATTTCTAACATTGGTTGTCAGCGGTGAGGATAGGACTTGTGTTTGCACTTGACTTACAGTGATTGGTGTGCACTACTACCATATCGCAGACCACTACGTACCACATACAGTTTCTTTTTGGCCTATTTTTGATCTTGCCTGTTTGAACTTGCTACTTCAACATGCCTGAACCTATAGTATCATCAATTGCATCAGTAGAAATTGCCTTTGAGGAGGATCGATTGGAAGCCTACAATGTCAAGGAGTTAAAATCGATTTGCAAGAACCTGAAAGTCCAGGTCAGAGGCCTCACCAAAAAGGATGAGCTACAAAAGGCGCTGAGGGCGTAGCGTTTACAAATGCGGATAATGTTTTAATAGATTAGGTAGGTTGATAGTTTTCAAACAGCATTTGTATTGGGTGATAGCACCCAATATAGGAAATTACCTTAATGCATGTAACGTTGAGGTAGCGGCCGTTTTTACTCTTTACGTTTTTACTCTTTACTCTTCACTTTCTATTTTTCGAACACGTGACGTCAGTCACGTGATCACCGACGAGTAATATAAATAGGACGGGAACCCGGAAGCGTAATATATCCTGAATACGGAAGTCCGTTAGAGCAAGGAGGCCGCTTTTTCCCGATTCGGTGAGTAGGAGACGATGGAGTGTCTGTTTTGAATTTAAAACATACTAAATATACCTGACTCTAGCGTCTCAAGTAAGATATTTTACCAATCTTAAATATTGGCTTAAGGATATATACCCCCATAAGCGATTTTTTCCAAAGAGAACTTAGATAATGGATGAGGCGGTGTATTGTATTTATAACTCTGACTGACCGCTATTATTGGTAGTATGGGACATTATAAGCTTGGTGCTATTGAATGAATGTGAAATAGTGTACCGATCCAAATGTAAGTAGAGGTTCAATTAACATATGGACTTAGTGAATATAAATATAATTCATATAATCAATAAACACTGATGAGGAGCGTTATATAAACCTACATAGCTGATAATGCTAAGTCATTCTGAATCTATAATTAAACAGAAAGGTCTATGGCTTTGATGTAGAGTTTAGTGAGCCCATATCGTATGCAGCATACTTCTGTTATAATTGAATTATCCCATAACAAACAGTTTGTAGATGTAGACGTCGATTTTAAGATATCCTTATGCACGTTGTTTTCCCTATAGATTATCCAAAGCGCTTAAGGTCAACAAATGAACCTCAATATATAACAAAGGCATCGTCAATGTTTAAAACGTCGATTCCTGTTTTTCTAAATTAAAGAGACTTATATGGGTCGGCATATTGTCTGATCTGAATAGGTAAGCGTGTTTTAAGAATACCAATACATTTTTCAAACATAGTAGGCTCAATTATAGCAATATGTGATAAATATGTCTCGTTTTTTCAGACGGAGACAGTGTCGAGTCTCTATTTCCAACTCCCTTGCCCTGAATAGTATGGTGGCTCTAACGGACAGCTAGAAAGAATTTACAACTGTTATCAAAAGGTATGCGATGAGTTTCGTAGAATAAAATAATGATAGATTTATACCTTGAAAAAGTAGTAGTCGTTACAAAACGCTGCTAGCAATCGGGTTTAGTTTGGGGAGGACAAATAAAGATACTGAATGATTTCAATTTGTTATAGAAGTGAGTGCTTGTTCTCCACTCACCATACAATCAGAAACAAGCTTGTATTATCGAATTTAGAAAGATATTCTTTAAGCTTGTTTATAGATCATATGGCAACAGAGTAGATGGAGAATTTTAAAGTATACATGAGTGTTCTGTTAAGTCACCAAGGGTACCTCAGAAACACCGTGGCATTCATATTATACATATCCTAATTCTATTTTAAGAAATCAAAGGTGTGTTGATGTAAAGGGTGTATCAACACAACGGATCAACACTAAAGAAAAGTGATATATAAAGTAGGTCACAATTTTTAATATTACCTTGGGGGACAGAGTGTAAAGAAATAGTAGTTGATGTATAGAATAAAATTAGTGATATGCTGAAAACAGTATTAGGAAAAGGGTATGTTTAGTATGACAAGTTTATGATGAGTATATTTTGCTAAACAATGTATTTTTATTATTTAGATCTGATGAAAACTTTTGTAGTCCTGAGGAAGGTGAAAACATTGAGATATCACCGAAACGCTGCGTCGACTGTTTTTAGAGTTTTTATCTATATGTGTAATGAAATGAGATTATGACTTTCTATATGTGTAAAAAATGAGATTGTAACCTATATTGGGAGGAATAGTAATGTTTTTATCTGTTTAATTGTATGAATATGTGACAAATTATTTTAATAAAACCTTTTTAACTAGTCTTTGTTTTTAACCAAGAATTTTCTGGGCATTACATTGTATAAGTATACAGACTGATTATTGTGTTTCAGCCCATACATCTTAATAGACACTCGGTCCAGGGTAGGTATTTTTCCTTTTTTATAATATAGGGACACTTGTGTCTTTGCCGTAGCAGCCAGAGGTGCCAGTGGGCAATCTGGTGATCTCACTGGAGAGGTGGAGGAGCCTGTTCCTAGGGTGGATGTGCTTTTTTGTGCCAGGCAGCAGTAGTTTGTCCCCAGAGGAGCTGGAGGACAGGTGGGAAGTAAGGAGGTTTGAATTGGAGAAACTCAGAATAGAAAGTGAGAGGGAAGAAAAAAGAATAGCCATGGAGGAAAGGAAAATGATACTAGATCATGAGAGAATGATCAAGGAGCTGGAGCTAAAGAGTAGATCCGGTTCAGATGGTGGCAGCAATTCTTCAGCACACACAGACAGGATTGTACACATCCCCAAGAATGTAGGTAAAGAGTACAAAAAGGGTGATGACATACAAAGGTGGTTTCAAGGGTACGAATCATCTATTCATATGAATGGGGTCCCTGAGAGGAACTGGGGAGCGGGGTTGTGGCCTCTCTTTCCAGAGGAAGCTAGGGATACTCTGATAGCTTTGGGTAAGGGGCAGGACCTCACCTATGCTGACATGAAAGACGCTCTCCTCACTAGGTATGGGCTCACTCCTGAGAAGTACAGGGATCAGTTCAGGTCCAGTAAAAGTCTGAGGCCAACACTTGGTTGGAATGTGTGGATATGTTCTGTAGGTCGCTGGATGGTTGGGTGAAGGGCAGTAATGTAACAGATTTTCAGGGGCTCTACAATTTGATTGCATGGGAGCACTTGTCTAGTCTATGTTTTGCAGATCTGCGCCAGCACCTAGTTGACAGTAAGCTAACTGACCCCAGAAAGCTTGCTATGGAGGCGGACCGCTGAGTGAGTACCAGGGTCCACAAGAAAGCGTTTGGGGAGACTCAGCCAAAGGTGGGCAGGGTCCCCAGCAGAAAAGTGGGGGGACAAGGGTAAAGCACAGGAGTTCTCTAAAGGGCCCCAAACTAGTACCCAGGGTAAAGGTTCCCATCCCCCAGGTGATAAGAAGAAAGGGGTCTCTACAGGAAGCCTGTTGAGACCGGCCCCGCAAGTGTTATGCATGTGACCAGGTGGGTCACTTTAAGGGGACCCCAAGTGCCCAAAGGGGACACAGCCACCCACCGGTGGACAGTCCAAAGTGTTGGCTAGTGTAGCGCTTGGGGAGGAGGGGTGCCCACAGGAGGGTGGGGATCCCGCAGAAATGACCCTCGTCTCACTAGGGGACAGTGAGATGGTCCCAGGAAACCAGGTGCCCCCTAACACAAAGAAATATAGCACCTGGGTGACCATCAATGGGAACAGGGTAGAGGCTCTCAGAGATACTGGAGCCAGTGTGACCTCAGTCCGGTGTCACCTGGTCTCTGAGAAGCAGGTAGTCCCAGGGGCATTCCACCAAGTAGTTGCTGTGGACAACTCTGAGCGCCAGTGTATGGTGGCGCAGGTTCCCTTTGAATGGGGGGGGGTCTCAGGTCCCTTGAGGGTGGTTGTGAGCCCTACCATGCCTGTAGATTGTCTGCTAGGTAACGACCTGGAGCAGTCCTTATGGAAGGATGTTGAGCTCAGGTCTCACTTGGGGATGCTTGGGTTGCCAGAGTGGGCATGCGTGTCTACTCGGTCAATGGCAGCCAGGAAGGGTGATCAAGAAGACTTGGAGCTTGGAACAATGGCCCAAGTCCCTGCCAAGAGGAAGGGCAGGGGGCACGGGAAACCGGCCCCCAAAGTTCCCACGGACCGGGAGGAGGCGGACCTCGAGGGGGACACCCCGGTGCCTACAGGGGAGCAGGTAGCCGAACTGGGAGACATCTCTGAGCTGACCCATTGGCAGCAAGAAGGGGGTCCCACCAGGGAGGAGTTCTGCAGGGAGCAGAACGAGTGCCCTACTCTGGAGAGTCGGCGGCGGCAGGCTGCAGACCAGGCAGCTGGTAATCAGTCCGGGTCACATCTGATCTACTGGGAGAATGGTCTCTTATACAGTGAGCCTAAGGTTGCTGAGCCTGGGTCAGCCCATGTGCTGGTGGTACCCCAACGCTTCAGGACCTTCCTACTGGGTCTGGCTCATGACGTGCCTTTAGCAGGACATTTGGGGCAGGACAAGACCTTTGACAGGCTTGTCACCCACTTCTTTTGGCCCCAAATGCGAAGGCAGTCAGATGCACACTGTAGGTCTTGCCAAACTTGCCAGGCAAGTGGTAAGAGTGGGAGGAAGGTCAAAGCTCCTCTACAACCTTTTCCTGTTGTTGGAACACCCTTTGAAAGGGTAGGGATGGATATTGTGGGGCCACTGGATCCCAAGACAGCCATGGGCAACAGGTACATCCTGGTCTTGGTGGACCATGCCACCCGGTACCCGGAGGCAATCCCTCTCAGGACAACGACGGCGCCAGTGGTGGGCCGGACGTTAATGGGGATCTTTTCCCGTGTGGGATTTCCCAGAGAGGTGGTTTCTGACAGGGGGACCAATTTCATATCCAAGTATATGACATCCCTGTGGAAGGAGTGTGGTGTAACCTACAAGTTCACCACGCCTTACCACCCACAAGGAAACGGTCTGGTGGAGAGATTCAACCAGACCTTGAAAGGCATGATCAAGGGTCTAACAGAACCCATGAGGCGTAAGTGGGACGTCCTCTTGCCATGCCTACTCTTTGCATACAGGGAGGTGCCTCAGAAGTCTCTTGGGTACAGCCCCTTTGAGCTCCTGTATGGCCACCCTGTCAGAGGACCTCTGAGTTTGGTAAAGGAAGGCTGGGAGGCAGCTCCCAGGAAAACTCCCCAGGATGTGTTTAGTTACATGCTGGCCTTTAGAAACCAAACTGCCCGCTTCAGGAAACTCGCTCAGGCGAAGCTGGAAGCAAGCCAGGAAGAAATGAAGAGGTGGTATGACCAGAATGCCACTCTGGTCGAATTTCAACCTGGGCAAAAAGTGTGGGTCATGGCCCCAGTGGAACCTTGTGCCTTGCAGGACAAGTGGACTGGGCCATATGAGGAGGTGGAGCGCAAAAGTGACGTCACCTACCTGGTGGATTTGCAGGCTCCAAGGAACCCTTTGAGGGTCCTTCACGTGAACCGCCTCAAGCCCCACTTCGAGAGGTCCGAAGTGAGTATGCTCTTGGCGACAGATGATGGGGTGGAAGAGGAGAGTGAGCCTCTCCTGACCTCCTGTCTACCAAGGAGCATGATGGGTCAGTAGAGGGTGTGATTCTCTCCCCTACACTGACCCAAGAGCAGCAGGGGGACTGTCGCCAGTTGTTGGGACAGTTCGCCCCGCTGTTCTCTCTGACCCCCGGTGTTACTCACTGGTGTACCCATGACGTGGACACTGGTGACAGCCCTCCTGTGAAGCACAAGATTTACAGGTTGACTGACCGGGTCAGGGCCAGCATCAAGGAGGAGGTCTCTAAGATGTTGGCGTTAGGGGTGATTGAGCCCTCCAACAGTCCTTGGGCCAGCCCAGTGGTCTTGGGCCCAAAGGCTGCTGCACCCGGTGCCACTGCAGAACTGCGGTTTTGTGTGGACTACCGTGGGCTCAATGCCGTCACCAGGACTGACGCGCACCCCATCCCCAGAGCTGATGAGCTCATTGATCGGTTGGGAGCTGCCCGGTTCCTCAGCACGTGTGATTTAACGTCTGGGTACTGGCAGATTGCCATAACCGATGGGGCCAAGGAGAGATCAGCATTCTCAACCCCAGAAGGTCATTACCAATTCCGGGTGATGCCCTTTGGGTTGAAGAATGCCCCTGCCACCTTTCAGAGTTTGGTCAATCAGGTGTTGGCTGGACTGGAGGATTTCAGTGCCGCCTACCTGGATGACATTGCTGTGTTCAGTTCCAGCTGGGAAGAACATTTACAGCACCTTGAGAAAGTGTTGAGGGCTCTGCAAGGTGCAGGCCTCACGATCAAGGCCAGTAAGTGCCAGATCGGGCAGGGTTCTGTGGTGTACTTGGGACACCAGGTAGGAAGCGGCCAGGTGGCGCCCTACAACCCAAGATTGACACCATTCTGGCTTGGGAACCCCCAAGACCCAGACAGAGGTGAGAGCCTTCTTAGGTCTCACCGGCTACTATAGGAGATTTGTTAAGGGCTATGGCACCATCGTTGCCCCCTTAACAGAGCTGACTTCCAAGAAGCAGCCCAGGAAGGTGATCTGGACTGAGTCCTGCCAGAAAGCTTTTGATGCCCTGAAGGCAGCCATGTGCACGGCGCCCGTGCTCAAGGCACCTGACTTCTCCAAGGAATTCGTCGTGCAGACTGACGCTTCACAGCATGGTGTGGGAGCGGTGCTCTCACAACTGAACGAAGAGGGCCTGGATCAGCCTGTATTCTTCCTTAGCCAGAGACTACTCCCCAGGGAACAGAGGTGGAGTGCCATAGAAAGGGAAGCTTTTGCTGTGGTCTGGGCACTGAAGAAGCTGCGACCATACCTGTTTGGGACTCACTTCCGGGTTCAGACGGACCACAGGCCCCTCAGATGGTTGATGCAAATGAGGGGTGAGAATCCAAAACTGCTGAGGTGGTCCATCTCCCTACAGGGAATGGACTTTACGGTGGACAACCGTCCTGGTACAGAACACGTCAACGCAGATGGTCTGTCCAGGTTCTTCCGCCTTAGTGAAGAGAACTCCAATGGGGTTGGGTAGTTCTCCCTACTTTCAGCTGGAGGGGACATGTGTTAGACTTGGCATCTTTTGGCGTGTTTCCCCTGACTTTTTGCTTTCTGACCTCCTGGTTTTGACTCTGTGTTTGCTGGTGTAATGATTCTGCGCACTTTCCTCACTGCTGTCCAGTGGGAAAGTGCAAGTGCTCCTGTATAAAATGTGTTATGGATTGGTGTTTCCATGATTGGCCTAATTGATTTATGTGTCAGTCCCTTGTAAAGTGCACTGAGAGTGCCAGGGCCTATAGATCAAATGCTGTTGGTGGGCTGCAGCACTGGATTGTGCCACCCACGCAAACAGCCCGTAAAGTGTAACTCTGGCCTGCCATTGCAGAGCCTGCGAGCAGCCTGGGGCTGCCATGTCGACTTGGCAAGTGCACACACTTGCAAGTCCCTAAACCTTCCCTTTTCTACATGTTAGTCACCCCTAAGGTAGGCCCAAGGTACCCCTGTGAGCAGGGTGCATTGTATGTGAAAGGTAGGACATGCCCTGGTGTGTGTGGCATGTCCTGATAGTGAATTACAGCCTATTTCGTTTTTCACTATTGCAAGGCTACCTGTTCCCCATAGGCCAGAATGGGCAGTTTTGATTATTACAGCTTATAATCCTAACTGACCCAGGGAACATGGTAGAAATTTGAGTTTAGTATGCCTGGACTCAGAATGATAAAATACATCTTTTAGTGAAGTTGGTTTTAACATTCTGTGTTTGAAAATACCACTTTTAGAAAGTGGGTATTTTCTTGTCTAACCATCCAAGCCTGCCCCTGCTAGGTTGTGTATTCCTTGTCTGGAGTGTGAGTGACAGGGGCTGTGGGATGCCAGGAGACAGGGTGAGTCAGCACAGGGCTGAATAGCAAGATCTACATGTAGATGGGTGGGAGGAGATGCACCTGGGACCTGAATAGGGCTGGGCCTTCCCTCCACAATGCTGGCTCCACCTCCTGTGGTGCGTCTGATGTCCCTGGCCTGCACTGTGAAAAGGAAAGAAGGAGACTTGTCAACAAAGTGCTCCAGGACTGACCAGAACTGGTTTGGACTAGGCAAAGGCCTCTCTGCCTTCAGAGAACAAAGAGAAATTGAGGATAAAAAGGGGGACCCAAACCCCAGAAAATTGGAACTCTTTGGGATCAAGAAGACTGCCAAGAAGAAGAGCTGGAGAAGCTGTGAGGAGGAACTACCACTTTGCTGTGTGCTTTGCTGTGTTGGCCTGCAGTGGCTGCTTCTGTCTTGGGCAGTGAAAGGACTGGACTGAACTTTCTGCAATCTACTTTGTGAGTGTCTCCAAGGGCTTGAGGTAGAGCTTGCCCCCTGTTCAAGAAGTCTCAGGAACAGCAAAGACTTCAAGCCCGACGCCGTCTATGACGCCGCTGCCGACTCCGTGTCCTGAAGGCACCGCAGAGGGCACCGCCGCAATGCCGCACTGCGACCCTGGTCTCACCGATGACGCCTGCTGACGCCGCCACCGAGCCGCTGCTCGCACCGTGACCTGTGGGCACCGCACTCCACACCGCCTCGCTTCACGACGACCCCGTGGTATCCCCGACGACGCCGCTCCACGCCGGAGTCGACGCCGCTGCTTGCACCGTGGTTCGGGGGCACCGCTCGTAAGTTACACGACGCACCGCCCTCATCCTGCACCGCAGCCTTGGCCCACCGACGCTGGTGCCATCGACTCCAAGTTCGTCAGCCGACGACAGCGCTGCAGCTACGACGACGCCGCTGCTGCACCGTGACCTGCCAGCACCGTGACGAGCACCGCCTTCATCTCACACCGCGACCCTGGTCTCTCCAACGATGCCATCCGATGCCGCCACCGAGCCGCTGCTCGCACCGCGACCTGAGGGCACCTCACGCCGCACCGCTGCCCTTCGCACCGCAGCACCCGACGCCAGCCGACGCCAGCGCTCCTGACTTCAACAGAGAGGAGATCGATCTGCAACGTGTGTGACTTCGAGGGCCCCAACGACGCCGCACCGACCTCCGGAACCGACGCCTGCGGACGCCATGTGTTCGGAAGCTCACCGCGAGGTCATCGATGCCCTGCATTTCTGAAAGGTACTGTTTGCGGGTCTTCCCGACACCGTAGCTGACCCGCGACGCCGCGGTCAGCCAGAACTGTTTGGATTTGTTTGTTCACGACGCCGTGATAGCCCTGGACGGAGCTATCGACATCAAGGAACTGTTTTTAAGGACACTGTGATAACTGAAGATTTTTAAAGTACTGTACTGTGGATTTTTTCGTATTGCTCTTGTTTTAAGTATATAAAAATATTGGATATTTTTCTAAACTGGTGTGGTGTCAGTTTGTAGTGCTTACATTGTATTACTGTTGGTTTTGTGCAAATGCTTTACACACTGCCTCTAAGATAAGCCTGACTGCTCGTGCCAAGCTACCAAGGGGGTGAGCAGGGGTTATTTTAGGAGTGTAACTCCCTTACCCTGACTAGGAAGAAGGGTCCCTACTTGGACAAAGGTGCAAGCCCTTGCCAACTAGAGACCCCCATTTCTAACAAATACATACTCATGAAATTTAATAACCCCATAATAATGTATTGACTGCATGAATTAATCAACTCTGAATGCACACATTTACATAAGGGGCAAATGCATTTTGCATAATATACTAAACCATGTTGGCATGAGTGCGTATTAATTGTTTGCGCATTGAAAAACCGTACTACTGCATGTTTATGCTATGTTGTACATTGCACATTTAGCATTTTGTGCACAAGTAACGAAAGGGTTGCTTTAAATTAATAGCTTTTGCTAGGATTTAATTAACACAGGGCATTAGTATGGTGGGAGGTAAACATAATGGGTTTTATTTCACGAATTAATATTCTTTTGTGTTTGTTTACTTTAGTACGGGATTGGGCCTGCATGAAAATGGCCTCTCGTTTAAACCAGCATGTGGTTGGCCTGGTCGGTGTGAAGTGCGCATGCGCCGGGAAGGATTGCCTGCTCGCAGACTACAGAGTGTACCAGCTGATGTAACTCGTGTGAAGGCCATATTGACCTGTGTCCTATTGTTTGTGTGCCAAGACGTGATAGCGACTGTGGGAACAGCCATCACTACGTGCAATTCGAATGTGAAACGGATATCATATTGAACAATGTGACAAAATGTATACTTATGAATGCTAGTGGTATACAAATGTATTGGTCTTAAATCCTTCCTTTGCTAGAACCGGTATAGGATGGATTTGTGAGGAGTACTGGATGGGGCGACCCTAGTATGATTTATGACAACCAATCACAGACCGAGTTTCTACCGATACTGCAACATTATAAGATAGTAAGTTAGACAGAAGAGTATAATTGATATCCCAATTAGACGCAGAGGAGAGAGCAGACGGAGAGCAGACGCAGATGAGAGATCAGACGAGAGCAGATCAGAACAGATGAGACGAGACGGAGAGAGAAGGGTCGGAGAGAGATCAGACGAACCTGAGGCAGTGCGGTCCGGTATAACAGTGCAGGCCGGAGTGGCAGATCAAAGACAGAGAGAGCAGACCAGCACAAAACCAGAGAACCATTTAGGTATGAGAACGTTGCGGGAGTGCTTGGGAGGAGATTGCGTCCGAGGAGAACTAGATCAAGGTAGATTAATTGGGAGATTAATTTAGTAGATAGTTTATGGCAAGCTTAGCTGCATCTGTCCTGTTAACTTTGTCCTCTGAGCCTATCTCTGGGGACCTCTTGCCACAACCTCGGCCAAGGAAGTGGTTTTCCTGATTCTTTGGTGGGTATTACCCTCCTTCATTGCTTTAATTTGCAAGTATATTTCTGCAAGTATTTAGCTGTACCTTCTTTTCCCCATTCCTATGCACGCTTTGATATCGATGCAAATGATTCATTTTAATTACATTGCTTGATAATTTGTTCTCTTATATGCAATCTTGTGTGTGCACTGATGATCAATTTAAGAGCATTTAATAATATAAAATCATTAACCGAAGAAGTGACTCTGTGGTTATTTAGTTAAATGTTAAACTGTTTAGTTAATCATAGTCACCATCAACTCTTCAACTAATGGTCCATCAACCAAAAGAAGAAGAAGTTGAATTTACGAATAGTTAGAATCATATATAAATGATATTAATGTGAAGCATAGTACTTAATAAAACTGACAAATTAAACCCCCAAATCCAGTGCCCGTCTTCAGGGATCATTTATGGGTAATGTGTGATGGGCCCCGTTGTTTGGTAAAGCAATTTATGTATGACGAGATTTCCTTTGGTCCCTGACTCATGAATTAAGGGGTTGCGCTGGATCAGTTTGTTACCAGGAATGCTGGTGTAAGCATTCCTGGAATGTTTGTGTTTAACTTGTGTTTGTTTCTGGGGGCAGTTGGAAGTTGGACACTGAAGTGGTGGTCGTGTCCAGCTGCGCTCCTCAGCTCAATAAAGATATGCTTGGAATTGGATCCAGTGTACTCTTTTCTACAGCATTTCAGTAAAAGTTGCAAATGAAAACTACGTTCGGCAGATTATTTCAATCAATCAATCATTATCTTCGTTTCGGCCTCAAAGGCCATAAAAGAGCAACATAAATACATAAAAACAGAAATATATTAAAAACAAGATCAAAATACAAGGCATATAAGAAAAATCGGACTGTATATTATTATAATAAAAGTGAGAATAAAGTATGTTAAAACATTAAATATACAACAGGCCACTTGCCCTGGATGTGGTTTCACGACCTGGATGGTGCTGCAAAAACATTTCTGTGGTGGGGTTCAAGGCCATGTGTGGCTTTTCCACATTGTCAACGGGGCCCCTATGATGGTGGCCTTGGGATGCCCAATCTCTATCTTTACTATTTATGACCAACCCCCGCCTATTGCTTGGAACCTTCAGTACTGGGTTCCTCCCATCTACAGGCCATGCTCTATGGATCCCGGTCTCTCTCTCTCTATGCCCTTGGTATCTCGAATGGTGTTCCTCGCATGGAGAGCTGCACTTCGGCACGTGCAATGGGAGAATAGTGTTATACCACTTTGGCATGGCACCTGGTTGAGGGAAGTGGCAGTACTTGGCGGTTTTCAAACCTGGGATTTTCTTGGCATCACGCGATTAGGAAATGTATGGTCAGGGACACACATCCTTTCCTTCTAAGATCTTCAGCAGACATTTAACCTTACCCATACCCAATATTATAAATATCTCCAATTCAGACATGCTCTTCACACTCACTCCTTGCCAACTGACACTCTCCTGGAATTCAATCCTTTAGAAGCTAAGTTACTCATGGGAAATATGGGCCGTGGGGGGATCTCCTAGATCTACTGCATGCTCATTATCAATTCCCCCGGTTCGTTGGATCAACTTCATATCCACTGGGAGAGCTGGGTGGGCCCTGTCGAGGATGAGGACTGGCAGGACACCCTGATGGCTCCCCGTGAACTTACTACCTCTTCCCGATTACGACTTATCCAAATATATTACCTCTACTCAGCATATCTCTCCCCAGCCCTCCTATATCGTGCAGACCTGCGTCCCACCTCAGCCTGTCCTCACTGTGGCATTGATACAGCTGATTTTTATCATATGGTATGGACTTGTGCAGTGTTTGAAAGAGGGTGACCCGAGACCTGTACGATGTTCTCAGATGGGAAATTCCCCTTTACCCCTTACTGGTTCTTCATGGTTTGCTTGAAGGATCTGGAGGCACAAGGGCTGAGATGGCATTCCTGGGCACAGCTCTCCTGGTGGCAAAACGAGACATCGCTGTGCAATGATTGTCCCCTAGTTCCCCTACATTGGCGGGATGGAGAAGGGGTGTGGATTGGTGTGTGCAACAGGAGTGTGTGGTTTTTGAAGCCTGTGGGTGCCCTCAGAAGCATGGACGTGTGTGGAGGGAATGGTTGGGTCAGCTTACGTAACCTGTCATGGACTTCTATTTGTGGACGTTCTTCCTATGTATTGCGCTATATTGCCTGAGTGTTCTTACTTTGCATCAACTAAGTACTCCGTCCTGTATTATACTGTATAAGTGCCATGTGTTTATCTCTGCCATCTCGGATGGCCTCAAATGCTATAAAGTTTGTTTATAAAAAAAATACACAACAGCATTAGGAGGACACCCTGTAGTGTGGGGGGTTTCTATGTTCCTTGGCTCGTGCACCTGTCAAGTGTGCATTCTGCATTCTTTATTAAAATGCGGGTCTGTGCTTTGACAGTTGCTGGCCTGGTCTACTGCTGTACAGCTGCTTTGTTTATGGGTGGTGTTGTTTCTTGGAAATAAAGTACTTTCTTCATATCACCGTGTCCGGAGTACTTTACAAATTTGGTGACGAGCTGCCACACCACCCCGATGGACTCTGCATTCCTGATTACATCTACTCTTTCAAGATCTTCATTCTTCACCTCCTTTTTGTTACCGTTATCAAGATCTTACCTGGCCATGTCCAATGGTGATCTTTGCATCTTTCTAGCACCTTCCTACTGTGAGTAGCGTATTTTACTGCGGTTTTGTTGTGCCGAAGAGCCGTTTCTGCCTCCATTGTACTTTGACATCACCACCGCGAGGATTCTTCTTTTCACTTCTGCGGTCGACGTCAGACGTCGTAACCTTGGTTATGACCAACGCTTCCTTTAGATTCTGCACGTTGTAGCCGTGTCTACGACCAACGTTACGTTACTATTTCAGGTACAGCCAGGTCAGCGCTCCAGCATTCCTGTGACGTTCTACGCTTCACGCTACGTGATGCCATTTTGTTTTTGCCTGTTTCATATTATTGATTTTTTCCCGTGTTACTTTCGTTCGAGCAGTGACTTCTTCTTCCTCACGAACAGTAAGCGTTTATTTTTTCTGCTCCTCTACGTTCAATTATCTTCACGCTTCACTTCCTCAGCACGCATTTCGTTTTAGGTCAACGAAGATTAACTTTACAAGTTTTTCGTGGCAATTTACAAGTACTTTGTTTTATTTCTTTGTTATTGTGAGGATACATTGACTTTACTTGCTCTTCATTTATTTTAGTTCTTCCAGCTAAAGATGTGTATTGAAGGATACTACTGATGCCCACCAATTTTTTTTATATTGTGCTAAAGTTTAATCTACTATTTGAGGGTGAAGAAGGGACACTACTAGCATCCATTTACATTCCTTTTTGTATTTCTTGTTCATTTGGATACTTTGTTTAGCGAACTAGTCCCTCTTATTGCATCCTTTCCAGTTTCCACTATGTGTGCACAAAATTACGCCCTGAAGCCTCCTCAATCGTTCTGGCCCGCAGGTGGAGTTCCCTGCATGAAGTGGGTTGAATGGAAACCATTTTTCTTAAACTATATCGAGACATTAGACGACCAAGGAAAAATTTCTCCGGAGCAAAAAAAATGCATTTTCTTACATTCTATTGGTCCAGAGGGCTTAAAAGCTTTCAATCAAATGTCTAAGGCTATAGGTGGTGATGGGGACTCTAATGTTTTTGATTGTGCCATTGCAGATTTTGATAGGCATTTCTCTCCCAAGGTTTGTATCGGCATTGTCAGATACAAGTTTTTCATAGGAAACAAGAACCCAATGAGAGTGTTGATGACTATGTTGCTGCTCTAAGAACATTATCTCTTGATTGCCATTTTGGTTCTCTTCAAGAGGATTTCATAAGCGACCAAATTGTTATGCATGTCAATGATCCCTCTATCCAAGATAGATTATGGGTAAATGGGGATTCTAATTTACAACACATTTTAGCATTGGTAAGAAAAGCCGAAATGTCTCGCAGAAGTGCCAAAGTTATTCAAGCTGAATCTGTTCCCAAACAGCTTGAAATCGTTAGTAAAGTAAATCCTAGTTCTCGCCCTTTTAAGAATTCTGGTAAAATGGATCTCAAATAGACAGGTGAAAACAGAGAAAGGTCTAAAATTCGTACTGAAGAGATTTTTAAGTGTTTCAGGTGTGATAGTCCTTCTCACCTTGCCAACAACAAGTTTTGTCCTGCTCTTAAACAAAAATGTTTATCTTGTGACTTAATTGGCCATTTTGCTAAAGTCTGCAAAAAGAAACCTAAACAAAAAGTAAAATGTGTTGAAGATTGTGAGTACGGTGATGAAGACGTTAATTCTTCTTTTGCAGATGATAAAGTTGTCCTTAATATTAAGGACAAAATTACAGAGAATATTTATAATGTTTCCAACAAAAAAAAACCTTTGTGTGATATGACAATTGGAGGAGTAGATATTCAAATTTATGCAGATTCAGGATCTCCTTATTCCATTGTTAATGAGAGTGTATGGAATTCTTTATTTTCTTCCAAATTAGGTGCTGATCTCGAAGAACCAGACATTTCTCCAGAGGGGTATTCTGGGGAAAGAATTGATTTATTGGGTTTCAGAAACTTAGTTTTCAGGTTCAAAAACCGTGAAAGTCTTGGTAAGTTGTATATATCAAAAAAAGGACCTTCTGTTTTAGGTTGGTTTGACCAAGGCGAACTTGGCATCTTATTGGATCCTAATAGTCCTGAACCCGTTATGGTTCTAGCTGACAGTGAAGTTACTGGTAGAGACATGTTAAAGAAGTTCCCTAATGTTTTTAATGAGAAAATTGGTAAGTTAACTGATTTTGAGCATAAAATTGTCCTTTAAAAGGATGCATGTCCTAAGATTTTCAAGGCTAGGAATATTCCTATTACTGTCAGGAGGGAAGTGAAAAAAGAATTTAACCATCTTGTGTCTGAGGATATCATTGAGAAAATCGAATCCTCAGAGTGCGTTTCGCCTGTAGTTATTGCCAGGCGTGCTAATGGCAACATTCGTTTATGCATTGATTTAAGATATCTTAACAACAACATTCTTATTGATCAGTTTCCATTACCTCGTATTTCTCAGATGCTTGCGTCTATTCAGGGTGCTAAAATTTTCTCGTCTATTGACCTCTCAGCAGCGTACCACCAAATTGTTTTACATGATGACTGCAAAATGTTAACTGTTTTTATCACTCCGGTTGGCTGCTATCAGTACAAAAGGATGCCATTTGGACTTGCTGCTGCTGTTTTCCAGAGCATTATGCATTCTTTATTTGGTCAACTGGAAAATGTACATTGTTTCCAAGATGATATTCTTTTGTATGGAAAGGATAAAACAGAACATGACTCCATTCTTTACAAAGTTTTGGAAATTTTAGACTCCAGAGGTCTTACTGTTAAATTTTCAAAGTGTAAGTTTGCTGAAACCTCTGTTTCTTATTTAGGTCATGTTTTATGCTCTGATGGTGTTAAACCTAAACCTGAGTTGGTGGAAGCCATACTTTCTGCACCACCTCCTAAGAGCAAGGATGATGTTCATTCTTTTCCAGGCCTCACTGAATTTTATGCTAAATATATTAAAACATTTTCTTGCAGGGTGTTTCAAATTAGACAACTTCTAAAAAATAAGTCAAAATTCTTGTGGTGTTCTGAATGTAAGAGAGAGTTCATGGATGTTAAATCTGCTATTGCTGAGGCCACTACCTTATCAGGTTTTGATCCCAATCTCCTAAGTGTTCTTACCACTGATGCCAGTTCTAAGGGTTTGGGTGCTGTTTTATCCCAGAAACAGATTGATGGCGGTGAGGCCATCATTGTGTATGCTTCAAGGTCTCTTACATCTGCTGAGGAAAAGTTTTCCGTCATTGAAAGGGAAACCTTAGCCATCGTTCGGGCTTTGGAACATTTTAGAGCCTTTATCTGGGGTAAACAGTGCCATATAAGAAGTGACCACAAGCCTTTAGTCAATCTTCTTACCACTGATGGCATGATCAAAGCATCTGCACGCATTGCCAGAATGTCTATGCGTCTTCAAGATTTTGTCTACAAAAATTTTTATGTTCCTGATAAAGATAATGTTTCTGCTGATTTTTTGTCTAGGATGCCTTTGAAAATTAAAGAAGTGGTTTCCAGTGTTTGGGATGATTTCCATATTGCCTTAATTCATGATGAAGGCATTCCTTTTATCCGTAAGCAGGTTTGGTTGGAAGCGTATTCTGAAGATTCTGTTGTGCAAAGGGTTTTGTCTTTTATCAACAATGGTTGGCCTTGCAAGAGTCTCTTAAGTTCTGATCTAAGATGTTTTTGGGAAGTGCGCAATGAACTTTCTTCTTATGATGGTATTCTTTGGAGAGGTGATAAAGCTGTTCCTCCTTTCAAGCTTAGAGATTCTATTGTCAAGTTATGTCATGAGGGACATTGTGGATTGTGAAAACTAAGCAGACTGTCAAGAATGGTTTCTGGTGGCCTGGTTTAGATATTTTTGTGGAACGTATTGTTAGAAATTGTGTGACTTGTGCCAATGCCGACAAATCACTTAAAACTCTGCGACCCAACATGTCTACTCCTTGTATTCCCAGTGGTCCTTGGGAAACCATTGCTGTTGATATTATGGGTCCCACTGGTAATGAATCTAAGTACATTATTTCTGCTATTGACATTTTTTCTAGGTGGCCTACCATCAAGGTTGTTGACAAGATCGACACTGATGCTGTTTTATTGTTTTTAGACACCATTTTCACTGAGGAGGGTCTCCCCACTCAGATTGTTACGTATAATGGTGTACAGTTTATTTCTCACAAAGCTCAGTTTTTTTTTGAAAGACTAGGCCTCAAGCATCGCACTACATCCCTTTACAACCCTAGTGGCAATGGCATGATTGAGCATTTTAATAGAGTGCTCAAGGGTGCTATCCAATCTGTTGGTACTGAGGATAATAGGTGGGAGTTGTGTGTGCTCAAAACCGTTTGGACTTACCGTACTACCATCAACGACATGACTGGGTGTACTCCTTTCGAAATTATGAGAGGTAGAATTGCCAGAACTAAGATCAACCCTGCGTGGTTGGTTCCCAGTACAGTTTCCAATTTAGATTTGGATGTTGTTAAACAAAACATCAAAAATACTCATGACAAGTACAAGTGTTCTTTTGATTACAAGAGAGGTTCTGTGATCAACACCGACATTAAAATTTGTACGCTTGTTAAAGTTAAGAAACCTTGTAAGGTGAAGAAAGGTATCAGTCAGTTTTTTGGTCCTTTTGAGGTCACTAAAGTTTTGAAAAATGCTGTTATGTTAAATGATGGTAAAGTTTGGAATCTCGGGGGAACATGGCGGCTGTCAGCTAAGCGGCCGCGGGTCGTCAGTCCGCTTGGGCGTCGTGATCCCTGGTCTCTCTAGGGGGTCCTCCGCAATGATCACAAGCTGATCTCTGCTTCCTGCACCTCTCCCCCCAACCCCAGTGTGCGAAATACCTCCGTCTCTTCTCCTTACTTTTCCAGCTCTTGTGGATTGTCTGCGATCGGCGGATGGCTCCAGAGCCCCGGGGAGCCTCCACAGCACTCCGAGCCTCGCGGTGGTAGGGTGCGGCTCGGGAGTGATGTCGCACCCGAGCTGCGTGTTTCCAGGTCCGGACTTCTGGGGGCAGAGTCAGCACTGGCGGCTATCCTGCAGTGGCGCAGGGACATGCGTGGACTGGGACGGGGGAACAAACCCCTCAGGTAGGGCGAAAGGAGCTGAGACCAATTACAGGAATTGCAGGAATTGAGCCTGAAAAAGAAGGTAAGGCTGACCTTGCTGGACACCCAGAGACCTCTCCTTCCTTTGGTTTGAGCCGGCATTGGCGGAGTGTGATCTCTGCGGCTGTTGTGGGATCAGGTGGAGGAGGAGGAGGGGGAGACTTTTGGTATATGGAGAGGAGTGAGGGTCAGCACACTAAAGTCAATCCCTCAATGAAAGTGTGCAGATATACTCTTCGTACAAGGGCCATACAGCTTTTACCCTACACCGGGGTGACCTACCAAGACCCCCCCCGTAACCAGTGTAAACGCTTCTGAGATACAAAAAAAGAAGAAGGGGGGGGAGAAAGATAAAGCGAAGGAAAAGGGAGCACAAATTGAGCCCCCTATAGGCACCAAAAGCCCTAGAACCAGAGGAAGAGGCAGAGGGAAGAAAGTATCGGCACCTATAGTGAAGATTACACCTTCTTTAAAGTCTTACTATAAAGTTCTCGCTACTCCTGCCCAAAACTCAGTCCCTCTTAAAGAAGGCTCCCGCCCCTCTATTGTCAGCAAGATGGAATCGAGTCAACCTCAGACTATGCTGACTATGCCGATTATGCCATTGAAAGTTCCACACTCTCTTTCTACATCAATGATTCCTAACCAATTGGCAGTGACATTATCTGAGGACTCTAGTTGCTCCCACATTTCTGTACACCCTGCAGTCTCCACTTCAAATCGTTTTAGTGTGTTGGAGGCGCAAGACGCCCAGCTAGGTCTTCACTCAGAATTAACACAACAAGCACTATCTCTCCAACACTCTCCTACGACAAACCTAGGATCTCTGGCGGATATTCTCCTAGCACTTAAGGAAGATACCGGAAATAGATTTACAGTCTCCGAAACCAACCAGGTAGAAATCCAGGCCTCCTGTGCAGTGTTAGCCCAGAAGCTGGAAGAAGTATCTTTAAGAACGGATACTTTGGAGCAGGAGATTTCAAAAATCAAAGAGGCACTTAATATATCCTCAGCAGAAATGACTAAATTAGTGAGTCAAAATAGAGAAATGAAGGAAGATCTAGAGCGTCTCGAGAATCATTCTAGGAGAAACAATCTGAGACTGATCAATGTCCCCGAAGCTCTTGAAGGCTCTGATATCAGGGGGTTTGTGATATCATTACTGAAAAATACAGTCTTAAAAACCTCCCCAAATGTAGATCTATCCCAAGAGATACAGCGGGTGCATCGAGATCCCTATAAAAGAAACCCCGCAAAACAGAAGCCCAGGAAAATCCTGATTAATTTTCTTACATATACCGTAAAAGAGACAATCCTATCGGCAGCACTCAAGGAAGGCACCTTAACATTTGACTCTTTCTCATTTGCTATTAGATCGGATGTGTGCCACACCACCGCACAGAAACAATGGGAGATGGGCAAACGGATGGAGGAACTGAACAAATTGGGGGCAAGGGCACAGCTGAAGTTCCCAGCATCACTACGTACTATGTGGAACAATCATATGTATGTCCACCGCTCAGTAGAGGAGGTAGATGATCTTATAGATAAAATTAAGAAGGGAACAGGGGTATAGGTGTAGCGAGATGCGGAAGTGAGGGAGGCTTAGAGAGATCAGGGAAAGGAAAATGTGAAGAAACAAATTATATTTGCCCGAGGGACTGAAGCCCTTTAGGCTTTTAGCCTAATGTAGTAGGGAGGGTTCCCCGGAGGGTTGGAGGGGCACGTGGGTGGGAAGGGGGGTGGGAAGTGGGGGTGGATCACGGGGTGGGGAGCAATGGGAATTTTTTTTTAAAAAGAATCCTCTATTACATTCTCAATATCAGTTAGCCTGTCCTGGGTTTTATTTTTTGTTAGTTGTAGATATGCCTAGGTGGCCTCGTCAATGGATGATCCTTTCTGATGGGAGTTAGAGATCTAAATCTCCTCTCGTGGAACATTAATGGTTTAAGATGTCTTCGTAGGCAAAGGTTAGCAATGAAATATCTAGAGCAAAGCCCAGCCCAGATCTGCTTAATCCAGGAGACCCATTTGAGTCTTTCAGAGAGTCCTATCATATTTTCACGGTACTCTTGGATAAAATATTTTTGTACATCATAACAGACAGCCCATTGTAAGTGGGTTGCTATCTTGATAAAACAGGGGGCAGGATGTATAATTAAATCATTTAAAACTGATCAAACTGGGAGATGGATTATAGCCAAACTAGACTTTGGAGGATCAGAGTTAGCATGTGTATCTTTCTACGGTCCGAACATCGATGACCCTACGCACTTATGCAAGTTACAATGGAACTTGATGGAAGTAGTTTCCCCTATAATAATCGGGGGAGATTTTAACGTGTTGCTTGACCCCCTGTTGGATAGATCGAACCAGAGTCACTATGTAGGGGCGCCCAGGGTCCGTCAGGCTTTAAATAACATGATGCATGACTTGGAGCTTTCTGATACAGGGAGAGCTAAGAAGGGCAACATACAGAGTTTTACTTTTCACAGCAAGAAACACTGACATTTAATCAACTATGTTCTGGCCGATAGGTCTATTATAGATGATACGACGTCAGTTACTATTCAGCCAAGTCATATATCCGATCACTCTCCTGTTGCTTTTTCTTTAGCAGGGAGTAGGTATAAATTAAGACCTAGATCAGGGGTCTTCAAACTGTGGGGCGCGACCCCCAGGGGGGCCGTGGAGCGATGCAAAGGGGGTCGCGCCTTCCCAGTCACACTTTTGCCGAGGCCCAAGGGCTTCAGCCCCCCCTCTTCCCCCCGTCCTGCGTCTCAGCCCGGGCTGCTGCAGTGCAACTCGAGCTGCTGGGGGCTCAGCTGGGCAGTGTCTGGAGTCTTATCTCCGGCACGCCCGAGTTTTTCACAGGTCTTTAAAGACCATTTGCATGTTTACATGCCTTTGTAAACTGGTTACAGAGGCTTAGTTTTTTCCTGGTTCCAGTACCCCCTGGGCCCCCACTCTGCCCATTCCTTACATTTGTATTTTACCTTTACTGCTGCAGTGTGAGAATGCATTTCATGAAAAGGAATATAAAGTAGGGTTGCCAAAAGAAAAATGCCTGCCGTGTTTTGTTTAAAGAGCCTGCAAAGACCTCCTTGACACTAAATAGACTTATAAATAAAAAAGTATGTATTCATTCGTTATGTGACTTTTCTGTCTTTGTTCTCTTTAATTATCAGTCATGGATCATTGAGGCAGCCCTAGAACACAATTAAAAGTGCTTTCTATTTATATTTGCTGTTCGAAGTATGCACAGATAAGTGCTTAAAATACAGCTTTAGGTGACTGCTTATTTTTGTACCGACTGGGCCATCAAAATAATCTGCTGGCAACCCTAATCATAAGACTGGAAGTTTGTTGCAGGATCAGCACATTATTTATTTCCTCGATCCCCGATTAATGCCATAATAGCAATAGTTTAACTTAGATCTTAAACCCTACGCCGCCGTCCATAACATGCTGAGTTACTTCAAGTGTCTGGGAATGCACTCTGCATTCAGACAACTCACTCGTCATTCTCGCCCTTCACTTTCACGCTCACCCTGCATTCACAGCGATCACAATGCACTCACACCATTCACCCGCTCACCCTGCACTCAGTGATCACTCTGCACTCACAATGCACTTGCGCTGTTCATCCTATACCTCACCCTGCAGCCACACGAGTACACTACTCATCCTGCACTCATGTGACACTTCACTCACCTGTCCCCCTCACTGCTCAATATGCAACTCACTCAAACAAGCCCATCAGTAATCATACACTCATTCGTCCCATTCTGAACTTGCATCCGCACCTAAATTCATAAGCCACCTCACTCACCCTGCAGTCACTCCTCTTACCCTACTCTCACACTGTTGCATCGCTCACCGTGCACTCACATGGGCACTCTTGTCACCCACACAGTGCAGAGGGTTAACGTTCCTGCTACAAAGAATATGTACCATGCAGATCAAAGAAATGAGTGTGAGTAAACTATGAGTAGCGCTATAAAAAATGAAATGTTTGTCAGAAAGGTGCTATAGAGAGATGAGGTGAATTGTTGGTGAGTGGCAGTGAAGGAATTCATGGAGAAGGAGGAAACGGGGGTGGGGCACCAAAAAGACTGTTGCACGGTGTGCGATCAGTGTTAGGACCAGCCCTGGCTGGGAGTGTTAAAGGTGAAGTGAGAGGTTGAATGGGGAGAGTTCAGAAGTTGTAAAAAGGGGTGAAATAAAATGGCCTGCAAAGTGAGAGAGGGATCCGGGGTTAGGAGAGGACAGAGGGATGGAAGGGAGGGGGTGAGAGGAAAGCTGCATGGGTAAACTGCTTAACTCTGCACAAAACCGCCAGGGATTTAAGGGACCCCTGCTTCTCCCGGCCAGGGCCAAGTGAGCTTCTAATGTGGCAGCACGTATTCCTGCGGAGTGGAAGGCCCTTCACAAAGGTTGACTAGAAATCTTTCTGATGTTAATTGCTGTATTTTGGTTATACACTGGTACTGATGGGGTGAAATCTTTCCTCAGTGTTACTGTGTACGCGGCATCACATAACATCATTTACCTTTTCTTCCCACACAATTTAGTCAAGCCTGTCATGTAATTTGGTCCTCACCTGCCTCATAATTCCAGTAGCCCTGCCTACAGGTTTAGAAATTTTTGTCAGGAGGGGGTCCTTACGCCTCAAAATGTTGACAGGGGGGTCTCGGCATCCAAAAGTTTGAAGACCTCTGACCTAGATGGACACTTAAGAGATCTATGTTGGCGGATCCAGAGATAGCTATAGGGCTCAAACATGTATCCCTTGACTATTTTACTATAAATATTGGGTCTACGTCTATAGACTATGTTTGGGATGCCTTTAAGGCATATCTGAGGGGCTTTCTGCATAGTCTTATCTGTACTAAAAATAGAGAGGAATCACAAGAGTTAAGAACGCTGGAGGATAAAATCTCCCAATTGGAAGTAGACCTGATCCGGCTCAATCAGGGGGCCCCATAAAGAATACAACAAGCTCAGAGAAAGCTTGAAAATGCCCGCCAAGATTACAGGATCAGGCTTGATCAGAAATGTAAGGCACAGTGGCTGACAAAGTCCATGCAGAATTTCGAGTATGGAGAGAAGGCAGGAGCACTTCTGGCCTGGAAGGCCAGAATGGTTCGGGCAAAGAACCGTATAAACGAACTAATTATAAATGAAAATGGGGAGACATCTAGTAGATCGGAGGACATTCAAGCTTGTCTACTCTCTTTATTCTCTGAGCTATATAAGGAGGAGATCTCACCTAATATCGAGACCCTTAAAACCTGGTTGAGGGAGAAATCCTTGCCTACTCTAACAGCTGAAAGCTGTAAAAAACTAGATGCCCCAATAACAGAGGACGAGATCAGAGAGCAAATTGGAAGATGCAAAACGAATAAAGCAGCAGGTACAGACGCGCTTCCTAGCGAGGTATATAAACTCCTGGTGGAGGAGCTAGTTCCAATCATGGGCACTCTGTTTAATTCGGTCTATCGATTAGGGGGCCAGGTACCTAGGTCCTGGAAGGAGGCAATGATAGTGCTCATTCTGAAGCCCACTAAGGACCCTTTAAGGGCCGATTCTTACAGACCGATCTCCCTGCTGAATGCTGACTATAAGATCTTTACGAGCATTCTAGCAGGGAGGCTGGTTAAAATCGTTCCACAGCTGATTAATTCTGATCAGAAAGGATTTATCCCTAAAAGGTATATCCAAGAACAAACACAGCAACTCACAGGTAACATAGATTTGGCAATCACTCGATCTGAGCCCTTGGCGGTGGTGGCACTAGATGCGGCCAAGGCATTCGACAGAGTATGCTGGGTATATCTTTGGGAACTGTTAAGAATAATGGGTTTTGTGTCTTTTTTTATCCAGACTTTGGAAAAATGCTATCAGGGGGCCTCTGCTAAAATACTATTGAACGGGATTTTAACATCTAGTTTTAATATACTTAGAGGAACAAGACAGGGTTGTTCCCTTTCGCCCCTGTTGTTCAATATCTATATAGAGCCCTTGGCACAGGCAATAAGAGCAGATGTCTTAATAACTCCCTTTAAATCCCATCATTATAGCAGCAAGGTTGCTTTGTATGCTGATGACTTGCTGTTATATACTGATAACCCCGCAGTGGCAGTTCCAAGGGTTGAAACCTTGCTAGAAGAGTTTGGATCTTTGTCGGGGTATCTAGCCAACATCTCTAAAACCGAGGTGATGTGTTGGAATATCGGCTATTGGGGGGGGGAGAACAAGTCAAGATTTTAAATATTTGGGCATTAGAATCATTAAAGACATTGAGAATATTCCGCAGATCAACCTAAATAGGGTTATAAAAGAAATTGATTGTTTATTAGCAAGGTGGAAAAACCTTCCTTTAACAATCTATGGAAGGGTTAACCTAGTTAAAATGGTTATTCTCCCCAAATTAACTTACTTGTTTAATGCCATCCCCTCAATTTCCCAAAGCTGGGTATTAGTAAAATCCAGAGTAAGATAGTAAGTTTTGTTTGGGCCTATAAGGGAGCTAGGCTGGCCTGGAAGAAGCTTAGACGCAGGCTTATCAAAGGTGGACTGGCTCTCCCTGATATCAATTGGTACTGTGTAGCCTTTCAATTTAAGAACATCCGGATGTTGCTCATGAAGCCTGATGATTCAACGTGGCGAAGACTTTTGGCTGAAATGATAAGGCAGGATGGGGGGGATGGTTTCCTGTACAAATTTGGGGCACCAAGGTACTTCAAAAAAGTACGTTTAAAAGTACTGAAGTCTGCCCTCAGCCTGTGGTATAAGGTTAGAAGCAGATGGGGGGTAGGTTACTACTCTGATTTTGCCCCAATCTGGGAGTCTCCTGGGACCCCGGTATGCCTTAAAGATAGCCTAACTATTCCAATTAGAAAGGCGGGCATTACAATCTGGTCAGACCTGATAACATCAGAGGGGGTCCATCCATGGGAGGTTCTAAGAGCCAGGGTTGGAAGTGACTTCTCCAGATTCAAATATATGCAATTAGTATCTTGGTTCACAGCTGAGAAGAATGAAATCTGTGGTGACTGGGAATTGGAGCAATCCTTTCAAGATGTAAATCTTAAAAGTAAGGAAATTGCTAAATGGTATAAGAAGTCCTTGGAGGCAGATGAGAAGGAGTATCCTCCACAACACTCAGTATGAAATGAGGTTTTTTTGGAGTGCGGTACCGAAGCAATTTATGAACTTTCCTTGAAGCTTCTATATAAGTATGTAAAGCCGGCTAACCTCAAGAAGAATCACTTTTTTGTTATCAATCGGCTGTATTGAACTCCGGCTAAGATAGCAAAGTTTGTTCCATCTCCCATCCCCAAATGTCCAAGATGCGATCTTATAAAAGCAAATGACCTTCACGTTTTTTATGATTGTCCCAGGCTGTGAGTCTAATGGAGTGGAATTGAGAACGCCCTATGTGGTATTTTTGGCAGGGAAATCATTTTGAATGTGGCACTTGTTCTTTTTGGGGAAGATGGTACGATAAGTAAGAAGATGAAGCATTCACATAGAGGTCTACTGCTGTATCTTGTCTTGATAGCACAGAGGGAAATATGTATGAAATGGAGAGACCCTCTGCCCCCTAAGTTGGAAGATTGGGTTAAAGCAGCTTCTAAAATGGCTCGTCTGGACCAGGGAGGAGGGAAAGAGAATTGCCTTGATATCTGGCAGGCCTTTATATTGTGGTGTAGAGGTTTGGGATTCGAATAACTCCTCATGGTCCAATGATTACACCAAGCCACCAACAATGGTGCAGGTCTGAATTGGTTCACAGACCAAAGCGAATGCAGTGGCTGCGGGCGCATAGATCAGATGGGCGGCTCCATAAGAATTGCAGACGCATATTCGGTGATATGAGGATTAAAAAAAAAAAAAGTTTGGAATCTCAAACGTATTGCTGTTCTCAAAGGTAACAAAGATCTTTATTTTGATTCTACCTCTCGTGTAAAGAGCAGTTGTTTGGATGATTTGGATTCTTCTTGTGGAGATTTGGTCATTTCTGATGTTAATCCTCCTTCCAATTCTCCTCTTGTGGAAGCCTCATCCTCCAGCATTGCTTCTAATGAGGTAATTTGTTAACTTTACTACTCCTAAACTGAGAAAAATCCTAACTTTAAGACTTTCAGGTATTCACAGAAGGCATTTAGGAGTCCTAAAGTTAGGAGTCCTAACTTCTGTGAATACCGAAATGAGTAAGTTCATTCTGTGAATACCAAAATGAGTAAGTGTATTCTGTGAATACCAAAAGTACTAACTTTACGTTTTGACGTAAGTTAGTTCTGTGAATCAGGCCCCAAATACCTTACAATGGCAAAGACAATTGTCTGGCTTGTGTAGCTTCTGAGTATTCTGAGGGCAATGCTGTAATTCATTAGTCCCACATTGAGACCAAGTTGCAGAATACACTTCTTCCCTGGTCCATGATAGGCTGGACAAAATAAAATTACATGTTCAATCACTTCGATCACCCAGGGCAGAAAGGGCATGTTATGTCAGGATCTGAGTTCCCAGATCTCCATGAGGTAGCAAAAGCACAAATTTTGAGGATCCCTAATGGAATTTTAAATACAGGGCCCTAACATGGGGAAGGGGGGCTACACCTCATCCAGGAATGGTTCAAAGCAGTAGTCAACTTTGAGCTCCAAAAAAAGAAGCAGTGAGGGAACCCACCCTATGGGCACTTAGAGTATTTTGATTTACATATTGCCAATAGGCTTTTTTCAATTCCTGTTTGGAGACCATAGGCCATAGGCCTGCATGTGTACTTTGTTTGTGGCCATGCCTTCTTGCTGGTTGCTTTTGTGACCATGTGACTGGCAGCCATTTCGTGTAGCTAGCCAGTGTGCTTTCCCCATCGGCCTGCATGTGTTCTTAGTTTGTTCCCCATGCCTTCTTGCTTGTTGTTGTGATCATGTGACTGGCAGCCATTTTGCGTAGACAGCCAGTGTGCTTTCCCCATAGGCCTGCATGTTTTCTTTGTTTTCTAGGCCTCCCGCTTCTTGTTGTGACCATGTGGCTGGTGGCCATTTTGCGCAGGCATCCAGTGTGCCTGCATGTGTTGTTCTTCTATCATTATGTTGTGGCCATGCCTCCTTGCGTGCTATTTCACTGTGTGTTTGGTGGCCGTTTTGTGTAGGCAGTCAGCGTGCTTTTGCCGTAGGCCTGCATGTCTTCTCTTTGTTCCCAATGCCTTCTTGCTCAGTGTTGTTGTTGTTGATGGCCATGTGGCACTGGCTGGCAGCTATTTTGTGCGTCCAGCCAGTGTGGCCCTTTGCCATATGCTTGCATGGATTGTTGAGCAATAAGATAGCAGTTTAATAAATCATATGCTTGAGGATAATTTCAAATATTTATAATTCCTTTTTTTAATTTTAATGTTTTTATTTTTTTAATTTTAATTCTTATTATTTTTTTTAACTTGTAGATTTTTTTATAACCATTTTTATAACATCTGGCATCAATGAATCAACCCCATGTCTGCTATAGGTGCACAACAGCATTCATTGTCTAAGGATTATTCCATTGTCATTTGTCAGCTGCACCTCCCTGAGTGCCACATCCCACGTGATGCACATAAAGCAAACAGTTACATTTGTATGTTATTGTTGCTCTTTCTTATCCTTCCTGAGTGTACACCATGAAAGTTTATGTTGGTGTGGTTTTACGAATGGATACACTGTATTGTTAATTATTTATAATAACTTAAGTAACCAGCGACCACACTAAATGATATTCTTTGTTTGTACTACTAATTGAACTGCAACAATGCCATGTTTCAGTGATGTTCTTCTTGCTTGTTTGCTTTTAGGTGCACAAGAGACATCACCCACTGTACTGCCAGACAAAAGGCCTGTGCAAGACGTGACGCGTGACCACACATCTTAGACATCTGTTCAACTTGTGAAGCTAAGTGGCACTTCTAACTGACAGCTTCAAGATGGCCCCAAAGAAAGATGCTACCAAGAAAGTGGCCAGTGAGAAGAAGAAGGAGGTTACCACCACTGGTATGTCAACCCAGACCCTTTTCATGAAAAAAAAACCTGTGCCTGCGACACCGTCCTCCGGGGAGCAAGCTTGGAGCAGCACCCTCGCATCAGCGGACCCGCCCCAACCCAGGCCCAAGCCCATGTCTGTAACAGAGGCTCCCAGTCTAATTACGGAAACGCTGATGAGCAGTGAAGTTGAAAATGACTTAGCTCTATCACAAAGTAGTACCCAATCGTTGCAGGACACTCAGATTAGTGGGAGAATTAATGGAAAACAATACTCCCCTTACCCTAAATACCATTTTACAATGTTTTCTATTGCATCGGAAGGAAACCCAGCAGGATAGCCGCAGCTCCCAATCAGCAATACGCAAGGGGCAGGGCTCAGTAAGGAAAATTGCCATGGCATGTAGCGCTATTGGTGAGAGGCTAACAGACCTTGAGACTAGAACAGCAGTCCTGGAGGCTGATCTTGCAGGTGCACGAGGTCATGCAGAGGCTCATGAGTCTAGGTTGGTCAACATTCAATGGAAGCTGGAGGACTATTAGAATCGCCTGCGATGGAATATCTTGCGATTTCTAGGAATTCCAGAAAGCAAGGAGGGTTCAGACGTGCGAGCCTACATGGTTGGTCTGGTGACTAAAGCATTCTCCGACCTGGAAGGCTGGAATTGGGCCCAGGAGGTACAGCGAGCCCATTGGGTCCCCCTCTCTTTAAAACAACCTGGTGGACCAGATATGAAACCTCATGCAGCTCTAGTATATTTTGGGAATTATCTTTTGAGACAATGCATCTTCGAGAAGGCCAGACCTGAAGCCAAGCGTACTGTGGGCGACATTTCATTTTTTGTTCGACCTGATTTCTGCCATGTAGCCGTCAAGAGACGATGGCGCTTATGCCAAATGATTAAACTGTTCCTAGAGAGAGGTGCACAGGCCTTCTTGATGAACCCAGCTAGGCTGAAAAGTGATTTGTGGGGGCCGAACAATAACATTGGATTAGGCTGCTGGGGGGTATATAACCATGAATGTATACTCACACAGTTAAAGTAGTTTTGGATGTTTCCATCTTTTTGGTGGTGGGGTTACAAGTTTGGTTCTATTCGGGTTTGCATGGGGGCTTCGCTGGTCAGTGGGGCTGCTTCATCCATTACAGACCTAGTTGGTCTGGCAGCTTTCACATGCGGGGGAGCGGGAGGGGGAGAGGTAGGGGGGCATCCGGGGGGCTCCCTGGGAGCTAGGGGTAGAGAACAAAAAAACAGAAGGAAAAATGAAAGTCAATTGAGGAATCTTAATTTGTTAATGGTCAGTCTGTTGGTTTTTCTGTACATTGATGGCTAAAATAACAATATGCACAGTGAATGTTGGAGGTCTGAATGATAATGCTAAAATGGCAAGGGTCTATGAGAGATTAAGATCTTTCAAACCGGATAAAATCTGCCAACAAGAGACCCATATCCCATGGAGTAGGAGGGAAAATCTGCAGATCAGAGGGTATGTCTTGGCTATATGCTCAACTCAGACCTTCATGATAAGGGGAGTAGCTATTCATGTTAAAAACAATTTTGGAGTAGTAAAACAAGCATTAGCAGATAAATGGGGGTGCTGGGTGGTGATTACCCTATCCACAGGATTGACAATAGGTATCATCTATGGGACTAACCAGGACGACCCTAAAGTATGGGAGGATTTAGAATTGGAGTTAGCTTCCTGGCCAGACCTTCTGATCATATGTGGGGATATAAATATACATTTGGAAGCTGGCAGCACTGGATCTCAAGAGTATAGTGGGAGGAAACCTCAAGTGTATGGACGTTGACTACTTTTAGGGATAACCTTGGTTTAAGTGATGCTTGGGTGGTTAAGAACTCTCCCAACCCTGGGTATACATATTTTTCCCACCCTTACAAAAAGCATGCTCGCCTAGATTATTTTTGGTTTCCACTAATATTTTAAACAAGGCCGAGATTAAAAAATGCCCGAAATTCTTCTCGGATCACAATCCATTACTTTTGGAAATTGCAGGACTGGGAGGGAACAGGAGACAGTATAGATGGACTTGTGACAGAAAGCTTTTGGCCAACGAAGAGTTTATTGCACATATAAGGGGCTGGGTAACAGAATATTTTAATATAAATCACTACAGTGCCTCCCGAAGAATAGTTTGGGATGCTTTCAAAGCAAGACTGAGGGGAGAGGTTATTAGTCACGTGGATAGGAGGCGGAAGCGGCAGAGGGCTGAGGTTAATCAGTTGATAGAAAAGCTGGCTCACGTGGAGAGAGAACACGTATGGATGATTAGTAAAGGGTGGGAGGAGGAGTAACAACAAAAAGAGCTATCACTGAAACTGATAACAATAAAAGCCGAGATTAATAGCTATTACATGGAGAAAATGGCCCAAGGATTTCAAGCGCATAAAAGTGAGGTGTACAAATATGGGGAGACAGTGGGAAGGATGCTGGCTCTTCATACAAGACAGAAATTTATTAGGAATAACATTACTAAAATTAAATAGAGCGATGGCCAATATACTACAGAGCCCTCTGCCATTCTCCGCATTTTTGAGGGATTCTATAAAGATTTATACCAGAAATATTCTTCTGGCTCTAAAGTGGTGGACGGGGAGGAGCTGAGGTGGGAGTAGCGTATCAGGAATTGGAGGAAGATATTACTCTGAAAGAAGTTACGGAAGCCCTAGGCTCTCTGGCTTCAGAGAAAGCAGCCGGCCCGGACAAAATTCCTCTTGATCAATAAAAAGTACTTCAGCACGAGCTAGCACCTCTCTTGCTTGATTTGGTTTTAGCTTGTTCAGCATAATGGGATCCCTTCCCAGTCTTGGCAGGGAACCGATATAGATATCTATTCAAAAAAGGGGAAGCCACTGGAATTACCTTCTTCCTACCGCCTAATCTCTTTGATGAACTTCGATGCTAAATTAAGATTGAAAGTTTTGGCTATCCGGTTAGGGAGGATCATAGCCAACCTGGTTTCACCATGGCAACACGGGTTCAACCCGGGTAGGGGAACTACAGATCATATTAGGTGGGTTATCTCTTTGCTAGATATAATGAAAGTAAGGGGGGATGGGGTGGCTGTGATTCTCCTTGATGCAGAGAAAGCTTTTGATCGAGTTTAGTGGCAGTATCTTTGGGGGGTTTAGGCAAAGAGAGGGTTTGGCCAGTGTGTTACCACCGCCATATGAGCAATATACTGCAAACCGTTTGCCCGGCTGCAAATAATGGGTGTTCGAATCAGGAAAAATAGAGGTGGCTAGAGGGACAAGGCAGGGTTGTCCCTGTTCCCCAATTCTTTTTGCTCTGTATATAGATCCATTTATTAACTTGATCCTGCAAAATCAAGAAATAAAATTGGTTACTACTAACAGGTATGATACTATGGTCTTGGCATATGCAGATGACATCGCCATTATAACAAATGGCCCGGAGAAGTCAACCTCAGAGGTAGAAAGCATAGCAGGGCATTTTGGGAAAGAATCAGGGTACCTCTTGAATAAAGGGAAGATGTAGATTGTCTGCTCTAAGAGCACTTACTTTCAAGATCCCTGAAAGGCTGAAACAACTATCTATTTGGGGGTTCGGATAAGCAGTGTTGTGGACTCCATATGTCCAACTAATTTAGACCCCCTACTAGTCAGTATAAGAACTGACTTAAGTTTTTTAGACAAGCTTCACTTGTCAATAATAGGGAGGTCTAATATACTTAAAATGATCATCCTACCGAAGGTGTTATACCTGTTTCACTGTATTCCCCTCGAGGTGGAAGATGCAACCATTAACAAACTGGACTCTATGTTTATAAATTTTATATGGCAGTACCAGAAAATACGAAGGTCTTTAAAATTTCTGATGCTCCCTCAGGAAAGAGGCAGATGGGCTGTCCCTAATTTGTATTTTTATTTTTGGGATGCTTTATTGCAACAGATGGGAATCTTGTTTACAGCAGACCGATCGGACATTATTGGTTTGGATCCCCCTTCCATATACCAACTGGCTATTGGTAGTGAGGCATCTGGGGTTTTGCTTCGACAAATCAAACCTAGCTACGATAAAAAAAAATTAACTGCTTCAAGTGCCTAAATGCAGCTTGGAAAATCTTAATGAAGGTTGGAAGATTGTTGAAGCTCTCGAGGTATAACTGGTATACGCCTTTATGGCGCTCGCCTCTTTTTCCGGCTATGTTCTATGATGTAATGGGCAGGCACTGGGAACAAGCTGGTATTGTTAGGATCGCAGACCTGTTTAATACTCGGAATTCTGCTCTTTCACAGACTTAGTCCAACACTAAGGGATAGATATTAGGGCACATTTTAAATATTTCCAGCTGAAGGAGTGTCTTGCCTGACTATGGGGTGGGTCCTTTAGTTTAGATAAGATCCTGCTCCTGAAATAATCTCTCCAGGAGATTGCAGGATATGGGGTATTTACAAAATTTTACTAGAAACTTCCTCAGATGATCTAGGAAAGGTGGAAACGAACTGGGCTAAAAAGACAGGGGACTGGGATGCACACTTAGATATGTCAATTGCATTAGGGATGAAGATTTTCCTGTCAGCCAATCTGAAGGCCCAGGATTACAAAATGTTTGTAACTTATACTTCACACCTGCAAAGCTATTTGATTGGGGGAAGAGAAAGAATGATAAGTGCCCTAGATGTCAAGAAGGTCCTGCAGAAATCATACACATGTTTTTTTCTTGTAATAAGCTTCAACCTTTAAAGGCGGGTATTGAGACCTTGTTGCAGGAGGCGATCGCTCAGGTAATATCTATCAGCCCGCTTATGATGTTAATGGGATATGATAGCCATGCTGAACTGGATACCACACAAACCAATTTTGTATTTTTGTCAGTCGCCGTAGCACGACTGTTGATTGCAACTGCATGGAAAGATGCAGGCCCTCCTACCTACCAGGCCTGGCTTGGCCGCCTCTTGGGTATCTATCCACAAGAAACATTCCTGTATAAATGTAAGGGCCGACAGGCAAAGAATAGGGGCTGTAAGATCTGGGCACCCTTGACGGCATGGCTTATTAAGAGGCAGCGGTAAAATGGTGGCCATTTCTCAGGGCAGTATGGGACCGAGGGTTTTGGTAAATGCTTTTTTAGTTCTGCGAAACCAAGTTCACAGGTGAAAACCCAACCCCCCCCCTGTTTCTTGATTAAGTAATTTAATTTGTAGTATATTGAGGTTTGTAGCATTTTGTATTAATCTGTTTATCCTGCTAGACCTAGGACCCCTTTAAGCTGAAAGAGGGGAACCTAGAGTGTATTAAACTGCCGTTTTAACTTTATGTTTCTTAACCATCTCTTGGTGTTCTTTTGCTTCTTTTTTAACCCAGCGGACCAATGAACTTAATATATCAATGTTGTACTATGTATCACCCACTGTTGGAGGATAACCATGTATGTTATTTATGCTCTTTTTTCCTCTCTGGACAATAAAAAATAAAAAGAGGAAACTCAGATAAGTGGACAACAACAGCCGCAGCCAGCAATAGTAGTTCCTCCCAAAGTAGGAGCAGTTCAAGAGATTGATCTTCATGCTGAGGAAGTAGAGGGAGCCACTCTTTCAGAAGATCTATTGTCTTCCAGATCTCCAGCAAGAAAAATGAGGGTTAGTCCACCATCTTCTTCTCCAAGCCCCCCTTCTGATGATCTAGATACCACTTGGATCATGCCTCAGTCTGAGAGTGAGACACGCCACAAGAGGCTAGGGAAAAGGAAGGTTCCTGAAAGCCTTTATGGATGTAGATGTAGAAGAGGAGGATGACGACGAGCCATTCATCATGGATGTTAGCCCAGCCGCAGTGGAGACCAACGTTACCCCATCCCAACTTGCTGTGAGGGATGTGGCACCACAAATACCACCACCATCATCTGCCATATTTGCAAAGTCGTGGCAGCAACCTACATCCACAACCACCTCAGTAGAAGTAGAAGTAGGTACTGTAGAGAGTCAAACTCCAAAACGCCCACCTGCCACCAGTTCATCCAACATTGACAGTGGCACCAGCATCAGAAAGTGGATCTCCCCAGTTTGGGACTTCTTCACAGTTAGCAAGAAGGAGGTGAATAGTGCCATATGCTCCATTTGCGGAGCAAGTGTTAGTCGGGGTAAGCTTGGTACAAACTATGGTACCAGAGGACAAATAACACATTTGAGAAAACACCACATGATCCAATGGGAGGCGCACCTTTGCAGCCCAAAAAACTGCAAGTGTTGTTGGTGAAGAGGTTGAAAGGCTGAGTAGGGAATCCGATCTGATCACAGTGGAAGGTGAAGAAGAGGAAGACATTTTTTGTATGCAAAGCAACTCTGTCCCCAGCAGTGCAGTGGTATCGCCCACATCAGCAACATCGCAATGGCACAAGACTCAGGTCGAGACACCAAGTCAGTGACTGCCCTGCTGAAACACACATTGAGCCTACCAACATCTGTTCTCAAGAAGTCACCTGCATCAGTGGCACCAGAAAAGAAAAAAATCCAGGCTACTCTCCTTGGCAT
The DNA here is from genome assembly GCA_963921515.1 of Calotriton arnoldi. NCBI lineage: Eukaryota > Metazoa > Chordata > Amphibia > Caudata > Salamandridae > Calotriton > Calotriton arnoldi. Next base: position 537,736 of record CAWUFW010012152.1, read on the forward strand.
GTTTAGGCAGAAGGGGCAGTATGAATGCACCCACCCAACGGCACGTTTAACAATGCAAAGCTGGCTAAAATGTTAGCGATGGACCTCCTACCTTTTTCTCTTGTGGAAGGGGTGGGTTTTCTTGAATTTGTGGCAGCCGTCGGCCCAAAATTGAAGGTTCCCAGCTGGTCCTATTTTGCAGAGTTGCTGTTCCAGCGCTACATCACTATGTGCTGAAATTGCTTGGACAAGCTTTGCAGCAGAGTTCTGTTCACACTATCCACCTGGTGACAGACATGTGGACCAGTTGCCAAGCCACTGATTACATGTGCATCACCTCACACTGGATCTCTTTTTGGGTGTTGGAGAAAAGATATCTGCAGGTGTTGACACTGCTGAGATTTTTAATGGTGCTCGGAAGCATGCAACATTAGCCATGTTCGCCATGAAGAAATCCCATACTGTTGCAAACATTTTTGAAGACTTTAACTACAAGGTCTTTGAATGGCTGTGACCAAGAGGGCTTAACATTGGATTTGTTGCCAGGACAATCGCAGTAATATAGTTAAAGCCAAGGCCGATGGTGAGTATTTCAGGGTCCTGTGTTTGGCGCACTGTATCAACATCATTGTACAGGACTTTCTCAAAAAAGAAGACCAAGTAAGAAACTTACTGTCTACCTGCATAAGAATCTGCACTCATTTCAGCCATTAATTTAAAGCCCGGAAGCAGTTGAGGGTCATTCAGAGTGATAATAGAATGTCAGTTAAAGCACTCATCCAGGAAGTGCCAACACGTTGGAACTCAACTTGTTACATGCTGCAATGTCTTTTTGAGCAGTACAGACCGATCAAGGAATATGTCATATAAAGAGGGGATGCAATTGTGAAAGGCATGATCATTGAGATGGACCAATGTTGCCTAGGCAAATGCCTGACAGTGATGCTACTTCCTTTTGAGGTGTTCACATGGGAAGTCAGCAAGGTGGACAGTACCATGGGCCAAGCTATCCCGTTGTTGCAGATTCTTGGCCAGTAGGAAGGGGGGTCCGGCAGGGGTGCATTTTGGCCCCCCTGCTATTTACCCTATACATCAACAAACTGGGGGATATTTTAACATCATGCTGTAAGGATACGCCAAGGGCCGGTGCCAAATTGATTCCCGCATTGTTGTATGCCGATGATGCGGTTTTATTGTCCAGAACTGCAAGGGGTCTGCAACAACTTTTAAATTGTTTTATAGATTTTATGAATTCACTAGATTTGATAACGAATTTTAAGAAATCTCATGCAATGACGATTGGTTCGCGTAAGGCTGCCAAGGCCAAATTTTATTGTAATGGTGATGAATTAACTAAAGTATCCACTTTTCCATATCTTGGGGTACTTTTTGATGATCAAGGTACATGGGGAGCACAACGAACACTTAAAAAGAATATTTTGGCAAGAGCAACGGGGGCCACTATGGATTTTGCAAAAAGATTAGGGTCAAAACCCTGCCCGCACTCTTGAAAGTTTATACTGCAAAATGCATTCCTATGGCCACGTATGGATGCGATATCTGGGGCTATAAAGATGTAAAGGAAATACAAGTGGCAGAGAATAACTTTATCGCAAACTCCTTGGGGTCCCTGTAGCCACCCCTGTTTACTGCCTGCATGAAGAGCTGGGGATGGGATATATTGCAGACCAGATCGCAGTTTCCCCCTGCTACGATGGCTTAGAATCTGGACTCAACCCCTCCGAATTTAAATCAACTTATAATCTCGGACTGTATGGCGCTAGAGAGAGCCCAGCATATCCCTTGGCTTAAATATATAAAGGAAGAAACAAAATGTCTAGGGTGCCCAGATTTGTTTTTGACCCCAAAGCCTTTGGGCAAGACTGCGATTATAAATTTTAAACGGCAGTTTGTGGATAGGCGGAAATGCCTTAGGGAGGAGGCTGAGCTAGGCAAGCCTTCGGTGAGAAGGTATGTTACTCTGAGCCTAGGCCCGCAATTGCAACCATATTTATCTTATGTTAATAAACCATTCCATCGTTTTGTTTTAACAAGATTTCGTTTAAATATGGTTCCTTGGTTGCTGGCATTTCCGAGAGGATATTCAAAATCTGAATTGTTAAAACCCTGTCCCTGTGATAACTTCTCGGAACAGGATACCTTGCACCAAATGTTTTTTGTAGTTACTATGAGTCCCTGCGTAGGCAGCATATCCTCCCTTTACTTAGAGAATGCCAGTTTGTCCAAGTGAGGCCAGCCCTGCTTTATTTACAAATGCTGGCATCACCCATGGTTTGCCTCGGGGTCGCAAGTTTTTAACTGGGGCCATTAGACATAGGAACAGACTACTTCCGTAATTGAAATCTTGTGCTGTCTGTTGGTTCAATTGTGTTTTCTCCTTCCTGATTATTATTTTTAAACGTGATATTAAATAAGATTTTGGTCTATTGCTTAAGCACAGTGCACTTTATATGATATTGGCTCTTTTTATGAATGTTTTTAGATGTGAATATTGTGATTGATATGTGGGATTATTTTATTGCTATGTATTTGGCTGGAATGTGTATCTTCTTTTAATAATATTGTAAGCTTTTATGACTCTTGGCTGTCGAATAAAGTATTTCTGACTGACTGACTGACCGTTGTTGCACATGCTACAGGAACAGCTACAGGAGGTGTCTGCAGTGTACACAGGTGTGGAGGAAAAAAAAGATGCATATGAGTTGTTGGAGAGCTTAATCCTTTGCTTATCTGTTATTGCAAGGGTGCAAAGAGACATTGTGTCATCCAAACATTACATCTGTGCCCCAATTCTTGATCCACGGTACAAACCATTACTGTCCCCTTTCATTCCTTTTTCAGACTGAGATGTTGCAAACTAAAAAAAACATGGGTAGCTGAGCAAGCCAGTGAGCAAGAAAAAGAACGCCCACAAATTAGAGGCTCACTCCTCAGGGCACAAGTTCTGCAGGGCACCCTTCAGGTTCAGAGCCTGATGGCAGTGCTGTTGGCTCACAGCAGCCAAAACCAACAACAAGAACACCATCAACAACAGGAACAGGAGCATCAGCCCCAAAATCTGCATATGATTTGTTTCTACAGGCAGAGCTTACCCAGTACAGAGGCAAAGGCAAACGAGGTTGAGCAAGGTGAAGCACCAATGACCATTGAGCGGATGGTCCAGGTCTACCTGGATGATCAAACAGAGGTCTACCTTGATCAAAATCCATTGGTGTATTGGTATGGGAAGAGGCGCCAATGGCCAATGATCAGCAGGCTGGCAATAAACTAGCTGGCTTGCCCGATTACCAGTGTCTCAGCTGAGCGTGTTTTCAGTGCTGCTGATGCCGTTGTCACAGTGGGAAGGATCAGTCTCTCACCCCAAAATGTGGAGAGATTAACCATGATTAAAATGAATCAGCATTTTATACCACCAGATTACTCCATACCTGAAGTACGGCGGGAGGAAGATGAGGGAGACTCAGGTCATGGAAGTACTATGTTAGCTGACCTACTTCTGGGCGAACCACCTGAGTTTGAGGACGAGCATACTTATGTGACTACTAGGCCTTGGCCAACAACTATAGAACTTTCTCTCCCAATCGCTGATCTGCTTTGACGTAAAAAAAAAAGCAAGATATAGCTAGGGGAACTTTTTTTTATTTGTTTGTTTGTGTCTGGCTGACTAATTCAGCCCCATCATCTTAGACACATTTAATTGCCGGATTGGAGTTGCACCAATATAAACATTGGAAAATTGCACCCCCACTCCTTAGGGGTCAATATAGTTGAAGACTGCAGAGACTAGGAGGAGAGTAGTAGGACAAAGGTACTGCATAACTAATTTGTTATACACTATCAGCAAATTTTAAAAACGGTTTTGCGGCAAAGGCAGCAGTGCGAAGTAAAACACCCCAAAAAGATTTAAATCATAATGCAAAATTATGAAATATTTATTCCTTTTACAATATAAACTAAAGCCTCTTCATGACGTGGCACTGAAATGCGCAGAAATGGAGGGGCAGCAGTGATGAAAGGTCACCTGCTATCGGTCTGCAGTGCCAGTGGATTGAAAGCACTGGGGTCTGGCTGGGGCACCGGGCATCCGTAGCTGCTGCCTCCTCCTCCTCCTCCAGGACAACCAGCCGCTGGTATTGTGCCCTGATGGCCTCCAGTTTCCCTCGGCCGCGTCCAGGCTGCTATCTCCTGCCTGTTAGGACCAGCAGGATTTGCTAAATCAAGAAAGACATAAGACAAATTGTAAACAGTGCTCTTAGGAAACACATAATATAGTGGCACAGTAGCAGGACATTAGCTGGTATCCCTGGGCCATTCGATTTTGATGTGATTAGAGTTTCAGATATTATGCACTATGGATGAAGTGTACAAGTATTCTTCTCTCTCTTGTGCTAAATTAATGGAGGCATGCTAGCTCAGCTGGTGCCCTAGTCATACTTACGTTACTTTGCTACTGTCTGCAGGTGGGGCAGCTATAATAGACAATTGTCTTATTCCTATGCCATGCTCTGATGAAAATGCCTTTCAATTTTACCCTGACTACAAGGCAGATGAATACTATGAATGAGATACGTCACGTGAGGCACTATAAAATCAGTCATGCAGACATCCTCCTGTCTGCCATAAGTAGACGGTGGAAAAAGCAATGCACTACAGTACAGGGAAAGGATTATCATCATCAACCAACTTTATTTCGCACTTCATAAAAATGCATAAAAGTACACATAAAAAATAGCATAAAAAGTGCATTAAAATTAGGCGTACGATAGATACAAAATTTAAAAGCAGTTCCAAGCCCGCGGTTAAAAATTGTGCATAAGAGATGAATCCACAAATACATACATGGACTAGAAAAAAGACAGGATAAAACAGTTAAAATTGATCTCAAAGTGCAAAAGGTATAGTACATGAAACTTTACGGGATCTCATAGAGGCCAGTAGGAAGGAGGCTAGCACAAAGCAGACCAATGGGGTTTCTAGTGAGTAAAATAAAAAGAGAGCAGATGCTACAGACCTCATTGAAAATTTCCTCCAGAGTGGAACAATGAAAGCCTTCCTCTCAGTTGTGTATAATGGACAAAAAAGGAGGAGGTTTGAAGTCGATTGGTCTGTCTTGTTGTCACAAGGACAAGGCGGTAATTTGTTTAGGGAAAAAAGATTATTAGGGTAGCCCAGCATTAACGGGATAAAATTCAATCTGAATCTAGTCAGAATGAAGCAATGCTGATTATTCTCAACAAACCGTAAGTATGAATATAGGTGATTTGATATCTGTGGTATTGATTCATAAAACTTTACGGTTTGTTTCCCTTTGTGACTATTCCACCTATCATGAGTGACTTTATTTATAAAAATGACCTTTAATCTCAATTTAGGGAATTGTTCACAGAGATTCGGAGTAACGTACAGAAAGGAAAGACCCAAAGAGGTAAGGTTTTCTCTGACATATAATAGCCAGGGGATTCTGTGGGCCTGATCCAAATTTAAAATGTCTTTAAAGATTTTTTGATTTAGGCCCACAGTACTCCTTTTCCATATAGATAGCCAGAGAAAGAGTGGTGCTAATCTTATCGTGTCCGTAATAAAGGGCATGCTGACTTCTTTGTGGGCTATGAAGTTGTTACTCTATTGTGGGATCGACAACAGTCTTTTTATGAATTTGTCTTCCTGCACTTGGAGAGAGGTTACATCACTGATACCCCAAATTGCTGCTCCATAAGTGGCCATTGGGAGTGTTTTTGCCAGATAAATTGTGAGCATTTCAGGTATCGGCTTGTGGCCTAATTTTTGGGAAAATCTAAAAAGGGAAGCAATACTTTGGATCATTAGGTTGGTTCGGCTTTGCAACATCTCCCTCCATGATTGTTTATTGTCAAGAAACACCCCTAAATAGTTAAAATGAGGTACCTCCTCTAATGTTTCCCCGTCTAGTGTGTATCTCATTCTCTTCCTTTTATCACTACCTTTTGCCATGACGTAGGATTTGGCTTTATTTACATGCAGGTCCAAGTTGTGCATAAAATCTGAGTATTGAGTAATAAGATTTTGGAGTGCCATGGGTGTCCTGGCCAATAAAACAGCATCGTCTGCATAGAGGATGGCAGTCGATGAGACTAACGGAGTGTCTTTCGCAACCTCAGTCAAAACCTTGTTTAATTTATTAGTGTAGAGGGCGAACAGAAAGGGTGCCAGGACACAACCTTGCTTGACTCCCCTTTCAATTTGAAGAGGTTTAGTACATTCACCGTTTTTCCCATAGCGTACCATAGCGGTAGCGTCCAAATATAGCTCTCTGATGAAGTTAGTCACAGCATTGTCCACTCCCATCTCCATCAGCATGATCCATAGTTTACTGTGGACCACACAGTCAAAGGCCTTGGATAAATCCATGAAGGTGTATTTCCCAATTGTAAGTGCCAAATTGAGACATTGGTCTAAGGTTCCCCTTCCTTGTCTAAACCCGTTTTGAACTTCCGTGAGGATGTCCCTTTCCTCAGCCCATATTTCCAGTTTGTTTAACAGCAATCGAACCATTAGTTTGGCAGAGCTGTCAAGCAAAGAGATGGGACGATAATTGGCAGGGGTGGAAGCATCCCTTTTCTTATATATTGGAATAATTACTGATTTTTCCACAAGGGAGGGGGACCAGTCTCAGCTAAGGCATTGAAAGCCACGACTAAAAGAGGGTACCAAAAGGAGATGTCAGCTAAAAAGACATCCATGGGTACCCCATCAGGCCCTGGAGCTTTTCCAGATGGAGATTGAGTCAAGGGGAGTTGAATTTCGTCGAGATCAAATGAAAGGCGTGTAGGGGAAACAGTATCAAAGCTAACATTCGCGCCTATGGGTTCCCCTACTTCATGCAAAATATCCTGAAAGTGTTTTACCCAGGAATTTTCGTCAATATGAGACTTTATAGATGGGCCGCTATTATCTTTCAGAAATGGGGTGTTAATAACTTTCTAAAAAGCTGTGCTATCACGAAGGGATGAGGCCTTCTTTAGGTTGTCCCATGCCTCTGATTTCAGCTGGCTTAATCTATGTGCCTGGCTAGCTTATAAGATTTCCTCAGTGTGCGGACCTGCTCAGAATTCCTAGGTAGGGATTTAAGCGCCATGCGCAGATTTGAAGAAGCAACAGAGCAGTTCTTATCAAACCACCGGTATGGGGTATGATCTCTTGCAGACAGTGGTCATATTAGTAGTAATCTGAGATACATTAATAGTGTGTTAAAAGCCTCCGCTATACTGGTCTGGTTTAAGGATGGGTCCAGGCAGGTTTTTATACCCTCCTGGTTAGCCAAAACAAAACTCGTAAATAGAGTGTCTACGTCGACCTTATCCCATTTCAGGGTGTAACCATTAGTTCTACCTAGTATTGGTTAAGGTATTTTAGGGCCATTATCGGGTTTCGCCACCTGCCACAATAGCACACTGGACAGTGTGGCATGGAAGTTAAATTCGGTAAAGTTGGTATTTAGTTTTAAAAGGTTTGAGCTGAGAGACTCAGAGGAGATAATATAATCTAAAGTAGATAAGTATTCACCTCTTTGAAAAGTGGGAGAGAATGACCCCGTATGTGGATCTATAATGTTGTGAATCACAAGTTGCCATTTCATTAGTATGGTATTGAGGGCGTTCCCCTGGGTATCATGGTAAAAATGGGGGATACAGGCATTCCTGTGGTCCAGGATTCCACATACCTCCACTGAGTTTCGAGAACATGGTTTTAAGTTAAAATCTTCCATCCAGATTATATATAGTGGTTTAGAATGGGACTCCACTAGGCCATCTAACAGGTTATCCAGAGACTGGGGTACCACCGCTGGGTCAGTGAAGTTGTTATTATAATAATTTACCAAGAATAGATCCCACATGTCAGGCCCTTTAATGACTAGAATATGAAAATTTGGGGGTTTTGTTTATGAAAGTCAGAGCTTTAAATGCGACTATGTTAGAGATCAACATTAATAACCCCCCTCTAGGCCTACCCCCTGTCGATGGTAAGGCCAAGGTTTGAAAAGACCTATAGCCATCGATAAGGATTTGATCGGTCTCCCAGGTTTCTTGGAGGAGAAGAATCTGGAAATTGGACAAAGCAGAAAGCCATTCTTCAATGTTACTTTTGCCTCTATAACCAATTATATTCCAGGACACAAGGGGGTACGTTAGGTTCCATGCAACTCTAGTGAGAGCTGACCTAACCTATTGGACGGGGACTAACAAGTGTGGGTCTGGAGGGTCAGGAGAGCTCAGGTGTTCATATGCCCCCAGCGAGATCTGGCAAGCGCCGGTTTCCTCCACCGTTACCTCCACCCCTTCATGCTGTATTCGGGCAGTCCTCTGGCTAACAGCCGTATGTCAGTCACAAGAACCCAGACCTGACAGTGGAGCAAATCTGTTGGTAGTAGAGTATTGCGTAAAATTAATAATTAGGGTCCTATTCACATGTGAATGACGGTATGGTGCTATTGTTTTGGCCCCACCCTGATACAGTGATTTTTGATTGATAAAAGAAGCCCAGGGATACTGGACGAATCTTAGTTGCTAGATTAGAATTAGGTAGGGGTTGTGACAGTAAATCTTTTACCAATTGGGGGCTATCAAAATTAAAAACAACACAATCACCCTCATAAGATTTTAAAGAGGGGCCCACCCAGGGAGTTCTCCTCGCCATTAACAGATGATGTTGTATTAGGGGCCCTGGCTTCGTATGTCTGGTTAACGAGTAGCGTGCTTTGGCCATGAGCTGGGTGGTGGAATCCCTTTGTAGGGGAGTAAGTATCGGGACATTTAGCAAAACTAATTCAAGTGGGCAGGCAGCTGGCGGGAGATCAAGATTTTGATGTCTGGAGTGACTCTGTGTGTGTACTGACTGAGAATGATTGACATGACTCTTAGTGGTATCTCCTAATCCCTCAGGGAGGTTAAAAATGACTGGTCTGTTCTCAGCTATAGGGAGGAAGGGTGTAAGAGACATTAGAGCAGGGATATTATTGATGTTTACCCGCATTAGCTGGGTGCCCCCACTTGAGTGTTGCCCAGGAACACCATTGAAAACCATCCATTCATATATCCGTTCATCCAAGCATGGCTTTCAGTCTCAACAAACCTTTCACCAACATAAATTTACCCATACATGCATCCTTTTACCCATCAAACCCACCCGAGGATTCCTTTCACCCACCAAGACAGGCATCCTTTCACCCATATCCTTTCACCCACCCAGGCAGGCATCCTTTAACCCATATCCTTTCACCCACCCAGGCAGGCATCCTTTAACCCATACCCTTTCACACACCCAGGCAGGCATCCTTTCACACATACCCTTTCACCCACCCAGGCAGGCATCCTTTTACCCATATACCCTTTCAGTCATCCTTCAACCACCCATGCATCCTATCACCCACCTATTTGCATCCTTTTTCACAGACATCCTTCTCTTTCACTCATATTCCATGTCACCCATCCTTTCTCCTTCCATCCTTCTTTCCCTTTTCCATCAACCCATCATAGTTAAAGTTCATTATGAAACTATGTCTGCTGAGTTGCAGATAGAAGAGGCCATTAAATACTCAACTCCTGCTTTATCTGCTATGAGCGGAGTTCACAAGTTCACCATTGCAATGAGTATATTATTAATTGTCAATAAGCAGCAATATGACTTACCACCACCCGCCACTGTCGCAGGCTCACCTCCTTGTACCACTGCTGCATCTGCTTGGCTGGCGCCATCACTGCTGGCCCCGGCACTGGTGGTCGGTGCGGCTAGAAAATACATTACACATTTTTTAGATGCCAGATATGCCTCCCCCTATTCATTTTTTATAGCAACATACAGCCACAATACATCACTACAATTTGGTTACAGTATCTTCTATCAAAAATATCAGGTTGGGCTTTTTGTTGGTGGCAATTTTTGAAAAGCCAGGTAGTCAAGACAAACAAGAACTTTTTGTAATGGAGTGGCAGACCTATTGATGAATATTAGTTTTTTTGGTGAAATAAAATGGTGGACATCTGGACAAGTGGTCTTGGTTGTCAAATGCAACTGGGCCGTCCTCCTCATACTTCCTTCCAGACATGGTGCACGTCATCATCAACTGCTGATATACTATATTAAATAATACATACACAACATTGGGGTGTTCAACATGGCAACTCTCTTGTTTTACTGATTGAGCATGAGCAAGTAAAAGAAAACCTTCTCATCTCAACAAACAAGTAGTAGTACGTGACCAATGGGTTCTCTGAGTCTTACAGTACCACCACTAGGCAGTCCACAAGATTTATAAGGGGAGAAGGAAAGCTGACTGACAAAGCGGAAGAAAGGAAGTTAGAGACAGACTAGTACAGAGACAGTTTGAAGTAAAGTAAAGTAACTTGAAATATAGAAAATAAGTAAACAGGATAATGTAGGAATAACAAGAATTTATAAACTGATAGATCAAAGAGGATTTGGGAAAAAATTAGGAGACAGGCAGAAATAATTCGAAATATGGAGCGGTAAAAGTTTAGGAAATAAATATTAATGTTAACAACAGGAGGACTTACTGAGCCAGCAGAGCCATTGGCCGCTGGACTTTGGGAGGCACCTCCAGCTTTCTCCCCAGCCTCATCAGCCCTCTTCTTGCCCCTGGATGCTGATGTAAGATATAAAGACAAGAAAATAAAAAATATTGGTTGTAAATAAATAATCTCTCCAAAAATATTTTTGGGTAGTAAAAGGAAATTGCAATAACATTGAACTTTTCTAAATCAAATCGACTAGTAGGATCGCGGACCATCCTACTCCAAATGTCCTAAACCTACCTAACTCTATTCTAAATTTACTAAACTAGATTTTGGCTTTACTAATAAATTGCAACAAATGATGTTTGGTTCTCATCTCATTCGCAATCTCCGACGGGCCAATTTTTCAATGCATAGATGGACACATGCATACACATCACTGGGAAATTGCTTGACACTGTATGAGCTTCCAAAAATAAAGGCTCCAAGAGGTTAGAGAATGCACTAACTCACTAATACTAACTACCACTATCTTACTGACAGGACAAATGAGTCTCTGCATTACTTCTTAAATAATCATCCCAAGCGAGGGCCAACAAGTACGATTAGGTAGTGCCAATCACCTGTATAGAATAACGATCACATTTGTAAAGGTAACTTAACTGCATGTGAGCAGCATGCTTGCTATTTGGGAAAAAATATTAGAATAGAACACAAGTAATAATATTAAAAATAATTACTCACCAAACCCCGCAACCTCAACACATAGCAGGTCCATTAGGTCCTGGTCTCGGTCCAGGATGTCGGACCACCGGTGCATCAGCTGTTGCAGGGTACGCCGGAACTAGGAGCAGCAGCGCACAGCCCAGCGCACCCTCTCCCACCGCTGCTGACACTCCCGGAGTCCATAACCACTACCAGGCATGCCACCTGCTACCAGGGTGGAGGGGAGGTGCCGCTGGACATAAAATAATAGAACTGCCACCTCCACCTCTGAAAATAGGGCATGGGACTGCACCCCTTCATGGTGTCTGTTTTTTCGCATTACTTTTGGTGCTCTGCTCTGCTATGGCGTTGGGGGGAGGAGAGAAAAAAAAGAAACACGAAAAAGAAGTAAAGAAGGTAAAAGAAAGGAAATAAAGCAAAAAATAAAATATGTACAAAACACACGCAAAAACATTTTTTTTTTTAAAACGTAAAAAAACATACACAAAGGGTAAGATAGTAAATAAAAATGCGGAGAAAATAAATTTTAGAAGGGAGGGATCAAACAGATTAAAAAGGATTGAAAAAGTAGGCCCCAGCACCCTAAACAGACTGAAAACAAGATGGCTGTGCCCATGCGAGAACACGGTTTGCGTTGATGTATATGTAAACGTCACGCGAACGGGGAACTCCGCCTGCTTGCAGTACTCCACATAGCGCAGCAGAGGTTTATTTTCTCTTTGCGGAGTTCGGCGTACAGCGGCTATGCAAACTCTGCCCGGGCCTATTTAATATGTCCTGGTAGTAAAAAACTCCGAAATGCCTTTTTCACGACTGCAAGGCCTATTTCCCTCATGTTATAACATTGAGTTTACCTTATTACAACTTTTAAGTGTAATTCCCATTTGTGAAGCAATAGTCTTTTCAAGTTTTGTGCCCCTGGAAACACAATTTCAAATCACAACTGCTGGTGAAGTCTGATTTTAAGTTGCAAGTCTTAAAATACCACTTTTAGAAAGTTGTTTTCTTACTTTAGCCATCCTGTGCTTGCTGCCAGTCTCTGAATACAAGTCTGGGGTGGGTGACATCTGGGCTTTGGGCTTTCCCTCTAGACAGCCACTCACAAAGGGCACTTAGGTGTGACTTGATGGGCTATACATGTCCTGATTGGTATAAGTACAGGACACCACCATGTAAGTACACTTCTGGACCTGTGAAGACTTGCCAGGAAGAAAAACTACTGAGTTGCTGAAGGACTGCCACTCTTCTGGACTGCAGCTTTGCTTGACTCCTGCCTTGCTGGGCCACCCTGCTGCATCACTTGTCCCCAGAGTGACTACAAGGGCTTGCTGACTTGACTCCTGATTTAAAGTCTTAGGGATATAAAAGACTTCCATCTTACCTGCATCTGCACCTGGCCATCTGTGAGTCTGCCCTGCCAAGTGGTGCCATCCCAGTCCTGGACCCTTGGAAGTGAGGCCTAAGGTGCTTCTTCAGCCAACACACGTATCCTCAGTAGATCCGGAGCATCTTTGCTGTGAAGGAAGTGGCCCGATTAGGGTCACTCGGGTCACTCACGACCACCTCTCAGCCTTCCATACCAAATGAAGAGTCGGTCAGACAGTAGAGAATACAAACCAATATCTGTTTATTCAGGTACACTCAGAGTGGAGCCCTGTCTGCCCAGTCGCTAGGAGTGCTGCAGAGAGACTGACATCAGCAAGCATAAAGATACATTATGTACATTTCAGAACCAATGAAGGCACGCCCACAATGGAATTTTCCAAACAGATGCAGCTAACAATTAAGTACAGAGGATAAGTTTCCGTTCTAAGGCCGGGCACACACTATCTACTACTCAATGTCGCTCTGCCAGTGTCTGCCACTAGACAAGTGGGAGAAGGCCTCTATCTAGTAGGAAAGGTATGCGCTAATAAGGACAGTCCATTCATTAGTGAAGCAAAACCTAACATTGCAGAAACGAAACATAACGAGGGCCTTTTCTCGGAAACATCAAGGAATTAGTTTTGATTACCACTCAAAATAGCGCCGACATAGAAAATGGCGCGGCGAATGCTAACATACATAGAAACATGAATTTTTCTATTCTAACAGACTCTCCTTTTAGCACGAGCTAAACATTTTCTAGTAATAATAAAGAGCATATAAATCAATAAAACAGGAAGTCATAGGTAAACTTCTTAGACACACTCCATGTTGTCCGCATCAGGAAGAGAGACCGTGAGGAGGGAAGAAGTCTCGAAAATCGACCTCCTTTTGCACCATAATTGCAGCATTGGTGTCATGAATTGATATTTTCCTCTTAGGAGTGAGAAGAGTGGTGCAATAAGAACAACAGAAGGGAAGGCATTGAACAAGGACACAACAAGAGACCAAGATGACAATAAAATAAATCACCTTTTCAAGGATCCAACCCCCCCGCCAAAAAGAGACCAACTCCAGTTCCCACTTTCCATTCCTTTGACATTTTCTAAGATGTCTAAAATGTGTTGGGTAATATTCTTTTCCATATTTGTGATCCCGACTACACACTGGCCTCCTACTACCGTGCACACACTACCACTCTTAGCTAGAATGAAGTCGACTGCATATCTAGTCTGCTCAGAATATATTCGCATACTTTCCAATTGGGTGGTGATGTCACACAAAGCTGCTACTGTGGAGTTAGACAATATTTGCAGCTTACATCCAAAATATTCTCTAGCTTTCTCACCCCTGGCCATAGCAGTACCGCCAAATGTGATTATGGAGGAAAGAACGTATCCAAAAGTAATACCATTACTTTAACTATTGACTTCGAGATCTGTCACTCCTTCACAAAATTCTTTGGTCAATGTCCTTTTAACCCATCTCACTTTAGGCTTCGCATGTTTGCAAGGTACACCAAAGGGCAGCACCATCCCAAGCGCCACATCATTCATACCATTATGAGTATTAGAATATGTCCCGTTAGACAAAAAGAAAAAACCTGGGTGTGCATAAATCGGTCTATCATAGTCCACAGCAGAATATCGGGAATTCCACCCTAAGGTACTGGGGTCCTTTGGACTTACCAAAGAATATGTGCCCTTACGCAATACTATCCCTGAACAATTGACATACAATATAGTGTCAGTAAAATTAATATTTGGACAGCAAGCAGGGTAATAGCCAGCTTCTCGGGGAACTGTCAATTCCTTATACTGGTAACCTACCAGTATTATATTCTGTTTTTCCAGGTAGAAGTTGTCGCAATAAGAATTGTTGTCACACCCCGGAAAACCCATGCCTCGTGGCTTTCTATGATACAGACAAGGACCTGGATAGCCAAACCCAAATACTCCTTGCACTTCTACAAAATCAAGGGGCCGAGTATAGGTATAATTGACAATTGACAATGGATATGCTGTCTATAGACTAGTGACAGATTCAGTGGGGTAACAAGCAGTCCCTTCTCCAAAGAACCTCTTGTGTGTATCTAGAAACACATTACTTGGGGCCGTCCTTTTCTTTCGGACTTGAGGAACAATTTTATCTTTACTCTATAAAGGTACACTTTGATCACTGTCCAAAACCCATGATATCCCATATAACATGATTAACAGTAAAATCACAAGAGCAATACATTAACTTTTGTTTACGGGTGAACAGGGCATTGTGCTGGGCAACAAGAATCACTGGCTGCACTTCCTCAGCAATCATTCTACCAAAAGAATGCATAACGAATGATGAAATGGGGGCAAAATACAAGGAAATATGCAAGTTCCCAGTGTCCGTCAGAGCCTCACTGGTACAGGCTCTTATTGTCCATCAATACGTTGGCGCTCTTGAGCACCGGCGGTGGAGCTTGCTCCGTCCTAAGCTCGTATCCCTCGTCGACCACGATAGTATACCTGCACGGTGTACTTCTATCTATCATGTCCTGTGTTCAAACAGTGCACAAAACTCTCATCAACCTAAACTAACTCCATTGGTACTATTTCAAAGTACACCCTAACCTACACAGTCCATCCCTGACTAATCTTTCTTTTCCTTTTGTGCACCGTTCTTCAGCCGAGGGAGCAAACTGTACCTGGTGACTCCAGGCACAGAATGGTCAACAAACAAGGGCTCCTGGACAGCTCGTATTTCCGGAGGAACTGCTGCATTTAACACGTTATCATTTTCCTTATCTGTTTGCGTCCATGTCAATTTGGCGTCACTGAAAGGGACAAACTGAGGCACCGTCTTGCACTCAGAGTCCCCTACTCCATCCTTCACCCACTGGTCACAGGGCAGGGGCAAAGGAATCCTGCGACATTGAGTCGCATGTATCCAGTTCTCACGGCCTACGACTCTCACTGCGGTGAGCGTTGCTAGAAGGACCTGCTCTGGTCCCTTCCACCGTGGCTCCAAACTTTTCTTCCTCTGGAAGTTCTTAATCAACACAAAGTCGCCATGCTGGATGTCGTGCCCGGGCCCCTCTGGTGTAACTGGCAGGGTGTCCCGGACCTGTTGGTGAATAGAACGCAAACTTTCGGTTAACTGGCCAAGATAATCAATCAGCAATGGATACTCAATATCAGAGAACCGCAGAGGTCGCGGGACGCCCCAGGCATTTGCCGGGTGTCCGAACACGACCTCATACGGTGACAACCCTGTCCTAAAATGTGCTGTTGTTCTTGTTGACAAAAGAGCTAACGGTAAAGCATCTGGCCACTTTAACCCTGTGGTCTCCTGAATTTTTGCCAGTTTGCGCTTGAGAGTACCATTGTTCTTCCCAACCAAACCTGCTGACTGTGGGTGATTGGCAGCATGAAACTTTTGCTTTATGTGTAAACCATCACAAATCAATTGATTCAATTTTGCATTAAAATGACTTCCGTTATCACTCCAGATCAATCGGGGCAAGCCGAAACATGGAAAGAACTCCTTCAGGAGCACCTTTGCGATCGTAATGGCTGTGTTGTCTTTAGTGGGGTAAGCCTCAACCCATTTACTGAATGCACATACAACCACCAAAACATATAGCTTGAGCCGACTGATAAGGGACCCGTGATGTCTCTACTACTGTACGCAGTGTGGTAATAGCATACGCTGCAGTTGTAGTGCAGTCTGGTAATTTGAAACAAGAGCCATCAACATATAGTTCCCCTTGTGAGTCATATAAGGGAACGTCAGTCAAGTCTACCCGTCCTTTCGTCTCCTCTTCCGTCCGGAAGATACAATCATGTTTGTCAACTTCATCACTCTGAGAAGGGAGGGGTAGTAACATGGCTGGATTCAGAGTGGCACATCTTTTGATCGTGATATGTTTAGCAAACAATGTCAATTCATAGCCAGTAAGACGTGCACTGGTGAAGTGCTGTGTCTTTGTCTTATTCAATAGTGTATCCACAGCATGGGGTACCATGACTGTGAGGTCAGTATCGAGCACACGTCCAGCCGATTGTCTGATCGAAGTGGCCACAGCCGGGACCGCTCTTAGACAACTCGGGAGGGCTCACGCGACTGGATCAAGGACAGCAGAGAAATAAGCAGACAGCTGTTGCTTATCTCCAAATTTTTGTGTTAAAACAAAAAGCACACAACCAGCCATCTCATGGACGTACAACACAAACTGTAATTAGGGGTGCCAAGTACTGGAGCCGAACAAAGCGCAGTTTTCAATTGCTCAAAAGACTGCTGACATTCAAGCATCCAAGGCAAAGGCTCATGCACTTCTTTCATTGTTAAGGCAAGCAGGGGTTTCATTAGTAGGGAGTAGTTAGGTATCCACTGCCGACAGTAGGAAGTGATACCTATAAAAGCACGCACATCTTTCTGTGTCTGTGGAATAGGCATTTTAACGATGATACTGAAGCGCTCAGGGGTCAATCTCCTACCCTCCTTCGACAGTAGGTGACCTAAATAGGTGACCTCCTGTCAACAATACTGAAATTTAGAAAGAGAAACTTTATGTCCATGCTGAACTAAATGTAGCAATAACTTAACTGTACAGTCTTTACAACCTTGGGGCATATTAGCAAGACCCACGTTAAAATTATCGCCATTTTAGCGGCAGGAAACTGCCGCTAAAGCGGCGATAATGGGCTTGCTAATATGCGTTATAGAATTCAATAGAAGCCCATGTTAGATGTGCAGGACATCTAACCTGGGCTTCTATTGGAATTCCATAACGCATATTAGCAAGCCCATTATCGCCGTTTTAGCGGCAGTTTCCTGCCGCTAAAACGGCGATAATTTTAACGTGGGTCTTGCTAATATGCCCCCTTGTTCGGTATCAGAAGCAATAAGGAGATCGTCAACATACTGCACCAATACATTACCTGGGGGAAGCGAAAGGGAATCCAATTGACCTTTTAATGCTTGGCTATAAATACTCAGACTCTCTGTATAGCCCTGAGTAGCTCGACAGAACCTAAAGCTCCTACCAGCTAGGGTGAACCCAAACAGATATCTACTATCTGGATGAATAGGAATACTGAAGAACGCATTTTTCAAATCAATAACAGAAAAGAATTTAGCAGTGGAAGGAATCATTGTCAAAAGTGTAGTAATATCCGGAACCAGTGGAAACCGAGGAAGTACTATTTTATTAACTTCGTGCAAGTCAATCACAAAACGGTAAACATCTTCATGATCATCAGGGGAACCTGAGGGTGCCCTTTTTAGAATCGGAAGAATGGGGCTATTACAAATATTAGCAGACGTCTCCTCAACTACAACTTTGCGTATCCAATACTGAATAATCTGTAAAAGCGCTCGTTCTCCCGCCTGAGGTATCTTATACTGAGGAATACGAGGCAAAACAGCATGGTCTTCCACTTGTATTGAAACTGGCAGTAGGTGCAACAGTCCTACATCTGTATCACCTGTCGCCCACAAAGTGGGTGGCACCTCAGCAAATTCAAAGGGAAGAGGGTGAGACAAACACTGTGTAGTGCACACATTGGGGGCCATCCTCATGTAAACACTGTCCGCGGAACAATAAATAGTAGCATGCAATTTCTTCAACAAGTCCAAACCCATCAAATTCTTACCACAATTGGATGTCAACAAAAATGGAGAAACCACAGTAAAAGGACCAATAGTTAATGCAAGGGGTCTTGAAATGGGGCTCACAACCGGTGCATCTGAAAAACCTACTGAAACATTAGTATGGCCAGACAGAGCCACCACAGGGACCATATTTCGAGAAACAGAACTTTTTGTCGCACCTGTATCCACGAAAAATTCCTTAGTTAAACCTTGCAGTTCCGCTGTTACATAAGGACCACGCTGGTCTACAGGTATCGGAACTGGTCCCCCACTATGTCCCTGGCTGTCCTATCTGTAAGACATTCCTGTCACTTCATCCATATCATAGTCATCATGGTAGTGCTGCCCATCACGGGGGTCATCAAAGTAATTATTATCAGAACTACCTTTTAAATACTTTATTTCGGCCGAAGGCCATAAAAGATTTCAAAATAATACATCATTCTTAAAATACACTAAAATGCATCCAACCATGTGTTACACAATTTCGCTAAAATGGACTAACAATCCCAGTAAACAATTTCAACAGTATAAAATTCTTGTAGTGCATAAAAAGGGATAAATGTCTGGTTATTTATACAATCCAAAGTGATTTCCACGGATATAGATATCTTTGAATTTTAACGCATCACAGGTTTAACCCCACTGTCTTCCTTATTAGTCCCACTATAAACAAATATCTAGATAGCCCAAATATAACATGTGGTAAGGTGCTTGTTGTCAATACCCTAAGTGCCTCTTGATGCTTTCTGAATCCCATTGAATTACATAGTGGTCGGATCCATTAACTCCTTGCCCTATTAATACGCCGGGCAGAAAAACAGAATATGTGCTATGTTTTCTGTGCTATCTATTGACCCAAAAGTGCGTATAGTGCATAAAGTGCAAGAGCGATCTTCCTTGCCCCCCCAGTTCACAGTATAGCTCTTGATCTTCAGTATGTTGTATCTTAGCTTTAGATATAAAATTCTTGCTAAGTGCGGTTGTACATGGTCAAGAAAATCCTCGTGATTCGGGCTTGGCTTGATAGAAAGGAATTCAGTTGTTAGCCTTCCTAATCTCGGATCCCAATGAAGTGCATTCACTATGTGTTGCCAATATATCCCCTTCAGCTTGCCTTTACAGCTAGACGTTAAACTGTGCGGGTTGGACCAATATGATTCAAGACCTAGCTCTACGAGCCATTTCCGGATAAATCTTAACCATGGGAAGGTAAGACATGTATCAATAGCCAGCAATTCGCTGACCCCTTCTCTATAGATTTGTAATTCCGGCGTTATCCATAGCCGTATCCAATAAAGCATTGGTCGCAGGGTTGCGAGATGCCCTATGCGCTTCATATTTAGGTCGTAGAACATTGGGACAAGTGGTGTTGATTGTGGTAGCCCCAATAGTCTCCTCGCAAATTTGTTCTCCCCGGTTGTCAGGTGTTTGATGTCACTTATGCCCCATAACTCTGCTCCATACAATGCTGCTGCCTGGACCTTACATTTGTATATCTCAAGTGCTGGTGTCACAGATTTACTTGTAGTTAAGCTATACTTCTTGAGAATTGCAGCTGACCCTTGGGCTAACCGTAGAGCTGAGTGGATGACTTGCTGTTTCCAAGCTAGTTTGGTATCTAATAATATACCCAAGTAAGTCAAATTAGTGGCATATTCTATTCTCTGGTTGCTCAGCACAAGGTTCTTTTTTGGGCCCTTTTGTGGGTTTATGGCCATATACTTGGTTTTGTTTGCATTTATTTCTAAACCCTTTTCTATACAATATCTATTAAACCCATTCAGCATGTGTTGTAGCCCCTTTATGGTCTGAGATATCAAGATGGTATCATCTGCGAAAAGCAGCGCCGGTACTGAGTTCCCATTCAGCTTTGGGGGGTCATTTGCTTGGTCTTGTAAGTGGTTTACTACGTCGTTGATATAGAGTGAGAACAGGGTGGGAGCAAGTACGCAACCCTGTCTCACTCCTCTTTATATCGGGATTGGCTTTCTTAATTCCCCATTCATACCCCAGCGGACTCTAGCATAATTTCCGTTGTGTAACCTTCTTAGCTGCGTGACCAGGTTGGAGGGGGCTCCTTGTTTTTCAAGTGAGTCCCATAGTAAGCTTCTGGGTACGAGGTCGAAAGCTGCCCTCAGATCAACGAATGCCACGTAAATATGCCCCTTTCTGATCTTAACATATTTCCAGATAATGCACAGAAGTCTGAAGATTTGGTCTATTGTACTAGTGCGAGGTCTGAATCCTGCCTGATATGGGGACAATATACTATTGGTCTCTATCCAATCATTAAGCCTATTCAGTAGCTGCCTGGCATAAAGTTTTTGGAGTACGTCTATCAGGCTATTTGGCCTATAATTTTCAGGTTTGTGTTTACTGCCCTTTTTATGGATAGGGACAATTTCAGCCCCTTTCCACTTTCCCGGTATTGGGGCTCCAGCTGATATTGCATTACTAAGGGCATTAACATATGGAACCCATACTTTTTTATCATGTTTAAATAAGTCACCAGGGAGTCCATCTAATCCTGGTGCTTTTCCTGGTTTGATGGAGTCTATAGCGTACTCGGTTTCTTGCAGTGAGAAGGTGATCACCCCGCTATCTCCTTCTGTATTAACGGGCCGTCTATCTTCACTCATGGTTGCAATGGGTTGAAAGCTGGAGTATAAGTCAGTAAAGTGGTTGGTCCAAACCGCCGAGTCCAGATAGTGCTCCGTCCTTCGTACCTGGTCCTTCCCCCCACATGCTATAATTTTCCAGAACTCTGCCAAGTTGTTAGTTTTTGCTGCCTCCAAAAGATCAAGCCAGCTATTTTCCTCCCAATTCCTCTTGGCCGTAGCCAATGCTTTTTGATAAGAATCCCTGGTGCTCCTTATTGAATCTGCATTTCCCTGCTTTATTGAATCAAGTAGAGCTGTCTTGGATTTTCTGCATTCAGTTGTGTACCATGGGTTTGCCTTTAGTCCCGCCTTAGGATTGGGTTTCGGGTTCTTCCCATTATTTTTAGTGAGGAGGGGCTCTAGCTTTGAGACCATGGTAGTGTGCATAGATGTTACGGGCAAAACACTTGACTCTAAGTATGCACCCACTACTTCAGCAAAAGTATTATAAATACTAGTCATGAGCTCTGTGCTACCTGTAATCTTAAGCCACCTGATGGATCTTCGGTTATTCCCTACTAAGGGGTGCACAATCTGCGTGCAGATATTTGGTTGATCATCCCTAACTGATTGGCCTATTACTTCCAAACATAATGGTCGGTGGTCGCTGTCATCCCTCATATCTATTTTGAAGATTACTATTCTACTCCAGCTGTGGATGCTATGCATTATATAGTCGATTCTTGACTGTGTACTGCCGCGCTTGAAAGTACTAAGAGAGGCAGCTTCATCCCCGTTGTTGAATACCCTTCCATTGCATGCCCTTAGACGATGTTCTACAGTCAACTGTACTATCTGTAGTGCTGCATTAGTGCAAGGTTTAGATGGCCCAGCCACTAATTGAGGTAGGCCTAAGGCCATATCCTCTTCTTCAGTGGCGTTTTCTAATCCGTTTAGCGGCTCATAAGCACAGTTGAAGTCCCCACAAACAATCACAGTGTCACTAGGGTCTACAAGATCCAGGGAGCTACCTAGGGGTCGATTCCGATTCGGGCCGGAAAAATCGCCGACCGACTCGGATCCCGAAATAATACCGACCGACACGTACCTGTGGCGCACGACACGCCAAGTACGATGCAAGGCGCGAAAAATCCGACCGACACGTACCAAAACCAAGTCGACCGACCGAGCCGCACGGAAAACAGCAATCCGGCCGGAAAAACACGCGAATCCAACCGACCGACACGCACCCGGAACAAATCCGACCGAAACGTACACGCGAACTCCAAACCGCAAAGTACGATGCAAGGCGCGAAAACCACGAGCGAGTCGGACGGAGGACAAGCCGTACGACCGACACGCATACAAAACCGAGCCGAAGCAACACAATACACCGCGACCGATGCGTACGCAGCATAGAAAACTGCACAAACACAGCGTGAACGAAACGGAGAACACCGTACGAGACCAATGCAGGGTCCGACTCGGTCACAAGAACGTTTCCAACATACACAAACAGCACAAAGGAAAAATCACCCAAAAAAAAGGCCAAACAAGCAATTACCAACCCAATAAATACTGGGGGGGGTGGGGACAGAGAACAAAGACACACCCACAACTCCACCTACACAAATCACAACCATGAGCCTTTGCAAATGCCATTCCACTGCCAGCACCCAAGAGAAAGCAACCACACACCCACAGCTCATCCCTCACACAAGCCACACACCATCAGCACACCAACAAACACCTACCTCACATACACCCAGCAAAACACACACTCACACACCCTTACCTGCACACCAACACACACTTCACCCACCATCACCAACCATCACCATGCCCCCCAAGAAGAATCCCAAGTTCCTAGATAGTGAATTGGAAGTCATGGTAGACGAGATCCTCAGGGTGGAGCCACAGCTGTTTGGCACACTGGTCCAACAGACCCCCATGTCGCAGAAAACCAAGATGTGGGAGAGGATCATCAACAGGGTGAACGCCCAATCACCATGTCGGCGCACAAAGACCGACATCCAGAACAGGTGGTATGACGTGCGCAGGAGGGTACGGGACATGCTGAAGAAAGACTACATCAACAGCCAACACACCGGCAGTGGCCCTCCTGCCAAGCCAATATACCTCAGGCCCTGGGAGGAGAAGGTGCGGGCCATCCTTCCGCCAGTGAGCGTATATGGACTAGAGGACATCCCAGAGCCTGGTGAGTACACAACAAATGTACACAATATACTGCCACAAAACACACACATCACTGTCAAGGGGAGAGTCAAACCATGCACTCATAGCAATTACACAGCAACCAGAACAGAATCATCCCAAAATGTGTATGTTAGTC